>CAWUFW010013314.1:0-483666 GCA_963921515.1 Calotriton arnoldi
GTGTTTGGGTAGTGTAGGGGTCGTGCTGGGGGTAGATTTAGGGTTTAGGGTAGTGCAGTGGTGTTGGGTAGTGTAGGGAGTCGTGCTGGGGGTAGTGTTTTAGGGTTTATGTTAGTGCAGTGGTGTTTATGTAGTGAAGGGGGTCATGCTGTGGGTAGTGTTTTAGGGTTTAGGGTAGTGCAGTCGTGTTTGTGTAGTGTAGGGGGTCGTGTTTTAGGGTATAGGGTAGTGCAGTGGTGTTTGGGTAGTGTAGGGGGTCATGCTGGGGTTAGTGTTTTAGGGTTTAGGGTAGTGCAGTGGTGTTTGGGTAGTGTAGGGGGTCGTGCTGGGGGTAGTGTTTTAGGGTTTAGGGTAGTGCAGTGGTGTTTGTGTAGTGTGGGAGGTCATGCTGGGGGTATATTTAGGGTTTAGTGTAGTGCAGTGGTGTTTGGGTAGTGTAGGGAGTCGTGCTGGTGGTAGTGTTTTAGGGTTTAGGGTAGTGCAGTTATGTTTGGGTAGTGTAGGGTGTCATGCTGGGGGTAGAGTTTTAGCACTAATTTTTCTTTCTACAGCACTAACCATAATTTCTATGACAAAATGAACCCCCTCATTTTGTTCCTTTTTAAATTAAATGTTTTAAGAGTTACCAGTTTATTCCAATCAAGATGGCTTCAGGTGTGCCATAATTTTGTCATAAGTAAGGCTGTTAGCACTCTAGTTGTTCTTTAGAACGCTCTGGGAAGCTGCAGTAGAACACAAAGGCATCAACTGACAGGCTGCTCCTGTTGAAATATAACAGGAAGATATTTGAGATCTCACTTAAAACATGTCCTAATTTTTCTTTCTACAGCACTAACCATAATTTCTGTGACAAAATGAACCCCATCATTTTGTTCCTTTTTAAATTAAATGTTTTAAGTGGTACCAGTTTATTCCAATCAAGATGGCTTCAGGTGTGCCATACTTTTGTCATAAGTAAGGCTGTTAGCACTCTAGTTGTTCTTTAGAACACTCTGGGAAGCTGCAGTAGAACACAAAGGCATCAACTGACAGGCTGCTCCTGTTGAAATATAACAGGAAGATATTTGAGATCTCACTTAAAACATGTCCTAATTTTTCTTTCTACAGCACTAACCATAATTTCTATGACAAAATGAACCCCCTCATTGTGTTCCTTTTTAAATTAAATGTTTTAAGTGGTACCAGTTTATTCCAATCAAGATGGCTTCAGGTGTGCCATACTTTTGTCATAAGTAAGGCTGTTAGCACTCTAGTTGTTCTTTAGAACACTCTGGGAAGCTGCAGTAGAACACAAAGGCATCAACTGACAGGCTGCTCCTGTTGAAATATAACAGGAAGATATTTGAGATCTCACTTAAAACATCTACTAATTTTTCTTTCTACAGCACTAACCATAATTTCTATGGCAAAATGAACCCCCTCATTTTGTTCCTTTTTAAATTAAATGTTTTAAGTGTTACCAATTTATTCCAATCAAGATGGCTTCAGGTGTGCCATACTTTTGTCATAAGTAAGACTGTTAGCTCTCTAGTTGTTCTTTAGAACACTCTGGGAAGCTGCAGTAGAACACAAAGGCATCAACTGACAGGCTGCTTGTGTTGAAATATAACAGGAAGATATTTGAGATCACACTTGAAACAAGTCCTAATTTTTCTTTCTACAGCACTAACCATAATTTCTATGACAAAATGAACCCCATCATTTTTTTCCTTTTTAAATTAAATGTTTCAAGTGTTACCAGTTTATTCCAATCAAGATGGCTTCAGGTGTGCCATACTTTTGTCATAAGTAAGACTGTTAGCTCTCTAGTTGTTCTTTAGAACACTCTGGGAAGCTGCAGTAGAACACAAAGGAATCAACTGACAGTCTCTGCCATTGTTGGATGTACATGTTTTACTGAGAATGTCAGACTTCATTCTCACATGACTGAGAAAGATAATGTGAATTTACAGAAAATATGCTCTCATTTTAGCTTCTGGAGCACCTTCCAAAACTGTATGGGACAAGCATGTGAAAATAGTTTTCTCTCAAACATGATTCATGATATCCCAGCAGAAGGTTTTTCACAAGGTAAAATCACCTTAGAACACACCACAATTCCTGAAATTAGTATGGTACCATCAACAAATGAATTCTAATGTAACTAAAGTCTGTTATCACCCTTTATAGTTCTCCTTTTGGTAACCCTCAAAATCTTCGATTCACTACAATGCATTTCAATGGGGTACTATCAATTATATTGGTCCCAAGATGGCTGCCAGCAATTCCAGGATGAAGTGCTGACAGCCAATCAGATCCCACGATGACATGTGTGGTTAGGCTCCGCCCAGATATATATGTGTTTTCTTTTTCAAATTTCTCAGAAACTACTGAACGGATTTACACCATTTAAGCAAAAGGCACGACACTGAACCAAGGGCTACCTCTTTGCCAAATTTGGTGTAATTCCGTTCAGCAGTTCGGGCTGTAGCTGCGATGAAAGGTCCCTATGGAAAAATGAATGGGGAAAACACGTTTTGGGACCCCCCTTTTATCTCGGTCCCCGCTTGATGAATCACCCCGAGACTTTCAGGATAGGAGCGGACCGGAGCGCCCCAACAAGTTGGAAACTTTCGCGAAGATTCGTCAACCGGCGCCAACGTTATTGCAAATAGAATGTTGCGGATTTCCTATGGAAATTAGGTCCTAACTATAACTATCTACTGGCGACCGCCAGTAGATAATATATATATATATATATATATATATATATATATATATATATATATATATATATATATATATAAAACCGCCAAACGGTGCTTGCACACCGTAATTGCCTTACCCCTTCCTCTACTCGACGGCGGTCCACAGCGATGCGGCGAGTCTCTAAACATCCAAACCAACGCCGTTACAAAGTAACAAACAGCTGCTGTGGACACAATTTCCTCGTGAGCAAGGGATTGTTTTTCCCGAAACGCGTCGAGCTGGTTGCTGATTTTCAATAAAGCCGCTTTTTCGAAATAAGGAAATTGTGTCCACAGCAGCTGTTTGTTACTTTGTAACGGCGTTGGTTTGGATATATATATATATATATATATATAACTCATTTCCGCGTCAAGTTTACAGGAATCCTCCTTAAACCACGAACCACGGACACGGACCAAAAGGTAGTGCAAATCAATTCTTTATTCCTCTGATGTCGCCATAACGTTTCGGCTCGTCCGAGCCTTGTTCACATGACATTGTACTCATGTTGAGCTCCCATATTTAAAGTGACAGTGCAAATTGCTGACAATCACGTGAGCGGAGTGCTCATAGACATAATAAAGTTATTCGCCGTTCATTCTCTTACAATATTAAAACCAATTGCAGGTTAAAATACAATAAAATCCTTGTTGATAACATTTCGAGATAAGAGGTTAAAATTAACTATTTAAAATAATATGTTCATAGCAGCTGATAATCAATGTGCAAATACAATGTTGGCCTGCTGTTAAACTTTGATATCGTAAATATCGGCATGAATGCTTGATGTTTGATATACCACCCTCTTTCTTAGGGCAATTGTCATAATCGCCCACCATGGATTATATATGTTTTTTATACAATAATGCCTGAAACAATACATTTTATTATTCTGGGTTAAATCCCCTTATCCAGAGTGCCCTGCATGTAGAAATTTTACAATTTATGTCTATGTAGCAACTACCTGTGCGTGTAAGAACATTATTCTTGTGATGAATTAAACCTGTAACCTGTGACTGTTAAAAAAACCTTAAGTGATTCATCATCGACCGTTACTATTTTGTTTTTGACTCCGTTGCAGTGTAGGAGCTACCTGGAACTGATATAGGATATGTGGCCTTGTTTCTAAATAGCCTCCAGGGATATGGTATCTTGCATATCGAGTCCTAACTGTGTGTTGGGTATAAATCACTAATATATTTGTATGTAATGTGTCATGTGAAAAGATACCTGAACCCCCCCACTCAATTTCTGTTACTCTGATTCTGCCTCCAAAAATGAGAGTCCTAGCCACTTCAATGTATACTTGTTTACAGGTTTGTGAGAATCCCCCACTGGTTTAAATATAAATATATAAATAGATATAAAAATATAAATAGATATATAAGTATAAAAATGCCCAAAAAACAAGTTAATAACCCCTCATCCGTGTTTAAAATGGAAGGTTAAAAGGGGTTTAAATCACATAATCATTCAGTGTATATACACCCATAGATACACAGTTAAAACCCACTGATGTTGTCCTTTATCCCAAACATGTGTGTAAGTCCTCCATGGCATTCAGCCCCCCTGGGGTTTTGGAATCAAACTGGAGAATATATCTTGTCTCTAGTTTCCGCAGTTTAGATTCCCTGTCACCACCTCTTCTACTAGGTGAAATCGCATCTACCACATAGTATTTGAGCCCCTCATTGTTGCTGTTGTGAAACTCCCTAAAATGTCGTGCCACAGGATATGTGTTGTCTTGGTTGGATATAGCACGAAGATGTTGCAAAATGCGTTTATGTACAGGTAACTTTGTGCTACCTACGTACTGAAGCCCGCATGGACATATAAGTACGTATATGGCATATTCTGTCTTGCACGTAAGGAGTTTATGAATCTTATGTTCTCTGTCACTGAAGGGGTTTTTATATGTTTTGGTATTCACACCATGGAGGCAAGCCTTACAGGTTTTACACTTGAAAAACCCACTATTGGTCTGCAACCAAGTAGTCTTTTCAATTGTTTCCGGACTAGTATTCACCAACATATCCCTCATAGAAGGAGCCCTGCTATGCGTGATGGACACCCTGCATGGTACTGTAGGTCCAATCACTGGGTCACTAAGTACTGTGGGCCAGTTCCTATTGATAATTCTGTGGAGGCTAGTATGCTGTCTACTGTAGCCCATGATTATTCTAAACAGGTTGGTCTCACCTCCCACTCCTCCTCTGTCTGTCGCCCCATCTTGAGATACAGTTTGGACCACCTCCCTTTTGTCTATTAGGAGCTCATCTCTACTGTGCCTCATGGCTTTCATCACGGCGCTGTTGATAACATTCTCAGAGTATCCCCTCTCCCGAAATCTTCGTTTACTATGCTCCTGTGCCTCCCTCAGATCCGATTTGTTACTACATATTCTTCTGAGGCGTAGCATCTCCCCGTATGGGATACTGCTAATGAGGTGTGCCAGGTGTGCACTACTTGCATGTAAAGTGGAATTTCCAGAGGTTTCCTTTCTATAGAGCCTTGTCTCAATTTGGTTATTATGTATATATACCTCAGAGTCTAGAAACGTGATGGAAGTTTGGCTCATTGTGACTGTGAAGTGGAGGTTCAGGTCATTAACATTGATTCCAGTTACAAATTCCTCTGCCTGTTGTTTGGTACCATCCCACAATACAAATAAATCATCAATATATCGCAGCCAAACAATCACATTCTCATCCAATATTTTTCCAAATTGGCGCTTGAGGACCAGTTCCTCCCAGCTGCCCATATGGAGACAGGCATAGCTGGGAGAGAAACTGGCCCCCATAGCTACACCCCTTATCTGTTGATATATGAGATTATTGAACATGAAATTGTTATTCTTAAGGCAGTGCTCCAACATTTCAAGTAACATATCATTATGGTCCTTGTATTGAAGTGGTCTTCGAGAAAGATAGTACTGTACCACTCAGTATACCGTCATTGTGTCTGATACTGGTATAGAGGGATGTCACATCCAGTGCCAACATCCAGTAACCCTCCCTCCAAACCACTTGTCTGATCTTACGTAAAAATCCCCTGTATCCTGTACATATGATTGCAATGATTTTACAAAGTCCTGTAAAAATAATCTATGTATACTGATTCTTTTCCAGGATCCCATCCCTGGCAGATATGATTGGCCTGCCAGGTGGTTTGTTGATGTCTTTATGGATTTTGGGGATGAAGTATAAGGATGGGGTTACCGGATTAGCCGTTTTCAGAAACTTGTATTCATCCTCGGTAATCAGTTGCTTGTTTTTCTATGTCGTCAATCTCTTATAGTAATCTCTATGTGCCTCCTTCATGGCCGCGGGTGTGTTCCGTAAATAGCATTCCCCCTCATTGAGTTGTGAGTACGCCTCCCTGTCGTATTCCTCACGCGTCAAGAGTACAATGTTACCTCCTTTGTCACTGCTCCTTATGATCATGTTCTTCTCAGATTTCAGTTTCAGAATTAGGGCTTCGTATTTTTGATTCTGTTTATTATATTTGCGCCGCTTAATTTGAGTTTCCTTATGCAATTTTTTAATTTGGGCTGTGACATTTTCATGGAAGACATCCAGTGAATCCCGAGGCATTATGGGGTTAAATGTGGACAATGGCTTGTATGGTGTCAATTGTATATTTTGTCGTGGATATGTGATATCTCCACCAGGCTTGTTATGTTGCTGATTGAATTCATCATACCCAGCCCCTTCTGTCTCCCACAATTCCTGCATCTCCATAAGGATAGGGGCATCTGATTGTGTCAATCCCCCGGCTTTTCCCATGTCTCTCATTTCCGTATGTGTTTTATTTAGCGCATGGAATTTCCTCAATTTCAATTTTCTAACAGCTTTGTAAATCTCCAGTCTTGTGGAAGCGTAATCAAAGTCTGTTTCTGGGGCAAACGATAAACCTAACTTCAAAATATTTTCTTCATCATTAGTTAATTTCACTTTTGTTAGGTTTATAATGGTTCTGTTTGTGTCAGATTCAGTCCTTATTTCTTTGTCCACTGTCCCCTTCCCCTCCTTTTGTTGTGATTCTGAACGCCTCCTGCTGGCCTTGCTCCTCTGCCTCTGGATACCCTGATCTTTTTTCTAGATCCGAGAATTTAGACAGTGGGCCATGCTGAGACTCACGGGTGGATCTGCGGATCGGACGACAAAAAAAGGTAAATTTCTTGCGCACAAGGGGTTCCTAACCAACCCCTCTATGTGTCCTATGGGGTCACAATACTTGTATCCTGACCTCTTATGTGTTTTTGCGCTCTCATTGTCCTACACCCCAGCCAATGAAAAACAAAAAAATGGTGGCTCCACCTTTTTTGTGAGGTTCCGGCCGCCAATCACAATCTTTCTTTGGCAAGAGAATCCCCAAGTCCACTGTGAGAATCTGCATCCCTATATATCTATATATGTTTAAAATCTCTAAAACTACTGAACGGATTTACACCAAATCACAAAAAGCACGCTTTCTGGACCAACATCTAGCTTTCTGACAGATTTGGTGTAATTCTGTTCAGCGGTTCGGGCTGTAGTTGTGTTCAAAATACCTATGGGAAAATGCATGGAGAAAACGTGTTTTGGGACCCCTCTTTTTTCTCGGCCCCGCTTTATGGATCACCCTGAAACTGTCAACACAGCAGCTATATATAATATATGTATAATACTTTGGCACCATTGGATGAACCTTCATGAACTTTCTAAAAATACCTCATCTACCCCATCTCCTACCTAGAAAGTTTTGGGGTGAACCGTTAATCAGAAGCCAAGAAAAGGGGGTATTCCAAAACATGTTTTCCCCGTGCAATTTTTCATAGGAAAATTAAACAGCATTACTGCGAAAACGGCCAAAAAGAATGACACCAAATATGTCAGAAAGCCTTACCTTAGTCCAGAAAGTGTCCTTTTAGTGATTTGATATAAATTAGTTCAGTAGTTTTTGAGAAATTAAGGTAAGCCAATGTATGTATATATCACAACGTGGAGCCGATAGATCTAGTGATAAGATGTGATTGGCTGCCACTACATTAACGAAGTTGTAAGGGCAGCAATTTTAGGACTTGGGGACTCAGTCCCTGGTCCTGAAACAAACATATAGGAGGGCAGGGTAGGGACACCCTGCCCCCCCTAGGCCTGGTGGGTGGTCCCAGAGGGATCCCCTACCCATTCAGGCCAAAGACATTTTTTGATATATTACGTCAAATCCATGGATCCTCAGTAAATTTTTCTGAAAAACCCCTGGGTGGGATGGGGCCTGGGCGACGCCTTCGGGAGGCCCTGGAGACCCCATCCCTGGGGGTTGTATTATATTTTTATGAGATGGGACACATGGGCCCCCTACCCGAGCCTTCTAGAAGACCGGGGGACCCAATCCTCCAGGGCTGTATTATATTTTTAGGTGAGGGGGGCACGCGGCTGAACCCTGAGCTTTCTGGAGGTCTGGGGACCCCATCCCCCAGGGCCACAAATCATTTAAACATTGCATGGGTCTCCTGGTACTCACCTGGGAAACCCACAGCAATTGCTGGCTATGGGGCCACGACGGAAGGCCCAGGGCCCCCGCGGCACCTGCCAGCTCCCCAGCCTACACTCTTCATGGTGCAGTGGTAGCTGTCTCAATCTGCTTGCTTCCGTCTAGCGAGAACAGGTTTTTCTTGCTACCGCCGGGTGAGAGCAAACCTGTTTCCTGCCTGCAAGAGTGCGGACAGGGAGTTTCCTCCCCAAAAATGAAAAATCATCCCCAGGGGATAGGTTCCCCTGAGCATAGTATCCCTGGACACCAAAGTGTCCCAGAGTCCTCTTCCTCATTACAAAAAATGGATCAGCCCCAGTGTATGCTGTCATGAAATGGCTTAGGGAGTAGGGCTGCATACCCCTTGCTGCCTAGCCAAACAAAACAAAAGTGAATATGAAACGAGCGGAGTAGCTGCTCATTTCACATTCACCGATCCAGCTGATTTAGCGCCCAACAATGCCCTGCAAGTGCTTTTTAAAACAAAATGATTTTTTTCTTAATGTTGTGGAGAGCAGCAGGGAGTGCAGCAGGCCCCCATTAACAATACAAAAACACTATAAGTCTCCTGTGTCATTTAATCCATAACTCCAGGAGAGATTATCCCAATTTTAAAAGCACTCTGAGCTGGAGCTATTTGTTCTTTAGTTGGGATATGTTTTTTTAGTGTTCTGACCCTCTGACAAAGTCAGAAGGTCTGCTTTACTTAAAATAACACTCATTATCTTGTTACATCATATTGTCAGTCATGTGCGTCGAACCCCACATCACTCAAGGCCAAAGGCCTCGCGCTGTAGGGTGTAGAGAATCACAGGGGGAAGGGCATCTGAGGGGCTTCGTACAGGGTCTCGCCAATGGTCAGGGTCTGCGCCCACCTCCACAACTCGTATGACCAAAGGCTGTATGTAGCAGGCGGTTGGGCACCCACGGGGTGGGTTTGGGTGCAGGGCCTGTGCATCTAACCCCCCCACAAACGGTGATTCACATCTTACTTTATGTTAATAAAACCAAATTCACTGAAAAGACCAAAGGTTAAAGTGACGTTATAGTTAGGAATTGTATTATTATGTTCTTTACAATCAAAGAAAAACTTAGAAATTTACTAAAAAAAAAACAGGGTTAAAGGGATGTTACAGTTAGGTGAAAATGTCAGTTAAAACTTACCACTTTAAACATTCAAAACCACTGAATTTTACCAGTGGATATGTATATATATAGCTATTTCTGTGCCAACGTATGATGTTCTATGTATATATAGAGACACGTTTCTCAGAGCAATACTGATAGTCTGTTTTCTGTATTTATTATAATGCCATTTCAGTCTTTTTGAACCGATTGGTCATACACTGTATTTAAGTGGTGATTCGTTAGTGGCGTGTCATGTGATCAAGATCGCCTAGGAGCGATCGAAACGCGTCATGGCAGACGCTTGTCTGTTTGCACTATGAGGTGATATCATGAATAAAATCATTCCTGCGAAAAAGCAATAATTGAGTGGAGGCGTTTTTGTGGTCCGTACCTGGAAGGAACCCCCTCAGCGAAGAAGGTGGGCCAGGATTGCTCAAATTTGGATATATATATATATGTATGTATGTATTATCTACTGGCGGTCGCCAGTAGATAGTTATAGTTACAACCTATTATCCATAGGAAATCCGCGACATTCTATTTGAAATAACTCTCTTGCCGGTTGACGTATCTTCGCAAAATTTTCAAACTTTATGGCCCGCTCCGGTCCGCTCCTACCCTGAAAGTCTCAGGGGGATTCGTCAAGCGGGGGCCGAGAAAAAAGGGGGGTCCCAAAACGCGTTTTCCCCATGCAATTTTCCATAGGAAACTTTAGACACGGCTACAGCCCGAACTGCTGAACGGAATTACACCAAATTTGGCAAAGAGGTAGTTCTTGGTTCAGAAAGAACCCTTTTTGTTAAATGGTGTAAATCCGTTCAGTAGTTGCTGAGAAAATCAAAAGTAAAAAGATAGTGATATCTAGGGCCGCGGATCCTCACGAGCACGAGCTTTATGTTAATTGGCTGTCAACACTCCAAACCAGGAAGTGTTGGCAGCCATTTTGTCCCTCGGTAGAACCGAGGGACAGAAACAAGTGCGCAAAGTGCACAAAGGGGGCAGGGTAGAAACACCCTGACCCCCTAGGTCTGCTCAGGGGGTCCCACAAGGACCCCCTGGGCAAAAAATATATATATTTTTTTTTAAATCGGCAGGATGCCAAAAAAAAAATCGAAGTGCGGTCTCCCGCGCTTCGATGTAGTTGGCCCCCGGGTGGGCCAAGTCCCGGGGGCATGCTGGGGGGGTTAATTTTATGTGTGGGGGCCTCTAAGGGCCCCCAAGCCCCGGGGACCACCACCCCCGGGGCTTTATGTATAATGGTGCGGGAGGGCTCTGAGCCCTCCCGCAGCCCCGGGGACCGCCACCTCCCCGGGGCTTCTTTTTTTATTTAAAAAAAACCTGTGTGGGGGGGCTCCAGCCCCCCCACACGCCCCGGGGACCACCACCTCCCGGGGCACTAAGAAAAATTTAAATGGGGGTCCGTTTTGGACCCCAGAGCCCGGGGACCACCACCTCCCGGGGCTTTCAAAATGTAGGGAGGGGGGCCGCGCGGCCCCCTCCTGGAAGCCCTTGATGGCCCTGGGGACCGCCACCCCCAGGGCCGGCTCCTGCAGTGTCCCGGGGTGCCTACTCCCGGGACACTGCTGTTTGCAATGACAGGACGGGAGCCTCGCGGCTCCCGTCCTGTCATTGCAAACTTGCTTGGATATTGGAAGAGAGAGCAGGAAACCTGCTCTCTCTTCCAATATCCAAAGCTGATTGCTTTCCACATGGGGAGCAGCATGTTAGCTGCTCCCCATGTGTAAGCAATGCCGGCTCCCGTAGGACACGGGGAGCCGGCGGGACTGTGGGGGTTTGGGGACCCCCACAGTCCCCAACGAGAGGCCAGGCCCCGGGGGATGGGGTCCCCGGGGCCATAAGAGGCCACGGAGGGGGCCACGCAGCCCCCTCCCCAAAGTAACAAAAATTTAAAAAAAAAAAAAAAGTGCAAGGCCGGCCCCGAGGATGGGGTCCCCGGGGCCTTAAATGGCCTGAGGAGGGGGCCACGCAGCCCCCTCCAAATAAAAAAAAAGAGGCCATGCCCCGGGGATGGGGTCCCCAGGGCCAATACAGGCCCAGGGAAGGGGGCCACGCGGCCCCCTTCCCGTTTTTTTTTAATTTTAATTAAAAAAAAAGGGGAAAGGCCCTGGGGGATGGGGTCCCCAGGGCCTAAAAATAGGAAAAAGGAAGGGGGGCCACACAGCCCCCTTCAGGGGGAAAAAAACAAAAAAAAAAAAACGATCCGGGCCCCCCCTTCCTTCACCACTCTGCAAACGCGCCCCTGGCGCGTTTGCAGAGAGGGAACGAATTCCCCTTGAATACTGGGGGTCCCTGGGGGCCAACTAGCCCACCAGGAACCTCCAGTATGCGCCAGGGGCTGCCTTGCAGAGAGGTGTACAGAGGCCACGCCCCTTTTACACCTCTCTGCAACGCAGCTCTATGGCGCTTTCTGGAGGTATATGGTGGGCTAGTTGCACCCCAGGGACCCTCAGGATTCAAGGGGAGTTAATCCCCGACTTAAAACGCGCCACGGGCGCGTTTGCACAGTGGTGAAGGGAGGGGCGGGGCTTCAGGTGACATGTGTGCAAACAGGCCCCGTGGCGCGTTTTAAGATGGGGAATTAAATCCTCTTCAATCCTGAGGGTCCCTGGGGGCCAACTAGCCCAACAGGTACGTCCAGAAAGCGCCACAGAGCTGCGTTGCAGAGAGGTGTAAAAGGGGTGTGGCCTCTGTAAATGTCTCTGCAACGCAGCCCCTGGCGCATATTGGAGGTTCCTGGTGGGCTAGTTGGCCCGTAGGGACCCTCATGATTCAAGGGGACTTAATCCCCCAACTTAAAACGCGCCACGGGGCGCGTTTGCACAGATGTCACCTCAGGTCCCGCCCCCTCCCTTCACCATTGTGCAAATATTCCTCTAAAATCAGCCGAAATACGAATTCTGATTTACTCACCTGTTATCAGGAGAGACCTCAGTGCTGCATCTTTCAGCCCAGTACTGATCCTCAAAAGTAATTTTAACCGTACTTACCGGTAACTTGAATTTCCTTCATAGGCTAACATTGACTGGTTTCACTTGGAAATTCTTCTGTGTGGAGTTTTGGAACTTTAAAATATTCCTCTAAAATCAGCCGAAATACGAATTCCGATTTACTCACCTGTTATCAGGAGAGACCTCAGTGCTGCATCTTTCAGCCCAGTACTGGTCCTGAAAAGTAATTTTAACCGTACTTACCGGTAACTTGAATTTCCTTCATAGGCTAACATTGACTGGTTTCACTTGGAAATTCTTCTAAGTGTGGAGTTTTGGAACTTTAAAATATTCCTCTAAAATCAGCCGAAATACGAATTCCGATTTACTCACCTGTTATCAGGAGAGACCTCAGTGCTGCATCTTTCAGCCCAGTACTGATCCTCAAAAGTAATTTTAACCGTACTTACCAGTAACTTGAATTTCCTTCCATAGGATATCATTGCCTGCTTTTTGCTGAAAAAGTTTCTAAGTGTTGATTTTTGAAACATACAAATATTCCTCTAAAATCAGCCGAAATTCGAATTCTGATTTACTCACCTGTTATCAGGAGAGACCTCAGTGCTGCATCTTTCAGCCCAGTACTGGTCCTGAAAAGTAATTTTAACCGTACTTACCAGTAACTTGAATTTCCTTCCATAGGCTAACATTGACTGGTTTCACTTGGAAATTCTTCTGTGTGGAGTTTTGGAACTTTAAAATATTCCTCTAAAATCAGCCGAAATACGAATTCCGATTTACTCACCTGTTATCAGGAGAGACCTCAGTGCTGCATCTTTCAGCCCAGTACTGGTCCTGAAAAGTAATTTTAACCGTACTTACCGGTAACTTGAATTTCCTTCATAGGCTAACATTGACTGGTTTCACTTGGAAATTCTTCTAAGTGTGGAGTTTTGGAACTTTAAAATATTCCTCTAAAATCAGCCGAAATACGAATTCCGATTTACTCACCTGTTATCAGGAGAGACCTCAGTGCTGCATCTTTCAGCCCAGTACTGATCCTCAAAAGTAATTTTAACCGTACTTACCAGTAACTTGAATTTCCTTCCATAGGATATCATTGCCTGCTTTTTGCTGAAAAAGTTTCTAAGTGTTGATTTTTGAAACATACAAATATTCCTCTAAAATCAGCCGAAATTCGAATTCTGATTTACTCACCTGTTATCAGGAGAGACCTCAGTGCTGCATCTTTCAGCCCAGTACTGGTCCTGAAAAGTAATTTTAACCGTACTTACCAGTAACTTGAATTTCCTTCCATAGGCTAACATTGACTGGTTTCACTTGGAAATTCTTCTAAGTGTGGAGTTTTGGAACTTTAAAATATTCCTCTAAAATCAGCCGAAATACGAATTCCGATTTACTCACCTGTTATCAGGAGAGAACCCAGTGCTGCATCTTTTAGCCCAGTACTGATCCTCAAAAGTAATTTTAACCGTACTTATCAGTAACTTGAATTTCCTTCCATAGGATATCATTGCCTGCTTTTTGCTGAAAAAGTTTCTGTGTTGATTTTTGAAACATACAAATATTCCTCTAAAATCAGCCGAAATCCGAATTCTGATTTACTCACCTGTTATCAGGAGAGACCTCAGTGCTGCATCTTTCAGCCCAGTACTGGTCCTGAAAAGTAATTTTAACCGTACTTACCAGTAACTTGAATTTCCTTCCATAGGCTAACATTGACTGGTTTCACTTGGAAATTCTTCTAAGTGTGGAGTTTTGGAACTTTAAAATATTCCTCTAAAATCAGCCGAAATACGAATTCCGATTTACTCACCTGTTATCAGGAGAGACCTCAGTGCTGCATCTTTCAGCCCAGTGCTGATCCTCAAAAGTAATTTTAACCGTACTTACCAGTAACTTGAATTTCCTTCCATAGGATATCATTGCCTGCTTTTTGCTGAAAAAGTTTCTAAGTGTTGATTTTTGAAACATACAAATATTCCTCTAAAATCAGCCGAAATCCGAATTCTGATTTACTCACCTGTTATCAGGAGAGACCTCAGTGATGCATCTTTCAGCCCAGTACTGGTCCTGAAAAGTAATTTTAACCGTACTTACCAGTAACTTGAATTTCCTTCCATAGGCTAACATTGACTGGTTTCACTTGGAAATTCTTCTAAGTGTGGAGTTTTGGAACTTTAAAATATTCCTCTAAAATCAGCCAAAATACGAATTCCGATTTACTCACCTGTTATCAGGAGAGACCTCAGTGCTGCATCTTTCAGCCCAGTACTGATCCTGAAAAGTAATTTTAACCGTACTTACCTGTAACTTGAATTTCCTTCCATAGGAATCCATTGTCTGGTTTTCAGCAGAAAAGTTTCAAAGTGTCGATTTTCACAAACTACAAATATTCCTAAAAAATCGCCTGTATGACTTAAACGCATTCTTTCAACTGTTTACAGGAGATGCACCAGTGCTGGATCCAGGATCCAACACTGAGTAAGAAAAAGTAACGATAACAGTTTTTAACTTCTAAGTGAATTTCCTTCCATAGGATAACATTGGTGATTCTATGAGAAAAAGTTTCTAAGTGTGAACTTTTAAAGTACAATAATATTCCTTAAAAATCACGACTGTAACCAAAACGCTTTTACTCAACTGTTTACAGGAGATGTCCCAGGACTGAATCTAGGATCCAGTAATGTGGTTAGAAAAGTAATCCATAAAGTAACTAATTGCATTTAACTAGAAATTCACATTGAGCTGAATGTTGCATTGTGTTTGAAAATGTGTTGCCCATTGCAACAACTGTAACTACTGTACTTAAAAGTCTATTGCCTATGTGCAAAGTAATTAAACTAAAGTAATTCATTCTGAGAAAGTATTTTTTGTAATGTAATGTATAATGTAATTACAATGTAATTTAAAAAATAAAATATGTAAAAAAAAATTGTTTCTTAAAAATTTGGAAATCAGTATGAAAAAAATTTATATAACAATTAATACATTTAAAAATTGTCATTTACAAAACCTTTGAAATTCACTGAAAAAACTGTAGGTTTCAGACATGTTATAGTTACAAATGAGCATTTAAAAAACCTTTGAAATTCACTGAAAAAACCATAGGTTTCAGGGACGTTATAGTTACAAATTAGCATTTAAAAAACCTTTGAAATTCACTGAAAAAACCATAGGTTTTAGGGACAGTTATAGTTAGTTGGACATTGCACTCCTACAAAACCCGTGAAATTCCCCCGTTATAGTTAGTCCAGCTAACTATAACTCGCGCCTCATAATGCACTGCTGATGACGTCACATATTACATCACTCATGACATGGTCAGTGACATCACTGATGACATCACTGATGACATCTCAAATGACATCACTGATGACATCATCCACGTGATAATCTGATGCACCTCCTCACACCCTAATATAACCTTTGATACACCCACTCTAAATTACAGACTGCCATTCGCAAAACCATAGACACTCCAACACCAATAACTACATACCCACTCACTGATTCTTAGGTCTACGCACACATCCACTCACTCACCCGTACAGTCAGTCATACTTACTGTCACTCAGTACAGGACTATCATATGCACTCATACTCCTATATAGACACTCAAACACCGCCACTCATCCATAGAGGTACTCACACACCTAGTCAGTCATGCAAATAATTAAACACACTACCATTTACTCACCTATACAGTTATACACACACCAGCTCACTTACTCATACAAATAGTAGCACATTCTTACGCTCTTATACAATCACTGATACAAGCACACACTCATCCATACAGCCACTATCACAATCACTCACTCTCGCTTATAGCTATTTATATACTCCAACACACATATATACTGCCTTTCACATATGTAGTTACTCACACATGTACCACTGGGACATACATTCACTCACTAACACACTCTTACACACACTTACCCACCCATACAGTCTATCACAGTTGCACTCTTGAAACCATCCACCCAGTGAATCACCCACTCACACATCTATGCACAGAGTTGCACACACCCCTCCCACACAAACACTCAGGCACCCATACAGATACTCAGACAAGCATTCAATAACTCATATAGACACTCATGTAGCTATTCACAAACAAATGCAGCCACTTACACAGCAACAAACAGACGGATACAGACATTCACCCAGTTTAGTCACTAACCCATGCATTCAGTAAGATATGTTAAATCACTCACTTATAGAGTCAGTCACGCACCTACTAAATCATCCATACAGACACTTACACACCCACTCATTCTTCAATACGTCTTTTCCTATATATATTAAAAATATATAAACTTTACAGAAACACACAGTCACTGGATGATGTCATCAGTGATGTCATCAGTGATGTCATTTGAGATGTCATCAGTGATGTCATCAGTGATGTCACTGACCATGTCATGAGTGATGTAATATGTGACGTCATCAGCAGTGCATTGCGTGGGCGCGAGTTATAGTTAGCTGGACTAACTATAACGGGGGAATTTCACGGGTTTTGTACGAGTGCAATGTCCAACTAACTATAACTGTCCCTAAAACCTATGGTTTTTTCAGTGAATATATATATATGTATATATATAGATATATATATATATGTGTATATATATATTTATATATATGTATATATATATATATATATATATATATAAATTCACTGAAAAAACAAAGGTTACAAGAACGTTATAGTTAGGCTTAGATTTCACTCATACAAAAACAGTGAAATTCAGCAGTTATAGTTAGTTGAGCTAACTATAACTCTCACCACCGCAATGCACTGTTTATGACGACACATATTACATCACTCATGACATGGTGAGTGACATCACTGATGACATCACTGATGACCTCATCCGGTGACTGTTAGTATTTTTCAAAAGTTTATGAGTCTTAAATATATATACCAAGGTGTACTGGTGAATCAGTGGGTATATGAGTGCCTGTATGGATGATTCAGACTGACTGTATAAGTGAGTGATAAGGTGTCTCAGTGAATGTATGGGTGAGTGACTAGTTGTGTGAATTTCTGTATCAGTCTGTCAGTTGGTGTCTAATTTGCTGCATGGGTGTGTGAGTGGGAACGTGGGTGGCTGTACTGGTGAGTGATTGGTTGTCTGAGTACCTGTATTGTTGTCTGAGTGTCTGTGTGGTAGCCGCATTTCTTCCTGGCACTGTTTGGATCTCTTCTGCCCGCCGGACCACAACTCCCACAAACCTTTGCGCGCAGGCGCGCATAAAGCCAGCACCAGCGCCCGCGGTTGTTGTAGCCGCGTTTCTTCCTGGCACTGTTTGGATCTCTTCTGCCTGCCGGACCGCAACTCCCACAAACCTTTGCGCGCAGGCACGCATAAAGCCAGCACCAGCGCACGCAGCGTGGGACGCGCGCGGGCTATGCCTGGACCAAGCCTTGGCCAAGGGCGGGTTCGTCCACGCCCGTCAGAGCCCGGAGAAGGCTGGGCCCCCCTTGAACAACGCAGACTCCATCAAGGTACTGTGAGCAGATATTATTATTTCGTTCACAATGATTAAGCGCAAGGGTCAGAGTGACCAAGCGGGTGGGGGAATTGCAGGAACCCTTGATGCATTCTTAACAAGGGCGGTGTCTTTTATAACACATAAAATAGAACTGACTGAGTGACGCCTATCTTGGGAGCCTATTCTTCAGAAGCGATCTTCCTTGGGGGGCCAATGTACACCTAAGGCTCCCACACAACCTCCCCTACTAGAACCAGAACTAGGACCAGGAATATTTACGGACCCAACCCCCCAAAACCCATCTTCTCCTACACCATCTAGCACGTCAAGAATACCCACCAGGGGCATGGGCCAGAAAAGCACCCGGGCGTTATCCCTGAGCCATCAGTAAAGAGAACAAGCATTGGCATAGCCAATAGGTCTCGCCTTTGGGGCCTTATAAGTATTTAGTTATGCAGCACAATATCCTTGGTGCAACAACACCAACTGTTGCATGGCTAAACACTTATAAGGTCCCAAAGGCGAGACCTATTGGCTATGCCAATGCTTGTTATTTTGTGATGTTGCTATTTTTTAATCTACCACATTCTTGGAGTTGTAATCTTGACTCGCAACAACTAAACCAACGTAACAGACTTCGCTAAATGTAAGGAAAGACTAGAAAAAGGGTTTGCTGGTGACATGGCGTCATCTGGTAACTTTAGGCTTTCGTCTGGTGGGAAACATCTGCATCGAAGGTGCTCTAGGTCCCTGGGATCAGTGGAGAGTGAGCAAGTAAAGACTATATAAATGCAACTTAAACACAATATACACTTGAAGTGGACCACAGCAGACATTAACAGCGGTAGGTGCATCTACACACATTCAGGTGTCACATAACAGAGAGAAATATATGACCACTTTCAAAAATTAATTCAACACGTTATTGAAAGCTGCATGTTTGAAATTTGTTCAACTAGAGATGAAATGTGTTTCTACGTTCAAATCCCTATGGCTCTGGTTTGGTCGCCTGGTGGGATCAGATCACTCAATTTTAAACAACTAAGTAATGTCAAAAAGGAGAACAGCAGGGGTCACAACACTGTCAAACAGGGTCTCCTCAATAAAAGTAAGGATATCGATCAGGCAGGAAAGATGAATTACTTGAACCAATTAAATGGCTGCAAAATGATTTCTCACTCTCGTTTTTCTCAAACCTGGTAATGAAATCGAATGTGAATTAGTCATGGACTCTGTCCGCTCCCTTGTAGAACGTTATTTGAGCTTTCATTAGCCAGCCCGTGAACGATTAGCATGGCTTCTTTCATCGAGTCCTTGGAAACTGTGTAAAGGTTTCACAAGAAGACGAGCATACACAGTTTAAACGTCGCACTACTGCTAAGAACAGCTGCCACTTAAGCAGGAAATGTTTTAGTGCACACAGCCTACAAGTAAAAACAGTGTCCCCATTTCAAACTGGCCAACGCTAGGATTTAATCTCCTCAAAAACTCGAACAGTTTCAGCACATCCAAGTTCTCAAAACACAATACTCCGAGGGCACAAGCCGAGATCGTTCGGTATCGCGGGAGTACGAGGGGGACGAGTGCTGGGGAGGCGTGCCCGACGGAAGCTGTGGGTAACCAGAGTTGAGAGACAAAAGTGAGCACACTCCTCGAAAACAGACATACCAACGTTTTCAACATTCGTAAGTGAAGCGGGAACGGAAAGAAATCTATGTCCATCATGCAAGGAGACTGCAGGGTTTAATCAATGCAGGAGGAGGCAGTGAGCTTGCTTTCTCCCACCTGCGAAGATTTGCTTTTATTTACTTAATTTGCTGTTTTATATAGCGTGAATCTGGCACGAGATGCCATCATCTGGCAGCTATAAGCCACCTCTAAAGTTTAGACAAGCATTGGCCGCGCGGCCGTGCGAGACGCGCTCTGTGGTGGGGGAGGGGGGAGGAGCGGGAGAGCAAGTGACGCGCGGCCGTGAATGTGACACGGCCGCGCGGCCCCGAGAAGCGCTCTGTGGTGGGGGAGGGGGAGGAGCAAGTGAGAGGAAAGACATATGGCGCCTGGAGCATGCGAGGAATGCGCATTACTGTGCGCGTACTCGCATGCTCTAGGCCAGCCAAAAGTTGTGGTCGCATTTCTAAAAGCCCACTACAAAATGTCTCGCCCAGAGCCAGCGCTGAAGCGCTGGCTTTCAGGGCGAGACCTAAAAAGGGGTGGCGGCCCCCAGAGACAGAAACCAGCAAAAATCTCTAGATCAGCCAAAACAAGGGGGGCTGACGAAACGGAACCTGCTCAAAATGGAGCACGTTCTTTGGTACCCCTAACTTCGTGCCCGTTGACGAGCGATGATGACACGTGGCAGCGACTAGAAAATATGGTCTCTACCATGTTGAATCCTATCCTGTTGAAGCTAAGTCAGATTGAAGAGAAGTTAGCCCACCTGGACTCTCAGGTTGCAAATAACTTTCGCTCCCTTGAGGCATTGCATCTCAGGAACGGACCCAGCACTGGCATAGAGATGGTGGGGACCCGCAGATCAGAAATGACCCTGAACTGTCCAAATACAGATCCTGCTCATAGTAATCTGGTCAACCTCGTACCCTCCAATTCTGATATCCATACTAACACAACTCACCATACTCCAACGTCTTTGCAACAGCCGAATGCCCACCTGGAGACCCTAGTAGAGGAGGCTCCACAAAATTTCCATCCTAATACAGCATTGACAAACCAGCTCTTAACCTCACCAGGGCCGAAGAGGAGGGCTAACCACCCAGGGGGGGACCAACTCATGGCCAGAAGCATGATCACTGGACTTCAGACTTTGCACCTCCTGACGTCAGCGTCCCCACTTGTATTGGTGTTGGCGAACTTACCACTTTTGAGGGAGGGTCAACTAGAAACGACTGACCAACTAATGTGTAAAGCCCTCCATTGGCTGACGCGCCCACTGAATGAAGTGGGGGGAAGGAGCAGCTGTCTCCCTAATCAAATCATTATGGCTAGAAAGATAGGTTGGTTGGGCACTTCAAGGAAAGAGATGCCGGGAGATTGCGTGGTGATAAATTTCAACAATGAAATTGTGGTTAGATCCCTCCTAGCGTACCTATGTAAGGCTCCCCCAAAGGGCTCCCAGATTTCTGTTTTATCACTGGAATACTTCTACAGACCTTTTTTCCTGTTGGTTGCAGGGGGTAGACCCCACCAGAGGGACCCACAGACATGGCTAAATCCACCAAGAAATTTCGGGGCATTGGGGCTGAGGTTGGAGAATACATTCGCTCCTCTCTCTGATCTAGAATCATGCGATTGACTACGCCCAACCGAGATAAAATCTCGAGAAGGTTGCGTCAGTCAGGATATTCTGGTCCCTGTCAGTGAAGGGAGCCCAAAGACAGTTAACACACAATTGGGGGCAAATAAAACTATTTTTAAAATAGCATCATGGAATGTGGCAGGTATTGTCCCAAAACTGGGTGACGATAACTGGAGAAAATTCTGGCAAGACCACAACATCGCATTTTTCCAGGAGACATGGTGTACGGAGTCAATCTTCGTAAATGGATATCGCTCCTTTCAAACACTGGCTAGACCTTCTTTTTCATGGAGGGCTAAGGGGGGTCTCTTAACCTTAATTCCGAATAATCTACCAGTAAAAGTAAAAAAGTTTGTTTCGCCGAACCCACACTTCCATTTGCTGACATTGGAGGTAATAAAGGAAGGCACGTGGTTCCTAATAAATTTTTATAATAATGAGTTTGGGCCAAATATGCATTCTGTGGTAGGTGAGCTAAATAAGGCAATAGATAACTTCTTAAGTGATTTTAAGAATGAGGCAGTCAACATTATTTGGCTGGGCGATTTTAACATACACCCCTGTAAATATAATGAAGTCCCTGTCTGTGGCTTAGAGGACTTGGGGGGAAAACCAATATACCACTTCACCCATAGTGAATATGGAAACTGCCTAAATAGGATTCTATTTTCCTTTAATATGTTAATAATTAGTGACCCAAACGTACCAATAGGAAATCCAGGCCGAACTTTCCAGCGAATTGGGTATGAGTCAACAATTGATTATATAGAAGTTACTAATCCCCTCAGCATTAGGGCCACCCTGTTAGAAAATCAATTCCCGATTTTTAGCGATCATGCCATTTTATCTTTACAGTTAAGTGTATCCACAAGGGACTCGACATCCCATCAGAAAGTTGGAACACCAATTGTGGCAAGAAAAAATGGCTTTCAACTTAAGTGGGCTCACATTGATAAAATTAAGATGGTCCCAGAAATTGTTTCAACCATACAGGGTAATATATCTATATGCCTGGAACCCGACGCTGACCATGGGGTAGTGGTGTCCTCTTTTTGTGGTCTCTTAGAAAAGGTCAAATTGGCTCTCACACGCACCAAATCGTTAAATACTTGGAGAGGCAAGGGCTGGTTTGACTCCCCTTGTACTAAAGCGAGGAAGGCTCTAATGTCTGCCCTGAAAACCAAACCTAGAACTTCAGATCAAATAAGAGCACTGCGGACCGCTCATAACCTAGCAAGAAAAAACAGGGAAAGAGCCATTAAGGAAGAGGTATGGTCGGATCTTCAAGAGGCAGCGAGCACGGGTTATAGTCAAGTTTTCTGGAAGATAATTAATGCCCCACGCTTTAAAAATCCCAGAGACCCCACAATAGATATTAACGTAGATGAAGACGCTTGGGTGGCCCATTTTGAAAACATATTTGCCTCTAGCACTCATCCTCCCTCATCATTACGTACCATAAACCTAAACGCAGAGGACTCACTGTCCTTCACACTCACTGAAGTGAGAAGAAGCCTCATGCTATGAAGCCCTGGAAAGGCCCCAGGACCGGATGGGGTCCCAATTGACTTTTTTCAGGAAACCCCGGACCTATGGGTGCCCCTACTAACTAATGTCCTTAATAACATAGCGTTGGCAGGCCCTCCCCCCTCATGGTCAACAAGTGTTATTGTTCCGATACACAAAAAAGGGGACAGGGCTAACCCAAAGAACTACAGACCAATCTCCCTGCTGGATACCACAGCAAAGCTAATGGGCCTACTCCTTCTTTTTAGGCTAGAGGGGTGGGCCCAGGAGAATAATATCTTAATCCAGGTGCAGTATGGGTTCCAGCAGGGAAAGGGTACTGTGGACCAGTGCTTGAACTTAGCCCTGGTAATAGACAAATACACCAGAGTGAAGGAAGGGAAGATCTACATGGCATTTATGGACCTGTCGGCAGCGTTTGACTGTGTGGTTCATGACAAGCGATGGAACATAATAGAGGAGATGGGGGTTGATTTAGCCATAATTAACTTCATTAGACAGTTATACTCAAACGCCACGGCATCGGTCCGCTACACCAAAAATGGGGACTGTACCCGCCTATTCAAAATCGGTAGAGGGGTAAGGCAGGGCTGCGTCCTTGCCCCATTCCTCTTCTCTATTTATACAAACGGAATGGAGGATGCCCACTTGGCGACCACACGGGACGTTCTCGTTTTCGATTCACACCCGCTACCCATATTGGCCTACGCGGACGACACGGTGTTGATCGCAAGAGCGGGGCTACCTCTCCAACGCCTGATATCTGCGTATGTATCCTTTATGGATTCCATAGATCTGTAAGTTAATCAGACAAAGTCCTTTGCAATTAAATCGGGGGCTAGAAAAAGAGACAAAACCCCGTACCTCCATGCGGACCCTGGAAGGATTGACGTGGTTGATACCTTCTCCTACTTGGGTGTTCTCTTTGACAAAAATCTATCATGGTCAAAGTTGGTTGAAGGAAGGATGCAGGGAATGGAGAGAAGCCTTTCAGCTTTAAAATCCTTTTCCAAAAAACTGGGCGCCAGACCATTACTTCCGATAAAGAACATCTATCAGGCTAAGACAAAGGCTGCAGCAATGTATGGGGCGGGTGTTTGGGGTATGGTATCGATAGACTCACTCCAAACGATTGAAACAACTTTTCTAAGTCTCTAGTGGGCCTTCCTCCCTCCTCCTCTAACTATATTTTACATGTAGAACTGGATTTGCCCTATATCTCAGACTCAATTCGGCTAGCCCCGATCCTACTGTGGCACTCAATCTGGCGGAGGGACACGGTGACCCTGACGCAAAGTATAATAAGAAACTGCTTAAAATTGGAAAATCACAGAAGGTTCAGGTGGCTTAACTACGTGGAGTCAGTGTTTAATGATATTGGGCTCCCTGACTTATTCAGGGATCCACTAGCTTGCAGAAAGGTCTCAAAACAAAAGGTAATTAACAGGTTTTTATTGATGGCAGAATACAACCGGATGGAAAAAAATCGGGACAAACAGGCCTGTGCCCGCCTTCGATAGAGGGAGGGTACTCCTACTTACCAAACGTCACTAGTGCACAACACAAATTCATATTATTAAGATTTTGCATGAACATGATACCGTTGATGTTAGGCTACCCAGAAAAAACATATAACCATTCAAATTTGATTTCGTGCCCATGTGATAACCTCTCCATACAAACTGAGCTAATCTTAGTTTTGTTTTGCGGGCTCTATGAGAAAGAAAGGAATGACTACCTTGTCCCGATTTTAAAGCGCCAAAATTTAAAACAATGTCGGGTGGCACTTTATTTTTTTTAATTGTTGCCTGACCTCTGGTTTGCTTTTCGGTAGCCAAGTTTTTATGGGCATGCATGAAAAAGAGGAAGGGGGGTTGTAAATAGTATTGGGTTTATTATGCGGTAAATTTGCACAATACACTTTGGGTCTATTAAAACAACAAGAGTTTTTTATTATATGTGAAAGGAAACTGCTGCTATTGACTTGTATGTAAGATGAAATGGAATTTTATATTGTTTTATTCTTTTATTTGTGCTTTTATGATCTTATCTTACCTATTGGATCGAATAAAGAATTGGTTGGTGAGAGGTTGTGTGACTGCCTGTATAAATGAGTGAGTGGGTGAGTCAGTGGCTGTATGGGTTAGTGAGTGCATGTGTGAGGGGCTATATAACTGAGTGTCTGAGTAAGTGGATGTGTCAGTGGTATATGGGTGAGTAACTGGGTATGTGAAAGACTGTATAAGTGAGTGATGGGATATATGAGTGACTCTATAGTTGAGCGAGTGAATGTGAGAGTGGCTGTATGGGTGAGTGTATACTTGTGTCAGTGACTGTATAGGTGAGTGAGTATGTGTTAGTATGAGTAAGTGAGTGGGTTGTGTGTATCTGTATGGGTGAGTAAGTAGCTGTGTGATTGACTGTATGAGTGAGTGACTAGGTGTGTGAGTAGCTGTATGGGTGACTGACTCAGTGTGCAAATGGATGTATGGGTGTATGAGTGGATATGCCAGTGGCTGTATTAGTGACTGAGTGGGTGTATGAGTGGCTTTATGGGTTTTTGAGTAGATGTGTGTATAGATCTATGAATCAGTGAGTGGGTGAGTGGGTGTGTAAGCAGTGGTATGGGTCTGTGAATGGGTTTGTGAATGGCTGTGTGGGAGTGGGTGTATGAAAAATTCTATGGTGGTGTGAGTGGGTGCATCCGTGATTCTGTGGGTGATGTCATCAGTGATGTCATCAGTGATGCCATTTGAGATGTCATCAGTGATGTCATCAGTGATGTCACTGACCATGTCAGAGTGATGTAATATGTGAGGGCATAAGCAGTGCATTGCTGGGGCATGAGTTAAAGTTAGCTCAGCTAACTATAACTGCTGAATTTCACTGCTTTTTTATGAGGGAAATCTGAGTCTATCTATAATGTCCCTGTAACCTTTGGTTTTTTCAGTGAATTTCTAAGTTTTTTTAAAAGCTCATTCCTAACTATAACGTCCCTGTAACCTTTAGTTTTTTTCAGTGAATTTCTATGGTTTTTTAAGTAGTAGTCATGTTTGCAGAGTGGTGGATAAAGGAGGCTGGGCCTCCGACCAGCTCTCAGGAATCCCACTGTGTATGACTTATAGGAGTTACCAGGAGGGCTTCTTGGCCCCCAAGGTCCCTCAGGAGCTATGTTCCCTTTAGGCTGTACACGTGTGTGCACGCTGCCTTGCCTCTCCCTGCGCCCAAACTGCCTCTGACATGGCCCTGGCCACTTCCAGGAGCAAAAGAGACAATAAAAGGACATTGTGCCGTCGCCACATGGCAAGTGTTTTCACACGTGCTGCGTGGCGTCGACGAAATGTCCTTTTATTGTCCCTTTTGGCAGGTGTGGAAACTCCTCTTTCTTGTGTGGCAGGCTACCCTGCAGGAGGCCCAGGACATGCACCGGAGACATAGGGGATTTAAGAACGGAGCATTTCAGGAGGCCGATCCAGGGCAGTCTGAAATAAACGTGTTGAAACAGATTTTGTTTAAAGACTTGGCAAATACTTTTTTTACCGAGTCTCTTTTTCTTTCATTATCACATGAGAGCGCCTTCAAATACAGTGATTTCAGGATGCCTACGGAGCAAGTCTGGTTTTAGGGTTGTGCTGTGTTCAGCAGTTTTCAGGCAACAATAAAATGTCAAGATAACTCTGGTGAATAATGTTCCTGCTGGAGAGAGAGATGGCTCTTTGTATAGTGGCAGTTTTTACTTATCATAAAGTAGTGTAGAGAATTAATATGCCTGCTGTAAAGAACGTGTACCATGCAGATCACAGAACTGTATTTATGTGGATAGCTCAAGTGGTTACTAATTTTGTCACAGCGATCTTTTTGTTACTTGCAATTCATAAGTTACAATCCTAATATAGCACAGTGACCTATGAATTGTTATCAAAAAGCTGCTTGCAAACTGCACGGTAAAGGTTTCTTTGCGGGCTTTCATTATCCTCCTCTTGCTAAAATGGGTTAGTTAGGGTGGAAATAGAGTCTTATTAGTAATGCTAACCCCAACCACTGGGGCCAATCCCAACCACTGGGGTATGTTTTAAATCCTGTGTTTGTGCTTTTCCAGACCAAACATTTTTAAAGTATACTGCCTATTAGTATCGATGACATGTGATTCCTATATCTTTTAATCCTCATTGTCTTATGCAACATTTTCTATAGACTGATTCACACACATATGATTCATTGACTCTGTATAATGTATGTGTGTGATGTAAAGTTCTCTGATACCCTACACTGGTATGGGTTGAGTAGTGCTATACAACAAATTAATGGTGTGTGAGAGTGGGGTACTTGAGAGATGAAGTACACTGTTGGCGGGTAGTAGTGAGGTAATCCACAGAGAAGGAGGTCATTGGGGAGGGGTCGCTAAAAGATTGTCACCCAAGCACTATGGAAGTAGTGTGTTGCTCATCATGGAGACATATATATACTATAAGCTCAATGTTTGATAGTGTTGCTTTTTAAAGATGTGTACTTGTCTCATTCCCATTAATAAGTCAGTTGGCGTTTTTCTTTTTTTACAAAATGTATTTAAACACTTTGCAAAGTGTTTAATAGTGCCTCCTTAATTGATATGTCAATTCTTTTAATACATGATTTTTTAAACAAAATATGTAATTTCTTTTATTTAAAATTGAATAACTGTTTTTCTCTTAATGTAAAATTAGCCCTGTACTTGGCGTTGATCCAGACCAGGCCCTGCACTTCTGTCGGCAGCTAGGGCTAGAAAAGCACAGCTCCAAGATCTGTTTGTGCTGTGTGCCTCTGTTTGGAAAGGGCTGGAAGGTGTGATCAGTCAACGTTGAAACATTTGTGTTTTGCCTGGAAACTGAATCATGTTTCCCAAAGCATTCGCCTAGAAGAACAGGAATCTAGTCCATGTCAATCAAGAACTCCAGATTCCTGCCCTAGTCCTGCTTTTAGATGCTATCACTGAAGAGCAAATAAAGACAGCTGTGCAGTAAATAAAGACACAAGCCAAGTCATCTACAAGTTGAGTAGGTCTGATAAGGCTTAGAGCAATCATATTATGTCTAGTCCACTGCAGAGGCTCCGTTCCCAGCCTCTCTCCTGAGGGTGCCCTCGACTCAGCTAACCCCGCCTTACCCATTATCCCTTTCTTCCACTGCCAGCAGCATCTCGTTCATGCCCTACCTTCCCTCCACTCCTCTGAGTCCATTATACTCAAGGGCATCATAAAGGGGGTAGGGAGAGGATGCATGTGTGTGGTTTTGGGAAGAGTTTTAAAGTCTTGCGGCAGCACCAGACCTGCAGAGTGCAGGTTGGGGAGAGCTCTATTCTTGGAATAGTGAGCCGGATTAAGGAGAATTTCGGGCTCGGGATGTAATGTAACCTTTTATCCTTCTGAGGTCGATAGACTGAGCAACAATCAGTTGGGTAACAGTTCCTCAAGGTGTAACTTTTAGCTGTACGCTTTTGTTAGTGTCATAAGAATAAATAGGCCGGCATACCCACGTGAAATAGAGTTCCGAGAATCAGTCTTCTATCTCTAGTGGGCGGATGTCAGCACTGGAGGTAGAGTTTGGAAGGCTGAGGCTCAGTGAGCGGCATGTCAGCCCAGGGGCAGGGGTATGAAGAACTTATATATTGGCTTGCAGGGATTGCAGAGAAGAAGCACATCAGTACTGTGGAGAACTCAGAGTGAATGGGGACATCAGCACTGGGCTCTGGAGGGCCCAGTGAAGGAACAGTGCACAGTTAGATGGAGTTACAACTCTGTGAAGAGGGGGAACTCAGTACATGGGTCTTGTAGGCTGATTTGACTCCTGCACACTGCCTTTCACGTATTCCATCTCATGAAATGCCAGGTGTAGGAGAGTAGGATCTGCTTCTTATGGTTACCCCCACTTTTTGCTGATGTTTCACTGTTTTTCGACTTTAGTCTGGCTGGGGCCCTGCTATCCAGGACCCCAGCCTAGCTGCTTCCTCTCTAAAATGGATTCCTAGTACCTTAGGTACACTTCAGATTGGATTCTGGGGTGCCCTTATAAGTCCCTAGTATATGGTATACTATGTACCCAGGGCATAGGTACCCCAGAGGCCTACCAGGGGCTGCAGCATGTATTATGCCACCTCTGGGAAGCCTTCCAAAATGACACCACAGGACTGCTACAGCAGCCTGAGTGAAGTGGTGCATGCACCCCTTACTGAGATATAGGTTCACTATATCTCACCCCATCACTGCACGTATAAACCTATCAGTCACCCCTATGGCAGGCCTTATCAATCCTGAAGGCAGGGTGCTTGGATTTATGTGAGAGGGTGCCCATGCATGAGCAGAGCCCCTCTGCAGCCTTCGGAATCTATCCTTCGGGGTTGTCTGTGAGTGCAGCCTGACCATATACTCTTAAGTGCATTATATCTCAACAGTAAATGCTAACTTTGGGATGGCTGCACGGAAACATGTCGTGTTTGGTGTCAAACACCTTGGAATCATACCCCCACACCAGTAACTGGTGTGGGAGTATGATCCCACCCTTCTAGAGGGAGAGACATGACAGCACCGGTATACCCGGTACCAGCTAAACAGAGCCCTGGCATCACAAAATGGATGCTGCAGCCACAGACACGAGTCTGGCCTCCCACTGCTGACCGAAACTCCGGCAGGGGAGGCCTGGACAATAGGTTTCCTGTCACAGGGAGGTGTTACCACCTCCCAGACAGGCTTTAGTGTATTGGGGCTGGGTGGGTGCACTCTCTGAGTGCTTTGAAGTCCTGCACTGGGGGCACATTTGGTGTCCCTGTGCATAGCCCAGTTCAAACGAGTTGCAGGGGCTATCAGCCCCTGCTCTGGCGTGAAACTGGACAAAGGAAATGGGTGTAGCCACCCCTCTTTCCAAACCCTCCCGTAGGTGGGTCCCCTGAGTTAGTCCAACCCCTTCCTTGGGTATAAGATAGGAACCCCTGGCAACAGGACTTTAGATATCCCTGGACGAAACTCTGAAACTGAATCCTGGAACTTCGATGATCTGTTCAACGCCAGATGACTGAAGAATCTCCCTTGGCGTAAAGGAGTTACTCCCCTGCTTCGCAGGCACCAAAGACGCATCTGTCCGGTCTGCATCTCCGAAGCTCCCGCCGGACGCCAATGACCCTGCAACCCAGGAGGTGGATTTCCAGACTTCCCAGAGGCCGACCCGAGTCCCCAGCAAAGCTGAGACCCGTAGCCCTCGTGGGTACCGTGGAACCGGAACCCCTGGACACCGTGCACATTTGCAAGTGCATAAACTTCTGGTCGATCCTAGAGGCTGTGCTTTGGGTTACTTGTAGCCCCAACCCCAAGCAGTGAATCCACCGAAGATTGCTGGCCTGGTCACTCCGAGTGACCCGTGGGCCGCCATTTTGTGAATCTGCTCAAGGTCCCTTTGCGATCCCTTGTCCGTCAACTTGTGGGTCCCTCAGAAGGACATCTCTAATTTCAACGGGCCTCCCTGGTTGCTCCAGGCCTGCCCTGACTCTCCCTCACTTGGGGAGTCCCTCGGAACTCGCTGGTCCGCACCGAAGACATTGTTCTCTTTCTGCGTGGGTTGCTGTTACCAAGGCTTGTTGGGTCCAATCCGGGCACCGACACCGCAGTCAGCTACTACCTTTGTGGGATAGCTCTATTCCAGCTCCTGGTCATCGTTGACGCCTCCTGGTCCTCGCGGCTGAAGAGACAATCTTCACCTCTTCGAACTTGTAGCACCCGACATCGGTGGGCATTCGACTATCGTGCCCCTGGTCACTGGCTAGTGACCTAGACTCTGTCCCCTCTGATTTCAGGTTCTTCTCATCCTCGATCCAGGCTTGGATCTCTTCGGACACTTCGCAACTTCCCGGCAGCAGCACTTTCCAGCCGGCAGCCATTGAAAACGACGGCGCGGCCCGACACCATTTGACACCTATGCACCCGGCTTCCCTGGGTGAGGTAACATGAGTTCTCTGGTGCTCCCGTGGGTGTTGGCCCTAGAACCCTCTAAGTCCAAAAGGGTTTGTTCCTAGTCCACTCCGAAGTGTCCCTAAACTGTAAAACTCTAACCGCGACTTTCCCCATAGACGCTAACGGAGCTCGCGGCTGTGTTCACACACTGCACACGTCCCCCGTGGGTCCCCTGTGTCACTACCTTGGGTGGTTACTTGGGGTCTCAGCGATTCTACAGGCTCTAGGCCCTGTGTCTAGTCAAGTCGTGGTTCTTATACCACTTTCTTAATATATGGTTTGGTACGCCCCTAGGGCTAATCGTATATGGTGCTTATTTACTGTGCTATTTAACTTGTAACTTGTGTATTTCGACCTCTAGCCTCATAAAGAGACTAGTGGGTAGTGTTTAGTAATAAATACATATATTTTATATATATACCTGGTGTGGTTCTCCTTTCATTTGGTCATTCATGAGATTATAGACTGGTAAAACAAACAGCTTTACACTCCTTCAAGACTTAGCCTGAAGGCTGCTCTCCATAGCTACCACTAGGATAGCTTTCAAATAAGGTTGTCTTAAACCTATCATCAATAAAGGTCGTTTGGACTGGTGCAAGGTGCCCACTATAACTAGTGGACAGCATATACCAGGCCAACTTCTCACACCAGGCATGCATACGCCCGCAGTGAGACTTACTCGGGTAGCGGTACCTTCTGAGGCCTGGCACATGCTGAGGGTGCCCACTGATGCATTCTGGCCAACGGGAGCCAGCTTGCAACCTAGGCCCTATATACCTACAATGGATGGAAGCTGGAATCCTGGGGTCAAGAGGTGCAAAAGTCTGGGCCATGCCGAGTAAGAGCGGTTACTCAGACTGGAGGAGGTCATCAGAAATGTTGGCTCATTGGGTTTGTGTAGGAGCTTGTCATGAGGTAGAAAAGAAAAGAGGACAAGGATACAGGGTGGAAGTTGATAGATGAGGTGAAAAGGCAACGGAAATCAAGAAAAACATAAGTCTGGAACGCAATAGAGGCGGATAAAAAGAGGTTAGGAGGAGGAGTGGGCAACAAAGGAGTGATATAGAGGAGGAAATAAAGGAGGGACATAGAAGGGTAGGTAAGAATGGGATATGAAGTAGAGAGAATAAAGGCAGGTGAGTCACAGCATTAGAAAATGGACAAAGGACGTAGGAAAGACAGAATTAAAGTAAAGATGGGAGAGTAGAGAAAAGGAGAAGAAATAAGAATGGGGATTGGAAAGAAAGAAAAGGTGCAGCACAGAAAAGCAGAATAATGGAAAGGACAGAAATAATAGAAAGATTGAAAGAGAAAAAGATTTGGAGGAGAGGGAGAGGGAAAGGGGCGATTTGAGTATAGAGAGAAAAGGGGGGGCATGAATGGAGAGGATGAACTAAGGGAGTGAGACAGTAAAAAGGAATAAGTGAATAAGCAAGAAATGCTGAGGAAAAGAAAAAAGAAAGAAAGGGGTGTAAAACATTGAAAGGAGAGAAAAGGGGAAGGAAGGACGATATGAACAAACAAAAGGTGATAGGTAACAAGAGGGGCGGGAAAAGGATTGAAAGGGACAATTTGAAGACAATCAGGGCAACACCAGACCCACTAGGTCAATGGGTTAATCTCCTAGGGAACAAAATTCATTAGTACAGTAGTTGAGTTGCTTTGCACATGATTGCTGGGTAAGAGCTGTCAACCGAGTTGGGGGGTGGATTGTTTTGTAGTTGTGTTCTTCAACTGCAACAAATTGAAAACTTGAATTAAAGTGTTTTTTTTTTTAAAGGGATAGGTAGACAAAAGTGACAACCAAACAGGTCAGAGATAAGGAACGAGATGAGTAAGAGAGAAGCATAGTCAAGATATAGATTTGATAGAGAAAGGGTAGAATGAGAGAGAGAGAGAGGACAGAGAGATTAGAGAGAGTTTGGAGAAGAGAGAATGACAGGATGTAGATTGAAGCAAGGAGACAGGTTGAGAGAGAAGTAGAGGAGAGCAGAAAGTGAGAAAGAAAAGTAGAGAGGATAAAGAGGTGCAAGGAGACAAGAAAAAACTTTTTAAAAGGGAGAAACGAGATAAGAACAAGAGAGAGAGATAGAGTGGAATTGGCTAGGGATAAGAAAAGGTGCGAGGAGGAGATAAGAGATTCATGACGATAGTGTAGAGAGAGGAATGATAGGTAGAATGATTAGGGAATAAGGTTCAGTGTCACTGGGGTTCAGAGGTGCATGGAGCCCCTGTAATGGGTGTCTTTTAATACCAACCCAAAGGTGAGGGGTGGTCAGTTTTTTTCTGGCTTAGATTAGGGCCGATGGTACCCTTGCTATGCCACTGATTTTGGTAGTTTTCACCCGGCATATACTTGCATATTAAGTTGTTGCTTGTCTTCACTGCACGCAGCCTTGACTGTAGTGCACAAAGCACCTTTACTGCCGCACATAAAGGAAATAAATTAGATGGAACATTGCTCAGGAGTAAAGTGGACTTCATCCCAAACCAGGAGGCTCGTTTGCACAGTTGTGGAGAAAGGGGGCATGGCCTCTGAAGAACTCTTACCAATCCCGCTGTGTGGGACTTACTGGCAGTAACAGGAGGGGTAGTTGGCCCTGGTTGGGAGAAGAAGTCCACTTTAGTCCTGAGGTGCTCAGGAGTAAAGTGGAATTCATTCCCCAACCAGCAGCACACCAGGAGGCTCGTTTGCAGAGTGGTGGAGAAAGCAGGCATTGCCTCCAAGTCCTCTCAGCAATCCCACTGTCTGTGACTTACTGTAGGTAACAGGAGGGATTCTTGGACCCCAAGGACCCTCAGGTTCCAAGAGGACCCCAACCACCACTGCACCAGGAGGCACATTTGCAGAGTGGTGGCAAAGAGGGTGTGACCTCCAGCAACTTGCCAGATGTTTTCTCTTCCTATTATGATTGCTTTTTAAATTTAAGGGAGGGGGCTGTGTGGCCCCCCTCCTGGGCCGATTTTGGCCCCAGGGACCCCATCACCCAGCCTTTTCTTCTCTTTTTTTATTTCAAGGGAGGTGGCTGAGTGAACCCTCCCCCCCTCCTGGGCCATATTGAGCCCTGGGAACCCCATCCCCCGGATCTTGCCCCTTTTTTTTCTTCTTCTTTTTTTTTATAAAAAGGGAGGGGGCTTCGTGACCCTCCTCCTAGGCTGATTTCAGTTCGGGACTCCAACCCCCAGGGCCCGGCCTGTAGCATCGGTGCCTTGGTCCCACCCAGGGCACCCACTTTTGAAATGTTGGGGACCGCGGGGGGAGCCTCAAGGTCCCCACGGTCCCTGCCAGCTCCCTGCCTTCTGCGAGAGTCTAATTGCTTTTACACAGCATTTTCTGCTCTCGCTCACTAGAAGCGGTGCAGTGTTTGCTATGGCTTGGCGGGAGTGGTGCTCCTGCCAAGCCATAGCAAACAGCAATGTCCCAGGGGTAGGCACCCTGGGACATTGCAGGAGCTGGCCCTGGGGGTCCCCAGGGCCATCTAGAGCTCCAGGAGGGTGGCCGCGCGAAACCCCCTCCCATCTTCAAATTTGCCTCAGGGAGGTGGTGGTCCTCGGGCTGCGGGGGGCCACGCAGCCCCCTGCATTCAATTTAAACTTATGCCCCAGGGAATTAGTGGTCCCCAGGACAGCGGGGGAGGCCATATGGGCCTCCCCAGCATTAATAATTAAAGAAGCCCTGGGAGGTGGTGGTCCCCGGGGCACAATAAGCCCCAGGAGGGGGGCTGGTGTGCCCCCCTACCTTTTTTGCAAAATGCCCCCGGGACCTAGCTCACCTGGGGGCAGATAATAAGCGAAGCGCGGGAGTCCGTGTTTTTTTTTTTTTTTTAATTATGGCTGGATCCCCGGATCTCACTGAATTCTTTTTTTTAAAAATGCTTTTTTTTTAGCTCCTAGGAAGTCACAGCGTTTCTACCCTGCCCCCTTTTCTTTTACAATTTTTGTGGGACTTGGTTCAACCGAGTCCCAAGATGGCTGCAAACATTTCCTGGTTAAAGTGTTGGCAGCCAATCAAATTTCAGTAGGGTTTCAGTAGGCTCTTGGGCTCCCAGATATCTATATTTTTTTAAACTTAAATATCTTTGAAACTACTGAACTGATTTACACCAAAGCACATAAAGCACGCTTTCTGGACCATCATCTGCCAAATTTGGTGTAATTACGTTCAACGTTTTGGGCTGTGGTCGTGTTAAAAAAATGAAAAATCCCCATTGACATAACATGGGGAAAACGTGTTTTGGGACCTCCTTTTTTCTGCCCCCACTTGTCGGATCACCCCTAAACTTTCAACACAGCAGCTGAACCAAAAAGGGGACGTTTTGTGTAAATTTTGTGAAGATTCGTCAAGCGGCGTCAAAGATATTAGCAAAACAAAAACCTCTTTTCCAGAAGGTTATATATATATATGCATATATGCCCTATATGCAGACCCAGAAATGACTACCTCTTTGGGTGGCCAGCAAAGAGCCTTCCATTAACCAATGGTGTCCTTTTTACTCTGGGTGATATTGAGACCTCGATCAGTACAGTAGTACAATCCAAAGCTCCGGAACCCGATAGTATACCTGGTGACCTCTTCCTTCGTGACACCCACAGTTGGTTGCGTATATGTTCATGCTATTTAACGCCATAGCAGACGGCGCCCCAATTCCGGGGTCATGGAGGGGGGCGGAAGTTGTGCCACTATTTAAGAAAGGTGACAAGGATCAGGGCTGTAACTATAGGACAATTAGTTTAATTGATTCAATTCAGTATTATGTCAGGTGCTTTTGCATAAGATTCAGGCATGGACCGAAGAAAATGACATTTTATCTCCATATCAAGTGGGTTTTAGAGAAAAACTGGGACTGTCGACCAGGTGTTTCGTTTTCTTTTATTAAATTGGAAAACAGTGACTGTTGGAAGGGGTAGTTTATATATTGTCTTCATAGATGTAAAGACTGCCTTTGATCTCATACCTAGCCAGAAACCTTGGCAAACCCTCACCGACATGGGGCTGCCAAATGAAATTTTAACACTGGTGATTTGTCTGCATGAAGACAACTTTGCTAGGGTATGATGGGGCACACAGGGGCAACTTGCCGATCTGATTCCTGTTAGTAGGGGAGTACGCCAAGGCTGCGTACTGGCACCAACACTTTTCTCCCTTTTTATAATCAGTGTTGTGCAATTTCTAACAGCGGAACTGGCAGATGCTCCCTTGCTAGGAGGGTAGAAAGTAGTGACTCTTCTCTTTGCAGACAACAAACTACTGGTGTCCAAAACCCTGGAGGGGCTGCAGTGGCTTCTTGATCCTTTTAAGGATTTTTGCGACACAAGAGGCCTAGTGATAAATACAACAAAGACCAAGTTTATGTCACTAAATCCCCATAAGACCTACAATGAACAGTCCTTCCTTGGAGGAATGCAGCTCAAGAGGGTCAGCACCTTTGAATATCTAGGTCTAAAATGATCTGAAAGCATGTCGTGGAAACCTCATGTATATAAAATGACTCTGAAGCACAAGCAATTAGTTGGGGCCCTGGGGAAAGAGCATTGATCTTCATTTAGCAAGCATGTCGCAGCTGCCCTGCAAGTCTATGACCTTAAAGTAGTGAGCTCCGCGATGTATGGTTCGGAACTGTGGCGAATGGAAGAGCTCACTAGTTCAGAACACATATTTTTAAGGAAACTCGGGATGTTACCCCAGATACTCCACTTTATCCCCTCATGCTGGACATGGGAAGACATTCTATTGCTGCTAAAGCTAAGCTCCGTCTTCTGTTATTTTGGCTAAAGATTAGGTCAACACCGAACTAGCTCCATATGCTCATGCTCTGGAGGATGTAAGCCGCTTGGATAGATTTAACAAAGTCAACTGGCTAGGAAATATGAAGAGCCTGTTATCTGACATTGGGATGGAAGATATTTAGGAAGAAAATGACCCCTCTTTGCTCCCTTGGAAAAATCAAGTTAAAACATGCCACTGGGAATGGGTAGTGCAAGGTGAGCTAAGTAGTGGGTCTTGAGCGAAGCTTACCCTAGATTTTAAGGCCCATAAATCAGATAGGTTTTTGGAGGGTTACCTAGACTTCATAGAAACACCAAAGGATAGGAAACTATACATTCACTTTAGGTTCTGAACTTTGCCCTTGTATGATTTCACAGGCAAATGGAACAGCAACTCAGTGCCATCCCGGTGCTGCCCTGGCTGTAAAACCCCCAAGGAATCCCTAGCCATGTAATGTTTGCTTACCCGATATACGTGATACCCAGAACTAATTGGCTAAGTCCAATTTGCAAACAGTTGGGAACTAAAAATCACATAGTAGCTTTGTGAGTTTTGAAATCTGTTGCTAGACCACTGTTTGCATGTGCGTTGGCCGTGTTTCTTGGTCAAATGTGGGGTATCAGGAAAAGAGCACAGAGGGCGAGTGATAACTGATTTTATATAATTTTTTAAAACTATATTTCGGTGCCCTTTGTCACCTGAGCAAGGGTGATTTATATGAAATTAAGTTTAATTTATCAGATTGCCTATTTCCAGGAATTACATCTGCTTGATTTCATATATTTATTGATAGCTGATCTCTTTTTAAAATCGTCTCAATCATTTTATGGTATTGTTTTTATCCTTGTGTTTCAAAGTATGGACATTGTCATTGCACTACGAGGGCTGTATGGTATATGTTGTATGGTTATTTAATGTGAAACGTTTATGACATGTATGTCGAAATAAAGTATACATACAGATATATTATATACCACTAGTGGGTAGTTATAGTTAGGACCTAGTTTCCATAAGAAAAGCATTTCTTGTTTTGCTAATAACTTTGGTGCCGTTTGATGTAATTTTCAAAACTAGTTTGCCACTCACTACAGCTGCTGTCTGGATAGTTTCAGTGTCATTTGTCAAGTGGGGGGCCGAGAAAAAGGGGGGTCCCAAAATGCATTTTCCTCATGCAATTTCTCATATTCATTTTAGACACCAGCCGGAACCGCTTAACTGAATTTCACCAAATTTGGCAGAAAGCTAGATCTTGGACCAGAAACATTTCTTTTTGTGATTTGGTATAAATCCCTTCAGTAGGTTTGGAGTTCTTAAAAAAAGATTTATGTATATCTAGAGATGCAGAGGTTTCACAAATCTGACAGACCTCAAAATGAGATCTGATTGTCTGCCACCACTTCAACCAGGAAGTGGAGGCAGCGATTTTGGGACTCGGACTCGGCCAAGTCCCAAGAAAAAGCATTACAAAAAAAGACAAGGGGGCAGGGTAGGTATACCATGACTGCCTAGGCTTGGTGGTGACCCCGCCGAGGGCCAAAATGTTTTTTTAATTTCCTGCAAATCCGCTGAGGATCCGCAGATCCCTGAAAAAACAAGAACAAGCACAGTTTCCTATCATTTTTTTCACTAGCCCTTTAGCTGGTATAGGCCCTGGGGTGGGGGGATTAAATTATTATACAATAATTATATTATGGGGAGGAGGGCACACTCACTATAACTCATGCCCTAAGGTAACTATAACTCGAGCCCTCTCCATGCACTGCTAACTACCCCACATATTACATCAGTCATGACATCTTCTATGACATTATTCATAATATCACTGCAACATTAACAGTGAAATCATTGATGAGAAAACTGTGCATGGCGGGGTTGCGAGTTATAGTTAGCTTAGGGCACGAGTTATAGTTTATTAAGATAAGTATAACTATAACTGCTGAATTTCTATAGTTTTGTGTGTGTAAAATCTGAACCTAACTATAACGTCCCTATACCCCTTGGTTTTTCTAGTGAATTTCTAAGGTTTTTAAATTCTACTTCTTACTATAATGTCCCTGTAACCTTTGGTTTTTTCGGTGAGTTTCTACCATTTTTTAATTATATTTCCTAACTTTAATGTCCCTTCAACCTTTGTTTATTTCAGTGAATATATATATATATATATACATACATATATATGTATATATATATGAATAATCAGAGTCCCAACCTCCGAATTGGTGGAGAAACACAGGTACAGACCACAACGTGCTGCTGGTTCTAATTTCAGTGCAAATGTATTCCGTGCAAATTGGCATGACGCGTTTCGGCCGTGTTACCACGACCTTGATCACATGACACGCTAGGTTTCATTTTTTCTTTTAGTAATCTCACAAAGTACCCTCCTCCCTGCTCAGCCAATGACATCACACAATGAAACTAAACAACATACTACTAAAATCAGGAAAAGACATATTCATTTGCAAGTAAAAGAAATACTGATTTAGTTGCAAAAAAATCATGTAGACATTATACACATAGGGCCCGATTCACAGAACTAACTTACGTCAAAATCCTAAACTTACAACAATTTTGGTATTCACAGAATGAACTTACACATTTGGGTATTCACAGAATGAACTTACACATTTGGGTATTCACAGAATGAACTTACACATTTGGGTATTCACAGAATGGACTTACACATTTGGGTATTCACAGAATGAACTTACACATTTGGGTATTCACAGAATGGACTTACACATTTGGGTATTCACAAAATGAACTTACTCATCCTAACTTTATGTCCGCACTCGGGCCGGAATTTCCGGCCCGGTGGTGGAGATTCCGGCCCGGAGGTGGAGATTCCGGCCCGGAGGTGGAGATTCCGGCCCGGAAGTGGATATTCCGGCCGATGGTGGAGATTCCGGCCGGTGGCGGAGATTCCACCACCGGCCGGAATCTCCATCTCCGGGCCGGAATCTCCACCTCCGGGCCGGAATCTCCACTTCCGGGCCGGAATCTCCACCTCCGGGCCGGAATCTCCACCACCGGGCCGGAAATTCCGGCCCGAGTGCGGACATAAAGTTAGGATGAGTAAGTTCATTCTGTGAATACCCAAATGTGTAAGTTCATTCTGTGAATACCCAAATGTGTAAGTTCATTCTGTGAATACCCAAATGTGTAAGTTCATTCTGTGAATACCAAAATTGTTGTAAGTTTAGGATTTTGACGTAAGTTAGTTCTGTGAATCGGGCCCATAATATAAAATATTACCACAGTGGTTTATAATTTATACTAAAAATTCCTGATCTTAAAAACATCGTGTGTTGCTGTGACTGACAGCACTGGAGGCTAATTGCAAATAAACACCACAAAAAATGTGTTAGTGAAAGTGCTAAAAATTAAAAAATAATAATAAACAGAGAAACGGGGTTTACCCCCTTATTTCTAAGCCGCTATTAAAGTCATAGTTAGGCCCAGAGGTACAACTATATATGTGAAAATATACAAAAAGAGAGAGACTGTAGCGGAATCAACTAAATAGACAACAGTATTTTACATATCATGTCTAAACCCAGACACCCACTGGTGGGGAAGATCAAAAAGCCTCACATTGTTAATGAAAATGCTAAGTAAAACTAACTGCCAACAGTACAAGATAATTATATATTCTTAAGTCTACTGAGGCTAACTAAGTGATCGGAGAGTTCCTAAGGGCCTATACCACTTCTGTTCGCTACTTAATTCAATTGGTTCAGAAATATATCTGTCATCACTCTATTAAGAATACTAATGTTAATAATTGATATTAAAGTGCAAGTGCAAAATAACATAACATACATGACATAAATAGATAAAAATCATTAAGTACAATGTATAAAACAAATAACGTACATCAAAGAGTGGTAAAGCAGTCCAAGTTCGTCACTACACTTGAACGACAATTATATAAAGTGCAAGTGCACTAGCACCAATCAATCTTAGCAGCATGTAAACTCCAAATATGTACTGTTAGTTAATATATGTGCAACTTTAGCATAGTATAGAAAGGCAGCTTCTAAGCAGCAAAAGGAGAACAACAGTCCAGGATTGCCAACACCTATACTCACAGTATCAATTATTCATTTAAAGAGTAAGTACATTGGCAGCCAACAACCTTCAAAAACTATAGCTATCAATTGAAGTATGTGCAAAGTAGCAAAAATGTGCAAAGTAGCAGGAAAACGGCAGCATAAGGGGAGCATATATTACATATCCATAGACCAACTGACTCATAAATGATAAAGCAGATGATGACACGATTTGAGGTCACAAACGATGGAATAAAGTAAAATATCTGTGCTGCATCATAAAACAGTCTAAAATTCCAGAAACAGAGTCCTGATAAAAACCTAAGAAAAACCAAACGGTTAAAATCAGGTTAAAACCAGAGCACGAACCGGCTAAAAGAACGGTTAAAATAATGCTCACACCTGGTGTCATCTGTAAAAAAGTGGCTGTATACAGTAACGAATGACCACAGAGTACTCATAGGAAATTGTGCAAATCCTCTCCTGTATTGAGCCCGTTGGGCATCTTAGTGTCAAGCAGCAATATGTAATGAGATTCCAGTTGCCTCAATCTTTTTTCTCTGTTCCCACCTCTTGACAGTTTGGGTACCGCATCAATGACAAAATATCTTAACTCATTTAGGTTATTGTGGTGAACTAGTTTGAAATGTCGCGCCACAGGGTAACTAGGGTCAGAGTTCATGATAGCACGAAGGTGTTGTAAAATGCGAGTGAATACCTGTAACTTGGTGCTACCAACATATTTCAACTTGCAGGAACACTCAAGTATATACACTGCATGGTCCGTTTTGCAAGTGAAAAAACCTTTTATTTTAGTAGGATTGGATTTGAAGGCATTAGTGAACTCAAACGTTGTGGTGCCAAAATTACAGGCCCTACATGCGCTGCACTTAAAGAACCCTGTGCGTTTAGACAACCAAGTACCAGTCTTGGTTATCTCAGGACTAGTTCTAACCAAGGCATCCTCATAGAGGGCGCCCGCCTGAAGGTAACCTGCGGTAGATTAGGTACCAGTTGGGACATAGTGAGGTCAGTTTGGACAATCGGCCAGTTCTTATAAATAACCTTTCTTATTTCCTTGTCCTGACTGCAAAAAGTAGTAATCAACCGAACAGGAGCTGGGTCTTGGGAGGTAGTACTGGTACTCAAAATTGCTTTACGCATGGTTTTGTTGGAATCTGTTCCCAAATATTCACTACAATTCAAACTGTTAGCTTTTGACAATGCATACTTCAAGTCTTTGCTTTTATACCCACGGGCTAAAAATCTTTGAAAAGAATCGTTCTGGGACCTCACAAGGTCACTGTTGGAACTTCAAATTCGCCTTATACGTAAAAATTCCCAGTAAGGTATACTTTTCAATAGGTGATGGGGGTGAGAGCTCTGGGCATGCAATATTGAATTACCCGCTGTAACTTTTCTGTGGAGCTTGGTTTGTAGTGTATTATTCTCAATGTACAGTTCTACGTCCAGGAATTGAACCTTTTCCGAACTAATCTGAGCAGTAAATTCAAGATTTAGTCTATTGTCATTAATACATTTCACGAATTCATTGGCTGATTCAATTGACCCTTTCCAGATAATACAAATATCATCAATGAATCGCCACCATCGGATAACATGGGCTTCATACAGCTTGCTGTGGGTCTGTCTGAGGACATGCTCCTCCCACCAGCCAACGTGTAAACACGCATAACTGGGGGAGAAGCAAGCCCCCATAGCCACACCTCGCAGCTACTGGAAGCCCTCATTGTTGAACATAAAATAGTTATTATTTAAACATAGTTCAATCATGTGTAGTAACATAGTATTATGCTGGTAAAAATTGATGTTTCTTTTCTCCAAATAAAATTTAACTGCATTCAGTCCATCAGTATGTCGTATACTTGTGTACAAAGAGCAAATGTCCATCACAATGAACAAATATTCATCATGCCAGTTAACCGATTGTACAGTGGATAAAAAGTGCCCAGTGTCTTTAATAAACGAAGGCAGCTCCTCAACAAATTCATGCAGGAAATAATCCACGTATTTGGACATGGCTTCAAACAAACTCCTCTGGGCTGATATAATGGGTCTACCAGGAGTGGGCATCGATTGTTTGTGAACCTTAGGGATGAAATACAGGATCGCTGTAATGGGAAAATCGACTTTTAAAAAACTGTATTCATTTTTGTTCAACAAACCATCCCTTTTCCATTGTCCAAGTACTTTGTGAACCAAGTCCTTTAATTGTTTCATATCATTGGCAGTGGCTCTTCTATAGCTTGAAACATCATTAAGATGACGGCATGCCTCTTGTAAATATTGCGTTTTGGGCCACAGCACAATGTTACCCCCTTTATCAGCCTTGGTTACAATTATGTCAGCGTTTTCTTTTAGCTTCTTCATTAATGCTGAATACTGTTTATCCCTGTAGGAGCGATGTTTCATCCTCGACAATACTTTGCGATTGAGAGCTTTCAGGTCATTTATGACACAATCACTGAACGTATCAATGGCATCTTTAGGCATAAGAGGGATAAAGGTAGATGGCGGACGAAATGGGCTTGGGGCAGGTAGATTGCCAGAGGTGCCGAGATTTACCAGCTGATCTTGCGTAGACCAAGCAATGTCATCGGAATTATCCACAAGAGCATGTATGGTTTTGAGATTGGTGATGTCACCTACTTGTAGCTGCATGCTTGGTTTGTCAGTTGCCGAGATGTTAGAAGCAACGGTAGTAGCTTTGCTTAATTTGAAATGTTTTAGGAGTTTGAGCTTCCGAATAAATTTGAAAAAGTCGATTCTGGTTTGAACATATTTGAATCGATTAGGCGGGCAAAACGACAAACCTAGTGTCAATAGTTGGATTTCTGCTGCAGTGAGATTGATATTAGTTAAGTTGATGACAGTATTATCCACAGTATATATATATGTGTATATATATATATATATTTTTTCAGACACAAAAAAATATATATATATATATATTACTTTAGTTTCCATAGGAAGAGCGTTTTTTCATTTGCAAATAACTTTGGCATCGTTTGATGAATCCACACGAAATTTTTAAAACCAATACACCAGTCAAGTCAAGTCAAAGTACTTTATTCGGTTAGGACCATATCCATAAAAGCACATTGAATGTAACAAATTCAAAAACACAATTCACGTCTCAAATTCATGTCACAATAAAACAATTTCAATAGCAATAGTCAAAATACACATTATTTAAAATACATATGAATAATATTTAAAAGAACCCATGCATTTCAAAAATGCTCTTCAAGGATTGCTCATCGTTTTGCGCGCCCTTACAGCGGTTCTCAGGAAGGTGCCAACCCGAAAAATTAGCTCGTCGTCTTTCAATTTGAGTATGCTCCTGTATGCGTCTGCTAAATGGATAGGCAGGGTTTTTAAAAAAACTGTATTAAAAGCCATTTAGCATATTTTATATAACATTTGCAAAAGAATAAAAAGTGTTAGGATGTTTGGCCACTCTGTCCGTCACACGGACAAGGTAGGGAGTCGAGATTTACATTACACCAGTCACTTCAGCTCCTGTCTTGAAATTTTCAGGGTGATTCATCAAGCGGGGCTGAGAGAAAAGGGGGGTTCCAAAATGCTTTTTATCCATGTTAGTTTCCATGGGAACCTTTAGACACGGCTACAGCTCGGACTACTGAACAGAATTACACCAAATTTGGCAAAAAGGTAACTCTTGCTCCAGAAAATCACCTTTTTGTTAAATGGTGTAAATCCTTTCAGTAGTTCCTGAGAAATGTAAAGATTAATCAGATATACAACTGTGTTTCACGCATACAAAACCATTGAATTTCAGCAGTTATAGTTACCTGAGCTAACTATAACTTAAGCCCCTGCAATGCACTGCTTATGACCTCACATATTACATCACTCATGACATGGTCAGTGACATCACTGATGGCGTCATTGATCAATCAATCAATCATGTCGCTTATAAAGCGCACTACATACCCGCGAGGGTCTCAAGGCGATGACATCTCTAATGACATCACTGATAAAATCATCCAGTGAGTGTAAATGTTTCATAAACGTTTCTGAGAGTTAAAGATATATACTACCCTTATGCATAAGTTAAATTGTTATTCTTTTTGTACTACTATTGAGTGATACTGTTTCTAATATATGTCATCTGAGTGGTACTGGGACTGCCTGTATCAGTGTGGGAGTGGTTGTCTGAGTGGCTGTTTGGGTGTGTGAGTGGCTGTATGGGTGAATAAGTGGGTGTGTGATTAGCTGTATGGGTGAGTAAGTGACTGTGTGAGTGGTTCTATGGGTGAGTGAGTATGTGTATGAGTGGCTGTATGGGTGACTAAGTGGCTATGTGAATGGATCTACGTGTGAGTGACTGGGTGTATAAGTGGATGTATGGGTAAGTGAGTGGCTGTTTGACTGAGTGTATGGATTTGTAAGTGGGTGTGTGAGTGGCTGTTGTGCACAGTATTTGTGTGAGTGGCTCTGTAGATGAGTGAGTGGGCATGTGAGTGATCGTATTGATGTCTGAATGGGTATGTAAGTGGTTTTTTGGATGACTGAATGAATGTGTGAGTGGCTGTATGGGTGAGTGAGTAGCTCCGTTAGCTGTATGGCTGTGTGAGTGGCTATATGGGTGAGTGAGTGGTTGTATGAATGGCTTTGTGGTTGTGTGAATGGGTATGTAAGTGGTTGTGTGGATCTGTGAGTGAGTGGTTTAGTGGGTGCATGAGTAGCTGTATGGGTCTGTGAGTGACTGTGTGAGTGGCTGTATGGGTGAGTGAGTGGTTGTGTGAGTGGCTATATGAGGGAGTGAGTGTGTGTGTCCGTAGTTGTAAGGGTCTGTGAACGGGTATGTGAGTGGGTGTTTGAGTGGCTGTATAGGAGGTTGTATAGGGGTATGAGTGGGTCTGTGGATGATGTCATCAGTGATGTCACTGACCATGTCATGAGTGATATAATACGTTAGGTCATAAGCAGTGCATTGCGGGGGCGTATGTTATAGTTAGCTCAGGTAACTATAACTGCTAAATTTCAAATTTTTTGATGAGTGAAATCTGAGCCTAACTATAAAATACCTGCAACCTTTGTTTTTTTCAGTGAACTACTACTTTTTTTTCAAATTCTATTTCCTCACTATAACGTCCCTGTAAGCTTTGTTTTTCAGTGAATTTCTAAGTTTTTGAAAATGTTATTCCCTAACTGTAACATGTTACTTTTTAAAGTGGGTGTGTGAGTGGCTGTTTAGGAAGGTGAGTGGGTCTGCGAGTGGGTGGATGAGTGTCTGATTGGGTCTGTGAGTTGGTGGATGAATGTCTGAGTAGGTCTGTGAGAGCATGCAAGAGTCTCTGAGTGGGTCTGTGAGTGGGTGCATGAGTGTCTGAGTGGATCTGTGAGTCAATATGTGAGTGCCTGTGTGGGTCTGTGCGTGTGTGTGTGAGTCTCTCAGTGGATCTGTGAGTGGGTGAATGAGTGCTTCAATGGATCCATGAGTGGGTGCATGAGTGTCTGAATGTGTCGGCAGTGGGTGCATGAGTCTCTGAGTGGGTCTGTGAGTGGGTGAGTGAATCTCTGAGTGGGCCTGTCAGTGGGTAAGTGAGTATATGAGTGGGTCTGTCAGTGGGTATGCATAAAAAAAGTAGGGGGCACACGGGAGCAGGTCCTTGTGCCAGCTCCCCCGTGATGGTCCTCCTGTCCAGCTTGCCTGCAGTCCGCTACTCTCTGCTGCCTTCGGTTTTGTGCCTCCTCTGCTCATTTTCTCCTTGTTTTTCTGCCTCTTCTCTGCTCGCGACTACCCTCTATGTTGCGTCTTTCTGCTTGTTCTGCCCATTATTTTGCCTTTTTCTGCTCGCTCCTGACCATTATTCTGCCTCTTGCTTCTTATTTCTGACCTCTATTTTGCCTCTTGCTGCTTGTTTCTTACCTCTATTTTGTGTCTTTCTGCTCATTCTGCCCATTATTTTGCCTCTTTCTGCTCAAGGCTGACCTTCAATTTGGCTCTTTTTGCACTGTTCTGACCTTTATTCTGCCTCTTTATGCTCATTTCTGACCTTTATTCTGCCTCTTTCTGCTTATTTCTCACCTTTATCTTGCCTCTTTCTGCTCATTGCTGACCTTTATTTTGCCTCTTTCTGCTCATTTCTCACCTTTATTTTGCTTCTTTCTCCTCGTTTCTCACCTTTATTTTGCCTCTTCCTGCTGGCTTCTGACCTCTATTTTGCCTCTTTCTGTTTGTCACTAACCTTTATCTTGCTCTTTCAGCTTGGTAGTGACCTTAATTCTTCCTCTTTCTGGTCGTCTAGACCTTTATTCTACCTCTTTCTGCACATTTCTCACCTTTATTTTGCCTCTTTCTGCTCTCTTCTGACCTTTATTTTGCCTCTATCTGCTCGTTTCTGATCTCTATTTTGGCTCTTTCTGCTAGTTTCTGACCTTTATCTTGCTCTTTCAGCTTGTTAATGACCTTAATTCTTCCTCTTTCTGGTCATTTAGACCTTTATTCTGCCTCTTTCTGCATGTTTCTCACCTTTATTTTGCCTCTTTACGCTTGTTCCTGACACCTTTATTCTGCCTCTTTATGCTTATTGCTGATCTTTATTCTGCCTCTTTCTGCTCGTTTCTCACCTTTATCGTTCCTCTTTCTGCTTGTTCCTGACCTTTATCTTGCCTCTTTCTGCTCGTCTCTCACCTTTATTTAGCCTCTTTCTGCTTGTTGCTGGACTTTTTTCTGCCTCTTTCTGTATGTTTCTTGCCATTATCATGCCTCTTTCTGCTCATTGCTGAACTTTATTCTGCCTCTTTCTGCTTGTTTCTGACCTTTATTCTGCTTCTTTCTGCTCGTTTCAGACCTTTATTCTGCCTCTTTCTGCTTGTTTCTGACCTCTATTCTGCCTCTTTCTCCTCATTGCCGGCCTTTTTTCTGCCTCTTTCTGCTTGTTTCTTGCCTTTAACATGTCTCTTTCTGCTCATTGCCGACCTTTATTCAGCCCATTTCTACTTGTTTCTGACCTTTATTCTGCTTCTTCTGCTCATTTCTCACCTTTATTTTGCCTCTTTCTGCTCATTTCTGACCTCTATCATGCCTCTTTCTGCTCATTTCTGACCTTTATTCTGCCTCCTTCTGCTCATTTCTCATCTTTATTTTGCCGGTTTCTGTTTGTTTCTGATCCTTATCCTGCCTCTTGCTGCTTGTTTCTGACTTCTATTTTGACTCTTTCAGCTCGTTGCTGGCCTTTATTCTGCCTCTTTCTGCTTGTTTCTGACCTTTTTTCTGGCTTTTTCTGCTCGTTTCTGACCTTTATTCTGCCTCTTTCTGCTTGTTTCCGACTTCTATTTTGCCTCTTTCTGTTCGTTTCTGACCTGTATTCTGCCTCTTTCTGCTTGTTTCTCACTTCTATTTTGCCTCTTTCAGCGCATTACTCACCTTTATTTTGCCTCTTACTGCTGGTTTCTGACCTCTATTTTGCCTCTTTCTGCTCATTTCTCACCTTTATTTTGCCTCTTTCTGCTAGTTTCTCACCTTTAGTTTGCTTCTTGCTGCTCATTACTAACCTTTATTCTGCCTCTTTCTGCTCGTTTCTCACCTTTATTTTGCCTCTTTATGCTCATTGCTGACCTTTATTCTGCCTCTTTGTCCTTGTTGCTGACCTTTATTCTGCCTCTTTCTGCTCATTTCTCACCTTTATTTTGCTCTTTCAGCTTGTTGCTCACCTTTATTTTGCCTCTTTCTGCTCGTTGTTAATTTTATGCTGCCTCTTTCTGGTCATTTCTGAAATGTATTTTGCCTCTTTCTGCTCATTTGTCACCTTTATCTTGCCTCTTCCTGCTCTTTGCTGACCTTATTCTGCCTCTCTCTGCTCATTTCTGACCTTTATTCTATCTCTTTCTGCTAGTTTCTGACCTTTATTTTGCCTCTTTCTTCTCCTTTTCTCTTGACACAGCCACTCACTCACTCATACAAGCACTCACACACATATCCACACAACCACTTACATACTCATTCACACATCCATATGAGCACTCACATCCGCTTATCACCCATACGGCCATTCACACAGACACTCCAATCCAGCGACTCACACACCAACTCACTTAACTTAACACCCACTCAAACAGCGACTCAATCACCCACACAGCTACTTACACACTGAGTCACTCACTCATACAACCATTCAGATACCCACACACTCCCCCATACAGTCACTACACACCCACTTACCCACGCATAGAGCCACTCACACCGCCACTCCCTCACTCATACAGCCACTGACACACCCACTCACTCACCAATACCACCACTCACACAGCATGTCACTCACCCTCACAGCTACTCACACACCCACTTTTAACACGTTGAGATTGGCAACCTTGACCTGAAGAAAAAGTTGTAGCCCCCATCTTAGGACTTGAGAATTCATCCCCAAGTCCTAAAAAAATACAACAAAATAAGATATAAGATATAAGGGGGCAGGGTATGGGTCACCCTAACTCCCTGGGCCTTGTAAGGGGGTCCCAGAGGGACCCTGCTGGGGTCAGATTTATTTTGAGAAATATTTTTTAGGGGGTTCCATAGATCCATGAATCCCCCACAACATCCAACTTGACACCAGAGGAGTAAAGTTGGGTTTTGTGGTGGATACACAGCTCCAATGAACCCCCAAACAAATAAAATAGATGGTTGTGCACATGCAGTAGCTTGGGTGACTGCAGGGGTTGGGGGCAGGGTGCCCAACCACATGCTACGCACGGCGATGAACATCTTACTCTGTTTTCACTTGCATTTATTGTGTTGCTAATAACGTTGGCAAAATTTGACGAATTGCCATGAAACTTTCCAAAGGAGTGCTCTTTTCTGCCTAGTTTGCGCATGTAAACTTTTGGGGTGATCCGTCAAGCGAGTACCAAAAAAAAGGGGGGTCCCAAAAGGCAAAATCCCCATGCATTTTCCATAGACTTCTTTAAGAAGGGCTACAGCAAAAACTGCTGAGCGGAATTTCACCACATTTGGCAGGAAGCTAGGTCTTGGTCCACATATTGTGCTCTTTGTGATTTGGCATACTTCCGTTCAGTAGTTTTGTAGAAATTAAGGGTCAAAATAATTTGTATATCTGGACAGTTGGGTGCAGAGATGGTCGAGAGACTCTCACTGGAGCTCCAATTCAAAACTAGAGTGTTCTGATTGGCCTAGGGAGGATTTTTCCCCATGGGCCGATTCATTGATTGAGCGGTCTGACTGGCTGGTAGCAACATCAGAAAAATGTTGCTGACAGCCATTACAGGTCTCGGGGAGTTAGTTCCCTGTCCTGAAGTAGTACATTTTAAAAAAAATATAAGGGGTGGGTAGGCATACCCTGCCTCCCTATGCCCCATGTAGGGGACCCAGAGGGACAACCCCCAAGCCAAAATAAACAGAAAATTCAGCAGTTAATGCTGCAATCTCGCTGGACTCCCGCAAAATTGGAAATTAAAAATGGTGGCCGGGGCAGCCCGCAATGTGCACTTAAGGGGAGGAGGACAAGTGTCCCCCTGAGCCATATTCAGCCCTGGGGACCCCATTCCCCAGGGCGCCGATTACTAATATGGGGTGGGAGCACAAGGCCCCCCTCCCGGAGCCAGATTTGAGCTTGGGGACCCCATCACTTGGGGTCCGATTCATCAGATATGGGAAGAGGGCACCTGGCCCCCTCCCCAAGCCATTATAGGCCCTGAAGAGCCCACCCCCGGGTCTACATTTAATAAGGGGTGGACAGTGGCTTGTTGCCAACACCCTGCTGTGCATGGCCAAGGGTCATGCACAGTGTAGGGTTGGCTGCCTGTGATGGTTTTGCGATTGGGCCTGGCTGCAGATGCCATCAATAATGTTATAAATTATGTCATAGAACATGTCAAGAATGATGTAATATGTGAGGTCATAAGAAATGCATGACAAGGGTGCGAGTTAGCTCTGCTAACTATAACTGGTGAATATCTGTGTTTTTTTTTTTTTATTCAAAACGTTAAGGTTGTCACTGACATATTCACCTAACTATAATGTTACTTCAACCTTTGTTTTTTTCAGTGAATTTATAAAGTTGTTTTTTTTTTAAACAAAAAACAGATCTTTTTATCCCACCTAACTATAACGTTACTTTGACTGTTGTTTTTTTCGGTTGCACCTGCCACGAGTTCCGCTGGCCCCAGGTGGAATACTGTGCTTTGGATATATATATATATATATATTCACTGAAAAAACCATAGGTTTTAGGGACAGTTATAGTTAGTTGGACATTGCACTCGTACAAAACCCGTGAAATTCCCCCGTTATAGTTAGTTCAGCTAACTATAACTCGCGCCCCGCAATGCACTGCTGATGACGTCACATATTACATCACTCATGACATGGTCAGTGACATCACTGATGACATCTCAAATGACATCACTGATGACATCACTGATGACATCATCCATGTGATAATTTGATGCATCTTCTCACACCCTAATATAACTTTTGATACACCCACTCTAAATTACAGACTGCCATTCTCAAAACCATAGACACTCCAACACCAATAACTACATACCCACTCACTGATTCTTAGGTCTACACACACATCCACTCACTCACCTGTACAGTCACTCATACTTACGGTCACTCAGTACAGGACTATCATATGCACTCATACTCCTATATAGACACTCAAACACCGCCACTCATCCATAGAGGTACTCACACACCTAGTCAGTCATGCAAATAATTAAACACACTGCCATTTACTCACCTATACAGTTATACACACACCAGCTCACTTACTCATACAAATACTAGCACATTCTTACGCTCTTATACAATCACTGATACAAGCACATACTCATCCATACAGTCACTCTCACAATCACACACTCTCGCTTATAGCTATTTATATACTCCAACACACATATATACTGCCTTTCACATATGTAGTTACTCACACATGTACCACTGGGACATACATTCACTCACTAACACACTCTTACACACACTTACCCACCCATACAGTCTATCACAGATGCACTCTTGAAACCATCCACCCAGTGAATCACCCACTCACACATCTATGCACAGAGTCGCACACACCCCACCCACACAAACACTCAGGCACCCATACAGATTCTCAGACAACCAATCAATAACTCATATAGACACTCATGTAGCTATTCAGAAACCCATGCAGCCACTTACACAGCAACAGACAGATGGATACAGACATTCACCCAGTTTAGTCACTAACCCATGCATTCAGTAAGATACGTTTAATCACTCACTTATAGAGTCAGTCACGCACCTACTAAATCATCCATTCAGACAATTATACACCCACTCATTCTTCAATACACCTTTCCCTATATATATTAAACATATTTAAACTTTACAGAAACACACAGTCACTGGATGATGTCATCAGTGATGTCATTTGAGATGTCATCAGTGATGTCATCAGTGATGTCACTGACCATGTCATGAGTGATGTAATATGTGACGTCATCAGCAATGCATTGCGGGGCGCGAGTTATAGTTAGCTGAACTAACTATAACGGGGAATTTCACGGGTTTTGTACGAGTGCAATGTCCAACTAACTATAACTGTCCCTAAAACCTATGGTTTTTTCAGTGAATTTGTAAGGTTTTTTAAATGCTAATTTCTAACTATAACGTGCCTGAAACCTATGGTTTTTTCAGTGAATTTCAAAGGTTTTTTAAATGCTAATTCCTAACTATAACATGTCTGAAACCTATGGTTTTTTTCAGTGAATTTCAAAGGTTTTGTAAATGACAATTTTAAATGTATTAATTGTTATCTTTATTTTTTTTATACTGATTTACTACATTTTTTTAAACTATTTATTTTTAGATATTTTATTTTTTAAATTACATTGTAATTACATTATACATTACATTATAAAATATACTTTCTCAGAATGAATTACTTTAGTTTAAATACTTTGCAAATAGGCAATAGACTTTTAAGTACAGTAGTTACAGTTGTTGCAATGGGCAACACAATTTCAAACACAATGCAACATTGAGCTCAATGTGAATTTCTAGTTAAATGCAATTAGTTACTTTATGGATTACTTTTCTAACCACAGGACTGGATCCTAGATTCAGTCCTGGGACATCTCCTGTAAACAGTTGAGTAAAAGCGTTTTGGTTACAGTAGTGATTTTTAAGGAATATTATTGTATTTTAAAAGTTGACAGAGAAACTTTTTCACATAGAATCACCAATGTTATACTATGGGAGGAAAAAAACTTAGCAGGTAAGTATTGTTATCGTTACTTTTTCTTACTCAGTGGTGGATCCTGGATCCAGCACTGGTGCATCTCCTGTAAACAGTTGAAAGAATGCGTTTAAGTCATACAGGCGATTTTTAAGGAATATTTGTAGTTTGTGAAAATCGACACTTTGAAACTTTTCTGCTGAAAACCAGACAATGGATTCCTATGGAAGGAAATACAAGTTACTGGTAAGTACGGTTAGAATTACTTTTCAGGGTCAGTGCTGGGCTAAAAGATGCAGCACTGGGTTCTCTCTTGATAACAGGTGAGTAAATCGGAATTCGTAGTTCGGCTGATTTTAGAGGAATATTTGTATGTTTCAAAAATCGACACTTGGAAACTTTTTCAGCAAAAAGCAGGCAATGATATCCTATGGAAGGAAATTCAAGTTACTGGTAAGTACGGTTAAAATTACTTTTCAAGATCAGTACGGGGCTCAAAGATGCAGCAATGAGGTCTCTCCTGATAACAGGTGAGTAAATCGGAATTCGTAGTTCGGCTGATTTTAGAGGAATATTATAAAGTTCCAAAACTCCACACTTAGAAGAATTTCCAAGTGAAACCAGTCAATGTTAGCCTATGGAAGGAAATTCAAGTTACTGGTAAGTACGGTTAGAATTACTTTTCAGGATCAGTACTGGGCTCAAAGATGCAGCACTGAGGTCTCTCCTGATAACAGGTGAGTAAATCGGAATTCGTTGTTCGGCTGATTTTAGAGGAATATTTGCACAATGGTGAAGGAAGGGGTGGGGCCTGAGGTGACATGTCTGCAAACACGCCCTGTGGCGTGTTTTAAGTTGGAGAATTAATTCCTCCTCAATCCCAAGGGACCCTAGGGGCCAACTAGCCCACCAGATACCTCAAGTATGCGCCAGAGAGCTCCGTTGTAGAGAGGTGTTCAGAGGCCACGCCCCTTTTTTACAACACTCTGCAACGCAGCTCCGTGGCGCTTACTGGAGGTACCTGGTGGGCTAGTTGGCCCCAGGGACCCTCAGGATTGAAGGGGATTTAATTCCCCATCTTAAAACGCGCCACGGGGCCTGTTTGCACATATGTCACCTGAAGCCCCGCCCCCTCCCTTCACCACTGTGCAAACGCGCCCCGTGGCGCGTTTTAAGTTGGGGGATTAAGTCCCCTTAAATCCTGAGGGTCCCTGGGGTCCAACTAGCCCACCAGGTACCTCCAGTAAGCGCCACAGAGCTGCGTTGCAGAGAGGTGTAAAAAGGGGCGTGGCCTGGACCACCTCTCTGCAACGCAGCCCCCTGGCGCATACTGGAGGTTCCTGGTGGGCTAGCTGGCCCCCAGGGACCCCCAGTATTGAAGGGGAATTCATTTCCCAACTTAAAACGCGCCACAGGGCGCGTTTGCAGAGTGTTGCTGGGAGGGGGCGGAGCCTCGGAACGATCGCGTGTTTTTTTGTTTTTTGGAAGGGGGGCTGTGTGCCCCTCTTCTTTTTACTTTTTTTGGGCCCTGGGGACCCCATACCCCAGGGCCTGACCCCTTTTTTAATTTAAAAATTAACGGGAAGGGGGCCGCGTGGGCCCCCCTCCCGTGGCCAATTCCGGCCCCGGGGACCCCATCCCCCAGGGCATGGCCAAATATATATTTTTGTTTATGGAGGGGGGCTGCGTGGCCCCCCTCCTGAGGCCTCTACTGGCCCCGGGGACCCCATCCCCCGGGGCGGCCTTTATTTATTTATTTATTTATTTTTTAAAATGTTTTAATTATGGGGAGGGGGGCCGCGTGGCCCCCCTCCCGGGCCACTACTAGCCCCGGGGACCTCATCCCCGGGGCTGGCCCTCTCCGCTGGGGACCGTGGGGGGGTCCCCAATGCCCCCACGGTCCCGCCGGCTCCCCGCGTCCTGCGGGAGCCGGCATTGCTTTTCCACATGGGGAGCTGCTAAGATGCAGCTCCCCGTGTGGAAAAGCAATCTGCTTTGGTTTTTGGAAGAGAGAGCAGGTTTCCTGCTCCTGTTCCAAAAACCAAAGCAGTTTGCTATGACAGGACGGGAGCCGCGAGGCTCCCGTCCTGTCATAGCAAACTACAGTGTCCCGGGGTAGGCACCCCAGGACACTGCAGGAGCCGGCCCTGGGGGTGGCGGTCCCCAGGGCCATCAAGGGCTCCAGGAGGGGGCCGCGCGGCCCCCCTCCCTTCACATGCACAGCCCCCGGGAGGTGGTGGTCCCGGGGCTCGGGGTCCGTTCCGGACCCCCAAATTAGCATTTTTATTTAGTGCCCCGGGAGGTGGCGGTCTCGGGCGTGTGGGGAGGCTCGAGCCCCCACACAGGTATATTATTTTTAAAAAAGAAGCCCCGGGGGGGTGGCGGTCTTCGGGGCTGCGGGAGGGCTGAGAGCCCTCCCGCACCATTTTGTTTAAAGCCCCGGGGGTGGCGGTCCCCGGGGCTTGGGGGGGCCTTAGAGGCCCCCCCATATAATTATTAATAAACCCCCGCATGCCCCCGGGACTTGGCCCACCCGGGGGCCAATTAACCACGAAGCGCGGGAGCCCGTGCTTCGTTTTTTTTTTTTTATCGGCAGGATCCGCGCACCCAGCGCGTTTTTTGCCGATTTAAAGAAAAGAAAAAAAAAATTGGGCCCTGAGCAGGCCTAGGGGGTCAGGGTGTTTCTACCCTGCCCCCTTTTTGCGTTTTGCGCACTTGTTTTACTGCTTTCTTGTTCCTCAGTTCTACCGAGGAACAAGATGGCTGCCAACACTTCCTGGTTTGGAGTGTTGACAGCCAATTAGCATGCAGCTCGTGGTCGGGAGGGTGCGCGGATCCACCGCGGCCATAGATATCGAAACTTTTATTTTGGATTTTCTCAGCAACTACTGAACGGATTTACACCATTTTTAAAAAGTGTGCTTTCTGAACCAAGCACTACCTTGTTGCCAAATTTGGTGTAATTCCGTTCAGCAGTTTTTGCTGTAGCCTTGCATAAAGTTTCCTATGGGAAATTGATTTTTTCACTCTTATTTTTTGAATTTCTCCGCAACTACTGAACGGATTTACACCATTTAAAAAAAAGTTCGCTTTCTGAACCATGCGCTACCTTTTTGCCAAATTTGGTGTAATTCCGTTTAGCAGTTCGGGCTGTAGCCGTGGCTAAAATTTCCTATGGGAATTAACATGGAGAAAACATGTTTTGGGACCCCCCTTTTTTCTCGGCCCCCGCTTGATGAATCACCCCGAAACTTTCAAGACAGGAGCGGACCGGAGCGCCCCACTAGTTTTGAAAATTTCGCGATGATTCGTCAAACGACGCCAAAGTTATTGGGAATAGAATGTTACGGATCTCCTATGGATAATAGGTCCTAACTATAACTATCTACTGGCGACCGCCAGTAGATAATATATATATATATATATATATATATATATATATATATATATATATATATATATATATATATATATATATATATATACGGAGTTAAGTATAGTAAATCTATAGATATGTATAAGCCCTTACCTTCACAATATTTTGGTTGTTGATGTTCAAGCCACAATATTTTGGCAACCAAATACCTAAAGCTAAATATTTCAGTAGCATAACTCTATAAAATATTCTGTTATATTTTTACCATCTAGGCCTTAGAATATTCCTGCTGATAGAATTATTATAAAAAAAATTAAATGCCGTCTTTAAAACCTCACCAAAATAAACCATGTTTTTCAAAGCACATTCTAGAAGTATTCCATCCATCCACGTCCCTCTTTTATATTGTTGATTGGGGGCATGCCCACTGAAAAGTATACTTCCGACTGCAAGCCTTAGTGGGGTGATCCTTTTGAATTCTCTGAGATTCGGGGTTATGCTGTCTAAATCCTAAATCTGCATTATTTGCATAATCTATGGAATAGCTCTGCTCTTTAAAGTCAGAGCCTATGATATATGTGTTGACTCCAGTTAATCCATTTGTAAGGCCCCCACCTAGAGGTGGTAAATTAGGACCAGAATCGTGAAGGCCACTGAAATATTGTCCAGTATTAGGGACCGTCCAACTCCATGCCTGTAAGCCTTAGACAATCACTGTATGAATTTCAGTACAAACGTCGATAGGATCAAATGTGTAATATGTATATACCATAAGCATTAACAAACTGTAAATGGATCATTGGATCAATGTATCCATGCTAGCCTCAATACATCGCTAACCAAGAGCGTCTACTGAAATAGCGTTAAATTGAATGATGCATAGTTTACAAATACATAAACCTAGATCCTTCAGACAGTAATAAATGGAATAAAAATCATCAATGTTTGCCATTCTATTATTTATTCCATGTAGGTTGACTGACATTCCAGTCTCCCTTCTCATGCCTTTTAAATTTATCATGTTTATTAAGTTCAAATGGAGGGCTACAAAACATGTATGTTCCCAAGAACCATGTGTCTGATGAGGCCTTTGGTCTCCCATGGCAGTAGTGAAGTCATAGCTGCCAAGGCTTGAGATTGCTTAAGGGTGAAATTTTAATAATTTCAGTTTAATTATGAGTGACATTCAACAACTATGAGTGACACTTTCTAGCCAGCAAAATCAAGCAATAAAGACAAGGGAAACATGTAAATATCAGAAATTGCACCCATTAGAACAACGAGAAACTCTAAGAAGCATAGCTGCCAAGTCTTCAGATTGCTTATGTGTGACATTTCCATGGTTTCAGTGCACTTATGAGTGAAACTCAACTGCCAAATGTGTGACACTTAGTGTAACATTTTCTTGGAGTAAAACCAAACAATGAAGTGCATGGAAAGAGATGAATATTAGAAATGACACCCTTTTGATGAATGAGAAGCCCTTAAATATCTTGAAACTGCCTCAAAACCCCTGAAATGGAAGGTGAAGTAACTGATACAAAATGCCCGGTTACTCACCGGCAATATTCATTACTCCGAGTCCTGGTCTTCCCGTCCCATTACTTAACAGTGAGCAGCTAGTCTGCTCCACAGAAACCTACTACCTAGCAGAGCTTTTCGCACTTCCCCCAACATGGCGCCACCATCAGGTGAGGATAAAAGGGGGAAGTGCGTCACAGAACATCCTGAGAATACCAAAGAAAACCCAGAAAGGAAACAATCACCAAACACAAAACTCAGGGAGGGAGGGAAGGGCTCAGGAATGGGACGGGAAGACCAGGACTCGGAGTAATGAATATTACCGGTGAGTAACCGGGCATTACCTCCTCGTCCTGTCTTCCCATCCCATTCCTTAACAGTGAGCCCATACCCAAGCACACGGTGATTGTAAGAAAACAGACCAGAAATGCGAAAAGCAGGTCCATTTAATCAACACAAAGCAGTACAAAAGATAAACCATGTACAGCAGACAAAACATGGGTGCCAAAGGCAGCCGAGCCCGCCATCCCCAACTGAAGGCGATAATGGGAAACAAAAGGATGGGGAGAAGCCCATGAGGCAGCATCACAAACGTCCCCCAAGGAGGCCCCTTTGAACATGGCCCAGGAGGAGACACCCCTGGTAGACCGACCCCGAACCGAAGAAGGGAGAGGACAGCGGGCGGACTCTTAGGCCGAAACAACAGCATCCTTGACCCAACGAGTCAAGGTAGACAAGGAAGGACGAAGACCCCTCCCAGAGAGGCCGCAGGTGACAAACAAGGAATCAACCGTCCGGAAACCACAGGTCCGATCCAAAGAGATGCGGAGAGCCCTCAGCACATCCAAAGAATGGAGGACCAACACCTCCGGGGAGGCAGGGTCCGGAAAAAAAAACAGGGAGAACAATAACCCCCTGACAGGGAAAAGAGGACAAAACCTTGGGCAGAAAATTTTGACCGGGACGGAGAATGACCTTGTCAGCATAGAAACGCAAAAAGGGGGGCGAAGCCAACAAAGCACCAAGCACACCAACCCTCCGCCCAGAAGCAAAGGCCACCAGGAAAAGAATCTCAGCAGAAAGGAACGTAAGGTCCACCGAAACAAAAGGCTCGAAAGGTGGCCCGTCAAGGCCAGGAGAACCAGGGTAAGAGCCCAGGCTGGCACAGGAGAGCGAGAGACAGGTCGCTGAATCAAGAAACCCCACAAAAGGCGAGCCACCAAAGGGGAGACAGAAGACACAGAGGAACCCCCAAAAAGCAAGAATGGCAGCCCAAAGTGCACGGAGCGAAGAGACAGCGAGTCCCAGGACGAACCCATCCCGCAAGAAGTCCAGCACGCTCACAGCCTCACAGGAGGAAGAAGAGACCCTACCCAAGACACCAGGAGGAGAAGGTCCACCAATGACGGACGTAGGACTCCAAGGAGGAAGGGCGCCGAGACAACTGGACGCACCGGGCAACCTCAGCAGAGCAACCCTGACCCAACAAACTCAACATCACAAGCGCCAAACCTCCAGCCGGAGGCGGCGCAGGGAGGCAATCCTGAGAAGAGGAGCCCACAGAGGGTAGGGATACAGTGGGAACCGCCAAAGGGGGCATACTGACAAGGTTAGAAGCAGGAGAAACCAAGGCTGACGGGACCACTGCGGCACAACCAGAAGAACCTCCGCCCGGGCCAACCGAAGCAACCGGAGGACCCCGGGAATCAAAGCAAACGGAGGGAAGGCAAACAGGAGCCCCAGCGACCACGGAACAGAGAAGACGTCAATCGCCCAGGCCAACAATTAGATCGAACAGAGCCGGGGACAGACACATAGGGCCATATGTAGGTAATCTGGAAATACCGATTCCTAATTACCGAATTTTACCGAATCGGTATTTATGAATCGGTATTCCCGATGTACGTAAAAATTCGGTAAATAATACCGAATCGGTAAAAATCGGTAAATATTTACCGAATCCACAATACCGATCGGTTTTACCGATCGGTAAATACCGAATCGGTAAATACCGAATCGGTAATTCAAAACCAGCAATTGAGGAATCAGCCAATCCTGTGCAACCACCACCCCTCCCAACCAGGAAGTGGCCACACCCAGGCAGGTGCACACAATCAGAACCTTCTGGAGAGGCTGGGAGTGCAGAGGAGAGCAACAGAGCCACTGCCTGAACCTCACCTGCAAATCTTGCACAATGGACACCCAGGACACAGAAAGAGAAGGAGGGGAAAGGAAGAGGAAACTGAAATTCAGTCAGAGGGAACTGCAGGTCCTTGTGGAGGAGGTGGTGAAGCAAAACGCAAAGCTGTTTGGAAAGCAGTCCCTGCAAGTTGCAGAGTCAGTGAAAAGGAGAATCTGGCTTGAAATCCAGTCACAGGTGAATGCCATTGGAGTGACCCCCGGGACATTGATGTGCTCAAGAAGCGGTGGTATGACATCAGGAGCATCACCAAGAAGAAGATGGCAGATCTCAAGAAACAAGCCAGGCTGACAGGAGGAGGAAGGAACAGGGCACCTGCCCTGACTGCACTTGAGCGGCTCGTGGAGTCCACGATTAAGCCAGAAAGTGTCTTTGGGATCGGGGATGCAGACAGCTCTGCCAGGGCTGCATCTAAACGAGGTAAGAAGCATGCACAGCATTGTGCCCCCCCTCCCCTATCCCAAATCCCCAATTGGGCTCTGTGAATCCCACTCCAGAACCGATTTTTGTGCAAACCAGCAATGCATTATGGGAGATGTAGTCAGTGAAACCCCTATCATGACAGGAATCGCACTGAACAACAAGGCATGTGACACACATCAGCGATAAGCAGGCAGAAGACAATGAGATAGTGTGGCAGAAATGTATATTTATTCTTGCTATGCAGGGCTGCAGGTACACTGAGCTAATGTACAATTTCTGTCCACAGGCGAGACATCGCGCAGGACTGCTCAGGACAAGGGAGAGAGGGCACCCGGAAGGACATCACTGAGAAGGACAGTACGAGTGCAGGGCACACAACACCACCACAGTCAGCCTCACCACCACAGCTAGCCTCGCCACTACTGCTAGCCTCACCACCACAGCTAGCCTCGCCACTACTGCTAGCCTCACCAGCATCAACACCACCTGCAGTGCTGAGACCTAGGAGGCGTGCTGTTGCCAGACTGATGGAGTTTGAGTCCTCCTCAGAAGACTCGAGGGGGGGGAAACATCCACTGTGCCAGTGGATGGTAGCAATGCTGGTTTGCTGTCCACCACTGAGGGAGCACACACAGGTGCCAGACGCCGCTGCAGGGCTCGTGTGAGCAGTCCACCTCCACAGGGTGAGAGCCATGGTGTCTTCGGAGGGCTGGAGGCAAGCATGGTGAAGGTGCAGCGCCTACAAGGAAAGGCAATACAGTCAGTCCAGCGACAAATGAGGCGCCTCAATGACAACATGAGCAACATTGACAAGGGCATAGGCACAATGGCTGAGGGCATGAAGGAGATGGCTGCAGGCATGCGGGACATGTCCCAGTCTGTGATGCTGCTGTGCAGCAAAATGGATGAGGACAGAGTTACACGGCGCAGGGAGAGGCAGAAAATGGAGCACCATACAAGGGCAGTGAACCGCCTAGCAACTGCCACTTTTCTGCTCTGCAGGCGCTCCGTGGCCATGCAGGAGGGCCTGGCGCACTGCAGCACTGATGTCACTAGGGGGCTGGTAAAGGTGACCACTGCTCTTGAGGTGCTGCTGACAAGTCAGTCTGCCACTACTGGTGCTGTGGAAGTTCGGGACAGCGAGGACACGACCAGTCGGAGCAGCATTACCCCCTGTAACAGACACCCGGAGGAGCAGCAGACGGCATGGGGCTGCCACTGGTTCCACAGCCAGTGAGGACAGTCACTTAATGGCATCCAGTACTGTTGTGCGTGGCCGCAGACGCTGATGCAGCCCACACTAACAGGACAGAATTGGGTGAAGTAACCCATGACTTCCTACTATGGATGTCAGAAATTGGAATGCCAAGTTTGGCCGTTTGTGTTGTGGCGTAGTGCCCAGAAATTAAAACTACGTCATTACATACAACAACTGGCTGTGTCTCCTTACTTACTTAAAAATAGTTGCATGTGATCTCTGCCCGTCTCTGTCTCCCATCTGTTGCTGGTGGCACTCCTGCTGCGTTGGGCTCTGGCTGTGCTAATTCATCATCATTGTCCTCAAAATCAGTTAATTCCACTTCTGTACCTTTCTTTGTGGCAAGGTTGTGCAGCATTGCACAAGTTGCAATGATTTTGCAGCAGATGATGGGTGTGTACTGACGTGCGCCTCCGCTTTTGTGGAGGCAGCGGAACCTGCTTTTCAATAGTCCAAACGTGCGCTCCACAACGTTGCGTGTTGATTTGTGTGCCACATTGTATCGTCTCTCACTCAGGGTTGATGGGTTTAGGTAGGGAGTGAGGATAAATGACCGCACGGCATATGCACTATCGCCTAGGTGAGGAAGAGAGTGCCATTAGTCACATACACCAATACACATTCATCTGCAGTAAGTATGAGTGAGTGTCACAGTGATTTACCTAGCAGGTATCCTTCTCCAAATTCTCCCGCAGCCAGGCGTGTGTAGATCCCACTGTTCTGGAAGATGTATGAGTCGTGGGTGCTCCCAGGAAATTTGGCCACGATGTCAGTGATGATGTTGGCAGCATCGCAGATTACCTGCACATTTATGGAGTGGGTGGACTTTCTGTTCCTGTAGATGTGCTCAGTGGCTGCTGGTGGGCAGATTGGAATGTGTGTGCCATCAATACAGCCTATGACATGCGGGAACTGTGCCATCTGGTAAAAGTCTGTCTTGGTTTTCAGCAGTTCCGCCTGTGTGTTTGGGAAGCTAATGTAGTGGTGCATTCTCTGCATCATGGCATCCAGGAACTTTCTGAAGAAACGGGACAGGCAACTCTGAGACACCCCGCCTACCGCAGCTATCACCCCCTGGTAACTGCCAGATGCGAGTAGATGTAGGCTACAGAGCACCTGCACATGTGGTGGTATGGTGTGCGCCCTTGGTGTTGGGTGCTCCAGGAGTGGGTGCAAGTCCCTTATCAAGTCCAGGATGGTGTGGGGGTGTAGCCTGTACCTTTCATGGATCTCAGCCTCAGTCTGTTGGAAGATTGTGATGCGCTGTCTGTAAATGCGCTCCTCCCTTCTCCAGATCCTCACTCCTGCTGCCTGTAGACGTAGCCGCCTTGCAATCACATAGAAAGCCGCCATAGTGATCACACTGTTGCATTTTGGGATTGCTTATATTCGCTGTAGATGATTACCACCTGCTTTCAGTCAGTGTTAATTACCGACTCTTAAATACCGAATTTCATGTAATTCGGTATTACCGAATTTACCTACATCTCTTTTTTCGTTTTTACCGATTCTTATTTACCGATTCGGTAAATAAGGAATCGGTGATTTCCGAATGGGTAGTTTTGAATTCGGTAATGATGAATCGGTATTTACTGATTCATAATTACCGATTCCTTCTTTTTGGCCTCCTACATCTCAATCGCCTAAATACCGGTCGGTAACGGGAGATTTACCGAATTTCGGCCGTTACCGACCGGTATTTAGCTACCTACATATGGCCCATAGTCACAGAGGAAGGGAACACCCCGCTCGGAGAGTCCGCAGGCCCAATCTCTGTCCCCGGAAGAGACAGAGCCGACAGAGATTCCGCACGGCCCAAAGACCGAACACCCTGGAAAGGAGAAACAAAGACCGGCACATGTCCCCTAGGTGATTGACAGAAGCCCGAACAACCCGGTAGTCGGTGAGAACCGAGACAGCATGGCCCAGAAGGAGAGGCGCAAACCACTGAAGAGCCAACCAAACCGCCCCTAACTCCTTCCAGTACGAGGACAGGAGAGACCCGAAACAGGACCACGACCCGAGCCATGGAAGCACCCAGGACCGCACCCGGGAAAGAGACGGAGGGGACAACCACCACTGGAGAGTTGATGGAGCAGAGAAAATAATTTTTTTAACCCCTAACAAATTTTATAAATAATTAATAAAATGTTCGTTTAAATGTATTAATCAACACTGTACGTGTGGGAAGGGTAATACGCAAGTGTATGTGCTGAATAATCTATTAATGGATGTCCGTGTGTCTAATTATAACATAAAAATAAATGCGTACTAATTTAAAATAAATGCATGATTTTGTGCTTCATAGAAATAAACGTGTCGTTGCAAAAACAATAGTGATGGTAAGTAAGAAACAGCTTAAATGTTGCTTTCTGCTAGGTAATAACTAATTGGGGTACGTAGATGACGGGAGGGAAACGAAAAGGCTATTTTTCTCTATTTTAATTATGTTTTGTTTATTTCAAAATAGTGCTTCTAAAGTATAACCGAGTGGTGATATAAAATGGATGCCAGTTGATGATGTGCGCAAGCGCAGGGAAACACGTGACAAGGGAGAGAAGTCGGAGAAAAGCTAACCTCGTGATGTTGCTGAGAGGCTAGGATGCGAGAAATGGTCAAGGCTGATGTGACCTAATTGAACTGATAGTGTGCCGTGGTGATCAGCAAAGACCCGTGGGAAACCAGTTTAAGAGAAAGGACAATGCCTGCAGAGTTCTCGAATGTATCGAAAGAAGTTACAAATGTACTGATCGAAGCGGATGGAAACATGTCTTGAACTGTGAGAAAGGAAATGATCCAAAGACCATTGGATCCAAGAGAACTTGATTAAAAGAATGAATAAGATGACATGCATGGACCAATGAAAGAAAAGCGTGTTATTAATGTTGCAACAATTAGTTAGCAAAGTTAGAATTAGGGTATAAGAGGGCCTACTCTTAGTGGGAGGGGGTCAGTCGCAGTCACAGTCAGGAGCGGAGTTGGAGAGTCGTGTTGGTGTTGGTGGCTTCCAGTGCTGGGTGGTCCTGATCGATCCATTACTGAACGGGAGATGCTGAAAGACTGTTAGATGAGACGGGTTGCAGGTAGCTGATGCTGACGAGCTGAAGTTTCTGTTGCTGTCTTAATTTTCCAGTTGAGTATGAGAATCAGGTTATTTCTAAATTCTTAAACTTAGGTTAGAAATCATTAGGCTAAATTAGGAAGGTAGGCAGGTAATTAGGGTTTTGCTTCATGACGAAAATTTCCTTTCTGCAATAAATTGATTATGCTTAATAATTATTTGAATTAATAATGAATGAATAATTGAATAAAAGTTTAAATTCTTTCTCATGCTTTTAAAATTACATAAAATTTAAGATTCTTTAAATCAAATGACTCAGTGGTTATTTTCCTAAATGATTGTGACATCAGTAATTGGTTATTGTGATTCAGCTGGTCTTAATCACTATGAACTAATTTTTTACATGAATGATTCATCGACAAACCAATGAGCAGGACTATCTTAAAGAAAATAACTAAAAGAAAGTGATAAGTTAAGGTAATAAGATATCCCGGCTCTTCCAGCGGTACATAAATGGTGTTTTCCATTTTGTTCTCATGCTTCTCCTAGGAATACAGAATTTCGTAAAGGTGTAAAGTAAATCCAGGTGTGTGCTTGTGTGTTAGGCGATGTTTATGGGCCCCATCGTCATGTGGATGTGAGAAAATATAGTTTGCCCCTGGATGACCTATAAGTGACCTAGGAGGAGAATAGTGTTTATTGTACGCGCTGCATCAGATTTCTTGGTAGCAGAGTTATGGTTTTCTATAGATTAGTTTAGTGATTATTGTTTATTGATTATTGATTATTTTTGATGACTAACACTATATGTTGAGTCGCGTTATGTTATATGTGAGTTTTCACGCTTCTGGGATGTAGGAAGTGGAACACGTGTGGCAAGAGAAGTCACATGGAATTTGGTACATGGTCTGAATTCATTTTGGTAATAACACAGGTTGTGTTATGTTAGGGATTTTCTGTACGAAAAGTGTGTAACTGAAATAGCAAATCACGTTTTCTTGTGAAACTTTGGCCTTAATTCTCAGGAGCCTAGTCTCCACATGTGTCTTATCCCCAAAGAAACGAGTAAATTGTTTGCTTGAAAGAAGGGTAAGGTAGAGGGAAGTGCTACTTTATTGGCGAGAGTAAATAATTCTGTGGTAGGGTAGAGGTAAGCGCTGCCTACTGGAAATACAGGATTCTTGTGTAAAAGGACAAAGCTGTCACTTTTGTTTAGCGAATCAGACTATGGAATTGTTTTAATTGTTGTAACTAACGGAGAAAACAGTGAAAAGAGAATTGCCGATAAATTTTGTAAAGGAGGGGTAAAAGAGCAGGAGTGACGTAGAACAGTGCCGCGCTAGGATTGGATAGTGCGCTAGTCACGTGAACACAGAGTCAGGAGTGACGTAGAAAAGTGCCGCGCTAGGATTGGTTGGTTCGCGGACGAAGGGAATTGTTCTGATTGGTACGTTAGTGTGAGTCGCGCTGTAATTGGTTGAAGTTCCGTACACAGAACAGCGTTAGCATAAAGAGAAAAACAAATAGAAAATATGCCGTATTACGAGTATGAAAGGGAGAGAACGTCATGGACGACAAAATTAAAGAATTTCTTTAAGAAAGACAAAAAGGTTGTGACTAGAGAGGGACAAGTAATTCCTCCGCCAAAATCAGCAGCTTCACATATGATGCTGAAATATGGATATCATACATGCATATGGTTGGAAAATTGGGCAAAGTATACGAAGAATGATGGTGCTTTAGCTTTCCCTGAGAATGGTTCATTTAGTGTAGCGGTTTTGCGAAATTTGCGAGAAAAGATGACAAATCTAGAACCTAGACCTAGACCGACACAGTTTGAAGCGTTGACGGAATGGGAGGATGAGATGTATGAGCGAGAGAGATTCAGAGGTTTAAGGGATCATGAGTTTATGCCTGGAAGGATGTGGGGAATAAATCATGAAGATAGAATAAAACGATGGAGATGTGCTAACATGACAGGAGGTTTGTTTCCAGCTTTTACAGTTGAGGAAGGGACTAAGAAAAAACGGACTGAGAAAAAGAAACATATGGAGAGGGAGAAATATATGCATGAGAGCGAAACGGATGATGAATTGCTGGAAGATATTCTAAATAGAAATCCACCTCCGTATCAGCAGAGTTCTACAGTGGTGACACCAAATGCGCCGCTAATAGAGACTATGCGAAATAAAAGTCCGGAAAAAAGAATTGAAATAAATAGGTCACAAGAACAAATGAGAACTTCACAAAATGAAGGAATAGAAAGCGACAATGCAAGCGAATTAGCAAGGACAACCAAAGAACTAACTGAAAAGATTAGAGAATTAACGAAAAATATGGAAGCAGTTACTGTGCCAGTAAGAATAGGTCCAGTAATACCAGTTTTTGAGAATCAGAAAATTGATGAAAGATCTTTGGTGATTCCCATGAGTTCACAATTTCAGAGAGAAAAAGAAAGAATGGAACAAAGTGCAAGTACAAGTAATTTGGCTAGTACTTACAGACCAAGTCCACCTACAAATTTGACGGTGAATGAGTGCAATGGTAGGAAAATGCATATGGTAACAGAATCTGCAACAGAAACCCCTGAAAAGAGTGGTAATTGGGTAGAACTAAATAATACACCCATCGGTCCGACTCCTGATGAGTTAAATGAGTGGATGAAGGCATTTAAAATAAAAGAACCAGAAGAAAAACCATTAGATGTAATTAGATTAAAAATTGACATGGAAGAATTAATTCTAGGAACGATTGGTACAGAAAAGATAAAAAATTATCAGGATGATGAAATAATGTTTCTGTGCAAAAGTATTACATGGAGAGCAAAGAATTTACATGACAAACTAGAAGAAGTAGCCAGTGAAATTGGAATAGACTTTGCGAAAGTGAAAACATTGCAGAAACCATATAGAGTAGATTTTTGTGAAAAAGATATTGAAAATTTGAACACGGCAGGAAGGCTGACACAGATAAAAGAGTTAATTGTATTGTTGAGAAAATGGGGTGATGTGGACAGATGGAAGGTTAGATGGACGAAGAAGAATGAGAAAACTACAGACAAAGGTTCATTGGCTTTTATGATAACTGAAAAAGAACCTGTTGCTAAAGAATACCCTATGAGAGAAACTCCAGGTGGTAGTTATGTGCATGTTCCCTGGACTAGGCAGGATATACTTTCATTTACCAATGACTTTCCGAAGCTGAGAGAGAAACCAGTTGAATGGTACCGACAAGTAGAGAGATTTGTAAAGGTTTCAAAAGTGTTGTGGATAGATTTAGATGGATTATTTGACATAGTGGTACCAACTGATTTGTGGTCAGAATGTAAGATTACAGTTGACTGGCCAACTACAGAATATCCAAGAGATCCTAAGACAGGAGCTCCAGGTCCTGATGTGATGAAGAAGTATGATAAGGTGATTACCTTTTTGAAGAATAAGATTCCTCCTAAAGAGACAGATTGGGTAAAAATCGATAGAACTACACAAGAAAGTAAGGAGTCTGTACACGCCTATTATGAAAGATTGTTGTTGGTTTTCAAGCAGTATAGTGGATATGAGGAATTAAGTGAAAAAGATATGAGTCATTTTGTGTACAGATTCGTGTTTGGATTGAAACCAGAGATTAGTGAAATGATTAAACAGCATATGATTAATTGGCAGAATGGCACAGTCGATGATGTGCTGAGGTATGCTAAGTATTGCAGTGATGATATTGAGAGTAGACAGCGTAAATTGAAAGAGAAGGCAATGTGGGCACAGGTGAAGGTGGCAGAAAAACAAGAAGCTCAATTGGACAATAATAATGGGAATGAAACAGGACAGAATAAAATGCGACCTAACATAGGTAAAGGGAAAGGTCAAGTGAGTCTAGAAGAAGCAAAGAAGAAATGGCCATGTCATAATTGCGGAAAATTAGGGCATTGGAGAAACGAGTGTAAGTTCCCACCTAAACCTAATCCGGAAAATCAATCATTAACTCCACAGGTGCAGAATGAGGTAGTTGTTCAACAAAGTCAGGTGCCGCAACCACCACTTCCCAACACTGTTAACCAGCAAAGATACAGTACAGAAACAGGATTCTACGTAGGAGAGCAGGTAACACAGTTGCCGCGAGCAGCTAACATTTCTCAGTATTGGTTGCGTCAGAGTGAGGATGACCCGGATGAAAGATTCTGACGGTGCCCAGGAGAGGGGAAAGAGTGCGTACTTGGCGCAACTCTAGAGGTAGATCAGTCTGGTCCCTTTGTGGATGGAGAAGTGAATGGTGCAAATGTAACATTCCTTGTCGATACTGGAGCTACCCGTTCTACTGTTAGATCAGTGGAAATTCCAAACCTTCCTCTCTCAGGTGAATGCATCCAAGTGGTAGGAGTAGCCAATCAGCAGATTAAAACACCACTTACTGAATTAGTGGAAGTAAAAATTGGTTCTTTTAGCAAAATGCATAAATTTGTAGTGTGCGATTGTAGTCCTGTAAATCTTTTAGGTCGTGACCTCTTGTGCAAGATGAATTGCACAATTTATTGTACGCCAGATGGAATTGGATTTCAGACCTCAGATGAAGATGTCTTATATAAAGTAACTTTGATGAATCAGGAACCTGAAATGAATGGTTTGTTTCCTGCATTTGATGCAGAAAAACTTCCAGAAGAACTAAAAATTGCAGTGAAAGAAAGTGTGTGGGATTTTACAGGAGAAGACATTGGATTAATGAAAGAAGTTGATCCCGTAAAAGTAACAGTAAAAGAAGGAACAACTTACCCGAATACGCCACAGTACAAATTAACTCCAGAAATAATTGAAGGAATAACTCCTGTAATAAATAAAATGATTGAACAGGGAATTCTAAAAGAAATAATGAGCAGTCCATGTAATTCACCTATTATGGGACTGAAAAAGCCAAATGGAACATATAGAATAGTACAGGATTTGAGAAAGATCAACAAAATAGTTGTGCCCTGTTGTCCAATAGTGCCAAACCCTGCAGTAATTCTATATCAAATTCCACACGAAGCTGAGTGGTACACTGTGATAGATTTGTGTCACGCATTTTTCTCTATTCCTTTGCATCCAGATAGCCAGCCATTATTTGCGTTCCGGTTCGGAGAGCGTATTTTGGCATGGTGCCGAATTCCTCAGGGGTATACAGAAAGCCCCTCAATCTTTAATCAGATTTTAAAGAAATCTCTGGAAGATTTGAAAATGCCAGAAAAGTCAGTGATGGTGCAGTATATTGATGACCTGTTGGTGGCATCGAAAACAAAAGAAGCATGTGTAAGTGATACAATTGCTTTACTGAACCATCTAGAGAAAAGAGGACATAAAGTGTCTCCTTCAAAATTGCAATTTTGCCAAAAAGAAGTTCAATATTTAGGGCATAAAATTGAGAAAGGAGTGCGAAAGATAGCGACAGAAAGAGTAAGAATGATTCAAGGAATGAGAGCACCAATGACGCAAAGAGAGGTAAGAATGTTTCTGGGAATGGTTGGATATTGCCGACAATGGATAAGTGGTTTCTCTTTGATTGCAAAACCATTACAAAAGTTGACCAAGAAAGATGTAAGAGACCCTTTTGAGTTAAACAATGAAGAAATGAAATCTTTCAAAGAATTGAAAAAGAAATTGTGTGAGGCACCTGCATTAGGCATGCCTGATTATGAGAAGGATTTTGAGTTGTACTGCAGTGAAAGAGATGGATGTGCGTTTTCAGTACTGGTACAAAAACATGGAACAATGAAAAGACCAATTGCTTATTTTTCAGCTGTTTTAGATCCTATAGCAAAAGCATTGCCCGGATGTCTGAAAGCAGTTGCTGCTACTTGTGTAAGTCTGGAACAAAGTGAAGGTATAGTGATGGGGTATCCACTGAGAGTATATGTTCCCCATTCAGTAGAAATTCTTTTGACAAGAACAAAAACACAGTACATGACACATAGTCGGCTGACTAAGTACGAAAAAGTCATCTTGAGTGCTGAAAATGTGACCATAGATAGATGCATGAATGTGAATCCTTCAACATCATTGCCAGATGAGGAGAGTATAATTGAACAAGACGAAGTAGATCATGATTGTCTGAACGTGCTGGAATATTGCACGAAACCAAGAGCTGACATAAAAGATGAACCGTTAAAGGAATCTGATTATGTCATGTTTGTAGATGGTTCATGTTTGAGAACAAAAGAAGGAGTTTTAAGCGCAGCTTACGCAGTGTGCACAGTGGCAACTGTGATGGAAGCGTCTTGTCTGAAAGGAATAAGGTCTGCACAAGTTGCGGAACTGATTGCTTTGATTCAAGCATGTAAATTAGGAAGAAATGTACGAGTCACGATTGTGACCGATAGCCAATATGGTTTCGGCATCGTACACGATTTTGGTCAGATTTGGTCACAAAGAGGTTTCTTGACATCTGCAGGAACACCTATCCGAAATGGAGATTTTGTTAAAAAGCTGCTTGAGGCGATACAGTTGCCTAAACAAATCGCTGTAGTGAAGTGCAAGGCGCATAAGAAAAACGAAGATTACATAGCCGTTGGCAATAATTATGCCGATGAGATCGCCAAATATTGTGCAGAGAACATGGTGTCCATGAACAAAAATAGAGAAAGGGAGCATATCTCTTCTCCTTTGCTTTTTACTAATACTGTCGAGACATGGGATGAAGTAAGACAGTTACAAGAAACTGCAAGTGATGAGGAAAAAGATTACTGGATAAAAGCAGGATGTAGAAGACAGGAAAATAATGGTGTGTGGGTGTACAGAGACGAAAGACCAGTTATGCCTGATAGCATGATTGCAGACATGGCACGGATGTACCATGGACAAGCTCATATTGGGAGAGATGCAATGATCAGACTTTTTAGACAAACCTGGTATAACCCAAAATTCAGAGCCATAGCTGAAAGTCTTTGTCAAAGATGTCTTATTTGTCAGCAGTTTAACCCAGGAAGAAAGACGGTAGTAAGTCTAGGAGCAATAGGACGAGAAGGAGGTCCGTTCACTAGAATGCAGTTAGACTTTATAGAAATGCCCCCTAGTAACAGACTAAAATATGTTCTAGTGGTCGTCTGTTTGTTTTCTCGTTGGGTGGAGGCATACCCCACTAGAAGGAATGATGGAACAACGGTGGCAAAACTTATGCTGCGAGAGTTCATTCCAAGGTATGGTTTTCCAGTCACGGTTGAGACAGATAGAGGAACACATTTTCAAAATGAGTTGATCCAATTGATTTGCGAAGCATTGAGTATTAAACAAAAACTACATTGTGCTTACAGACCAGAGGCTTCTGGGGTAGTGGAGCAAATTAATGGAACAATTAAGAACAGATTAGGAAAAATGTGTCAAGCTACAGGACTCAAATGGCCAGATGCACTGCCTCTTGTTCTGATGACCATCAGAAGCATCCCTGAAAAGAAAACTGGACTTAGTCCTCATGAGATGATCATGGGACGAGCAATGAGACAAGCACAAGTACCTGTCAACAAGTTATTGACTATAACTGATGATCTAGTACTGGATTATTGCAAGGGACTGGCTGATGTGGTGCGTTCTGTGTTTCATCAGGTTGGACCGGATGCGACCACTCTTGAAAGAAAACCAGCCCACGACTTGAATCCAGGAGACTGGGTCCGTATAAAAATCCACAGGAGAAGAAACTGTCTAGTTCCTCGCTGGGACGAACCACGACAGGTAATCCTAGTGACAACGACTGCAGTCAAGTGTGCAGGAGTGAAGAACTGGGTCCATGCCAGCCACACAATCAGAGTTCAAGAACCTACTGATCGACATGTGAGTCGACGTCTGGAAGTGTGGGATAAAAGTTTAACGGCTGGGACAACAAGGATAAGAGAAAGGGTGCCAGAACTTGAAGATCGACCTGAAAGTCGACATCTGGAAACCCCAACTGCAAACACCTCTAGAGAAGAAGAGGAAGAAGAAGAAGAAAGAAATTCAGAAGTTCCAGAACCTGAAGATCGACCTGTAAGTCGACATCTGGAAACATCTGACACAAGTTCAGGATCTGATGATTCAGTTGCAAACTGTGAAGAATTCCGAAGGAGAACTTGGGGTTATAAACCAATTAGAGAAGAAAATGAGCAAGAAAATGATCTAGATGAACAACCAAGTACAAGTTATGGTGGAAATCCTTCAGAAATAATATTAATAGATGAAGTAGGGAAAGAAGTACACAAGAAGTTAGAGAATCGAGAAGAACCCCGAGGAGCAATAGGGACAGATAGAGAAACAGAAGAACAGGGAAATTTAGAAGTAGAAAGGGAGGAAAACACCAAATCGGAAGAACACCGAGGAGGGACAGTAATAAGGGAACACAAGAAGGAGAAGACAGATCCACCAGTAGGAGATGACGAGATCATAAGCTTCAAAATAAGAGACAATAGTGAAACAGTTGAAACAGAAACTGAAGAGAGTGGAGAAGAGGAGAAAGCAAAAACTGAATCAAGAAAAAGAAATTGGAAATCAGAAAGAGAAGAAAAAGAAGGTGAAGCCAAAAGGCTAAGAAAAGGAGATAATTGGCCCAACAGCTATATAAGAAAATTGAGATATAGAATAATAAGAGCTGGAGACGAAAGTGCTGAACAAGTGAATGAAATAACAAGTCAAAAGGGACAAGAAAAACCAAGTGGAAAACGATTGCAAAAGTCCAAAAGAACGAAGAAAGTGAATGCAAAGTATAAGTCACCTGAGTGGCTGTATATCGCACTGACGGATTACAAAGAAGAAGAAAACACTCACGAGAACCAGAGACTAAGAAGTCGAATGGGAAAAGGTGAGATGCAACAAACCTGAAGTGAAGACTTATAGTGTTTCTGCCGGACATGACAATTTTACTGGATGTGACAAATCACCGGATGTGACAACGAAAGAATTCTGGAAAGAATTAAAAGAAAGTACCAAGCAAAGACTTTTTGAAAGCAGAGTGGCATCTAAGTCATTTCTGAGGTGTAGTGACACAATTTTCTGAAACTTAACAAATAAATAAAAGAAAAATGGAAAATACTAGGGATAGAAGAGATAAATGTGAGTTTATAAAAAGATGGTGTAAAATGTGCTGCTTTTGTACAGGGTTATTAATGACAATATGGATAGTTTTAGCAATCACAATTCCTATTAGTTTAGCTGTAATAGAAGCAAAGAATGATACTAAACCAGAAAAAGAAACTAATATTAAAGAACCAGTTATTTTAAGAAGTAGTGCAGAGTTACATAAGGATAAGTCAGTAACAGACTTTTCTAAAAATGTTTTTACAAAATTGTTGTATGAATATGTAGAGACAATGGATGTGAGAGATTGTTATGTTTGTATGCAGTTGCCTGCATCAGTGTCAGAAGGTGTGACTTATCATCACCTACCTCTAACTTATGGAATAACATGTAGTGTAATAGCAAGTTTATTTTATAAAACAGGTAGATTAGAATCTTATTATACTAATATAGATAAGATTTTTGCAAACATTCCAGTAGTACCAGAACTTAACAAAGTAAAACCAGCAAAAGTTTTAGGAGAATTCTTTTTAGAACATAGAAAATTAACGTTAGAAGAAATAGTTAGTAACAACCTTACCTGTGAGTTAAAGAAAGAAGAAAAGGTATTTTTAGAAATGGTTGAAGAAAGAAGAATGAAATTTCAAAAAGAAGCAATAAAAGAGGAAGGAACACATCTATGGACGTTTGAGGAAGGAAATCATGAAGGGAAAAAGATAAATGCAGCAATGACATTAGATTGGCCGCAAACAGGAAAGTTGTGTATTAGAAGAAATAAGACAGTCTATGACAATTACTTTGTAGGTTCCAGTATCTGCCATGACAATTATCAAATTCTGGGAGGTTGGGGATTCAAAGGTGGAAAAGATCCAATATTTCCAGGTATCTATTATATTTGTGGGAATAGAGCTTATTACAGGTTACCGGACCATTGGTATGGAACTTGCTATGTAGGCCTGGTCTTTCCAAAAATCTTTCATATGGACAGAGAAGAAAAAGGAACATACAAGATGATTAATAGCTTTACACGTAGAAAGAGGGAAAGTTTTTCAGAAATTGTAGGTGATATTTTTGGAGCATTAATACCAGCAGTGGGAATATCTTTGAATGCATTTAAAATTCGGAAATTATCCACAGTAGTAGATCGGTTGTCTACAGATACTGCGGGAGGGTTCTTAATGGTAAATACCGAAATGGTTGCCATGAGAGCTATGGTGATGCAAAATCGGCTTGCCCTTGATATTCTTTTGGCAAAGGAGGGTGGAGTCTGTGGAATGTTGAAAGTCCAACATTGTTGCACTTACATTCCTGATAAAAGTGAAAATATACAGAAGTATATTACAAATATTACAAATTTGCACAAAGAACTAGTTCCACTGGAGGTTGAAAGTGTCTTGGGAAAACTTGGTAGAGGGTTTTCTTCAGTAGCAAATTGGTTGACCAGAATGAGTAGACTAATGATAGGGAAAGTTATAATAATAGCAACTGTAGTAATACTGTTAGCCATGGTGTTGAAAATAGTAATAACGTGTATAAAAAGAAAAGTAAGACAAAATAAGATAAAAAGAAATAACAGAATAATGAAAGAGAGAGAGAGAGAAATGGGTGAAATCGAGTTAGAGAAAATGAAAGAAAACATGTATAAGGAGACAAGAAGACAAGATGAAGGAGAAACAGATGTGTAACTAACAAAAAGCAAAGGATGAAAGACATATACTGCCTGAAAAAGAAGTATAACTTGGGTTTTATGTGGTGATTTAAAAATCACCAAAGGGGGAGTTGATGGAGCAGAGAAAATAAAAATTTTTAACCCCTAACAAATTTTATAAATAATTAATAAAATGTTCGTTTAAATGTATTAATCAACACTGTACGTGTGGGAAGGGTAATACGCAAGTGTATGTGCTGAATAATCTATTAATGGATGTCCGTGTGTCTAATTATAACATAAAAATAAATGCGTACTAATTTAAAATAAATGCATGATTTTGTGCTTCATAGAAATAAACGTGTCGTTGCAAAAACAATAGTGATGGTAAGTAAGAAACAGCTTAAATGTTGCTTTCTGCTAGGTAATAACTAATTGGGGTACGTAGATGACGGGAGGGAAACGAAAAGGCTATTTTTCTCTATTTTAATTATGTTTTGTTTATTTCAAAATAGTGCTTCTAAAGTATAACCGAGTGGCGATATAAAATGGCTGCCAGTTGATGATGTGCGCAAGCGCAGGGAAACACGTGACAAGGGAGAGAAGTCGGAGAAAAGCTAACCTCGTGATGTTGCTGAGAGGCTAGGATGCGAGAAATGGTCAAGGCTGATGTGACCTAATTGAACTGATAGTGTGCCGTGGTGATCAGCAAAGACCCGTGGGAAACCAGTTTAAGAGAAAGGACAATGCCTGCAGAGTTCTCGAATGTATCGAAAGAAGTTACAAATGTACTGATCGAAGCGGATGGAAACATGTCTTGAACTGTGAGAAAGGAAATGATCCAAGGACCATTGGATCCAAGAGAACTTGATTAAAAGAATGAATAAGATGACATGCATGGACCAATGAAAGAAAAGCGTGTTATTAATGTTGCAACAATTAGTTAGCAAAGTTAGAATTAGGGTATAAGAGGGCCTACTCTTAGTGGGAGGGGGTCAGTCGCAGTCACAGTCAGGAGCGGAGTTGGAGAGTCGTGTTGGTGTTGGTGGCTTCCAGTGCTGGGTGGTCCTGATCGATCCATTACTGAGCGGGAGATGCTGAAAGACTGTTAGATGAGACGGGTTGCAGGTAGCTGATGCTGACGAGCTGAAGTTTCTGTTGCTGTCTTAATTTTCCAGTTGAGTATGAGAATCAGGTTATTTCTAAATTCTTAAACTTAGGTTAGAAATCATTAGGCTAAATTAGGAAGGTAGGCAGGTAATTAGGGTTTTGCTTCATGACAGAAAATTTCCTTTCTGCAATAAATTGATTATGCTTAATAAATATTTGAATTAATAATGAATGAATAATTGAATAAAAGTTTAAATTCTTTCTCATGCTTTTAAAATTATATAAAATTTAAGATTCTTTAAATCAAATGACTCAGTGGTTATTTTCCTAAATGATTGTGACATCAGTAATTGGTTATTGTGATTCAGCTGGTCTTAATCACTATGAACTAATTTTTTACATGAATGATTCATCGACAAACCAATGAGCAGGAATATCTTAAAGAAAATAACTAAAAGAAAGTGATAAGTTAAGGTAATAAGATATCCCGGCTCTTCCAGCGGTACATAAATGGTGTTTTCCATTTTGTTCTCATGCTTCTCCTAGGAATACAGAATTTCGTAAAGGTGTAAAGGAAATCCAGGTGTGTGCTTGTGTGTTAGGCGATGTTTATGGGCCCCATCGTCATGTGGATGTGAGAAAATATAGTTTGCCCCTGGATGACCTATAAGTGACCTAGGAGGAGAATAGTTTTTATTGTACGCGCTGCATCAAGAGCATCCCGAATCCCCGGCGTGACGGGAATCAGGGCATCGTAGACCAGAGAGGCAGGATCCCAGTGCGACAGGACATGAAGCAGGAGGGGATACAAATGCAGCCGGGCCCAAGGGAGGAGAGGCAGAGTGGAAGCCAACACCCCTGACTCCGCAACCAGAGACGGGCAGACACCCGGGACTGGGACAGAACCCAAGAAAGGGATGGAACAAAGTCAACAGGCGCTCCTGGGAGAGGAACACCATCCCCAGATCCATGCGGAACAGAGCACCCAGGAACTACAGAGTCTGGGTGGGCAGCAGGGAGGACACCCGGTGATTGACGAGGAACCCATAGGACCCCAGAAGACGACACACCCGGTCCACATCCGACAGATGCAGACCTCTGGAATGGAGAATACCCACCAGAGGGGCCAAGAGCTGCGTGAAAACCCGTGGCGCTGAGGAAAGGCCGAAAGGAAGCACCCGGAACCGGAAGTGCCGGGAACCAACCGCAAACCGGAGAAACCGCCGATCCGCAGGACGGATCCGGACGTGCAGATAAGCAGCCATCAGGACCAGGGAACGCCAGGAAGCCCCCAGGAAGCACCAGAGGCAGGATGGACAACAAAGTCACCATCAGGAACGTACGGCAGGGGACGAAGAGAACGACCCCCACCAGATCCAAGACAGGGCGCAGATCCGAAGCATCGTACTCGGAGACCAGGAAGAGAAACGAAGAACAACCCATGCCCCTCTCCAGAGGAGGAACCTCCACGATAGCCGCCGACACCAACAGGAGGCACACACCGACCAGCAAAGCCTCCCGCCGTAGAGGATGACGGGGCAGGGGGGTCACCCGGAAGACCAGGGGGGGAGGAGAGGAGAACTCAACCCGAAAACCCCCAGACACAGTCTGCACCGCCCAGGCAACTGGAACCGCCAACCACTGGGGCAGGAAACAATGAAGGGGACCCCCAACCGGAAAAAGCAGACAATCACTGCGCAGAGGTAGGAGCGGGGGCAGCACCACCGGCAGGGGCACGGGACTAGGCACCTCCAGGGGCCCCCTGGCCACGACCCCTGCCACAAAAGGGCTGCAAAGCACCCCGCCCAAATGCACGGCGGTAGCCAAACCCACGCCCTCGAGAAGGAGGGCGGACAGGAGCCACAAGCTTGCGGTTCCATGCCGACAGCACGATCATGTCCACCAACTGAGGCCCAAACACCTGGGATCCCACAAAGGGCAACATAAGCAGGACCGACTACCGAGAAGCGTCAGCCTTCCAGGAACACATCCAGACAGGACGCCTCGCAGCAATCGAAGCACCAGAAGCAGCCGCAGCGGCACACAGAGTGCCAAACGAAATGCCAGACAAGTAGCGCACCTGCAACTCCAGGAGGGCCAAGAGAGAGGAGGCATCCCCTCCATCCCGTAAAAGAAGAGCCAGGGCCTGGAAATCACACAGAAGGGAACGGACCACGTAAGTGGAACAGGCCGTCGCCCGACAGAAAAGAGGGAAGCAGTATAGGAACGCTTCACCGCCCCCTCAACACGCTTATCCACAGCGTCAGAAGGAAGGGCGTCGTCAGACAAAACCAAACCCTGCGAGGAAAGGCCAGCCATCAAAAGCCAACCAGGACGAAGAGGGGGAACTCAGCAGCAAACCCCTCCAGAGGATAACGCATAGACAAAAAGCGAGGAAAGGCAGACATGTCCACCATCAATCCAGCACCTTGCGTACAGCGCCATGCAAAGAGAAGGACACAGGAGTCGGCAGGGGATCGAGGAAAAAAGTCAACCTCCAGGACACCAGACACAGGAGGAGCGAATCCCAAAGCATCCCACACATGGATGAACAAGTCAGAGAGCTCCGCACCCTGAACAAATCTGCCACACACACATCCCTCATCATCAGGGCCCACCCCGTCAACAAGAGCGTCTAGTGAATCTACAGACCCACGAGGCACCTCAGCAGGAGGGCCAACAGCCTCCCGAGCCCGGAAGGCAGCAGCAACCGCTACATAAAGAAGCAGGCGCAAGGAACCCAGAGGAGGTGACCAAGAAAAAGAGACCCGCCTTGAAAGGCACGAAGTCCCGAGGCCCCGTCCACACACGGGACCAGGAAAAGGGGGAGGACGCTGAAAAAGCGGCCGGCCGCCCAAAAAACATCCCCAGGGAGCTGCGCACGCTGCAGGAAACACCGCTGAAGAATCCCCGCCCGCTAAAGCAGGGCGCATCGGGACCGGCGCGGAGAGAAACGGCCGCTAGAGCAGGCCGAGGAGGTACAGGTGAGCAGCGGCTAAAAAAGAGGCACAAGCGGCCGTTAGAGCGGACCGCGCAAGTGATAGGCCCCCCCCCCATACAAGTACAGGAAGGCGGAGCCACAAAGTGCAGGGATCGAACCTCCGGCAGTCACACATGCAACAAAAAAGAAAAAAGGCGGCCGCTAAAGCAGGCCGCGCCAACAACAAAAAATGGAGAGAAAACTTACCCCAACAGCTCCTGCTAGGACATCAGTAGACTGCGAAGGCAGAAAAAAAAGAACAGGATGTTCTGTGACGCACTTCCCCCTTTTATCCTCACCTGATGGTGGCGCCATGTTGGGGGAAGTGCGAAAAGCTCAGCTAGGTAGTAGGTTTCTGTGGAGCAGACTAGCTGCTCACTGTTAAGGAATGGTACGGGAAGACAGGACGAGGAGGTAATGATTTGTGTGCCCAGAAGATATAAACGTAAATAAATCATCATAAAATGTCTCACATCCCCATGCCATTGCACTTTATTGCGCCCTAACACAGGTAAGCCCATGCTGCAGAGATCAAATGAACGCAGGGCAGATACTTTGTTGTTACAGCGAGTACAAAAGTAACCAAAATCACTTAAAGCTGGTAAATATTTTCCCGTTATCTGTACATACTTCAAATATAAATAGAAAGCACTTTTAAATGTGTTCTAGAGCTGATCCATGACTAATGCTTAAAGTAAACAAATACAGAAACGATACAAATGAAGAAATAAGATTTTGTTTCCAGTTCTATTTAGCATTAGTCCAGGCATTAGCAGACTCTTGAAACAACAACTAAACGTCTCTTGGAAAGGTGTCAACACTAGGCAGAGTGCATGTCTAACTGCTGCATTACACCAGTGCTGCATTACACCAGTGCTGGGAGTGTGTCTCCAAGCTGAGAGCTTCGCTAACTAGCTTTATTTGCACAGTCTTGTGCTGTGTCAGGGCTTCAACTGTGGAGGAGGGCCTGATGGAGAGTCACAGGCAGCTCTCCTTCTGAGTGTCTCGCTCTGGCTGGTGGCAGTTTTTGATGATAAGGGGACCCCCTGTATGTTGTTTTATGGCAGGCCCACCCGAACAGCAGGGATGCCTTCCATTGGGTCGGCAGAGCACACAGGATAGCGCTCTGACACCTCTGGGTAAAGTACGCGCTACATAAAAACGCATAAATAAATAAGCATTCTGCATGGTGTGAGGCATGCTGACAAGCCTGGCAAAGCATGTTTAGATGAGCACACAAAGAGTGCCCTGCTAGTTATGTGCCACATTGACCAGTGGACGCCAGCCTCTCTGCCTGCAGCATGCGCCCGTACAAGAAAATAAAAGTTTAATTTGCCCACCACTCATTGCCTGATCATAATGCCATCACAAACTGACAGCAGTGCAGGGGTGGCACCAGTTGCGGAAAACCAACAAGGCAAAGGCTCCGCCCTGATCAGTCAGTGCTGGCGCACTACTAGGTGAATAGATCACTGCGGATATAGGGGCATATTTACAAGCCCCTTGCGCCACTTTTGCGCCGCCGTTGCGTCACGCATGTGACGCAGCGGCGACGCAAACCATGCGCCGCGTTGCGCTATATTTTCAACGTGACGCATCTAGGGAGATGTGTCACGTAGTAAACCCCTGCGCCACATGAAACCTGCGTCAGGTTTCATGTGGGCGTACCGGCGCAGTGGGGGGCGTTCCGGCGCAGGAACGCCTCGGAAAAGTGACGTAGTAAAATCTACAAGATTTCACGCAGTCACTTTTCCGACGCTGGTGCGTCAAATCCTTACGCCTGCTTCAAGCAGGCGTAAGGATTGACGCACCATGTTAGGGATAGGGAAGGTTGGAACAGTGCTGGAGTTGCGTCGCGCTTGCGACACAACTTCAGCACTGCGCCAACCTTCCGCCGGCAGATGCGTCACGCATCTGCTTATCCTTGCGCCACGATGCACCGCATTGTAAATGCAGCGCATCGGACGTGGCGCAAGGGTAAACTTGCGTGACGCATTTTCCCTGGCGCATCCCTGCTGATATGCAGGGATGCGCCAGGGAACGTAAATATGCCCCATAGACTGTTGTTGTTGTTGTGCTCTGTGACAGCCATGACGTGAGGCTGCGCCATGGCCTAGGCTGAGAGTGAGTCTTGGCTGACTGAATGCAGCCAGCCTCCAGGCCACGGCATAGTGCCAACTCTTCTTTGCAATACTTCATAGGCTGTATTCAGCAGGCTGTGGTCAGGCAGCACACAGTGTGTGCACTGCACTCACCAGGCTCGGGCTGCTTTACCTAATGGAGCGCGGCCCCAGCATCGGTCTCGGCTTATGCCACGCAATGTCAATGGTGTCGGGAGGTGCTATAAATGTGTGACTTGTGCATTTTAGTGCGGTGATGCGGACCACCACACTAAAATGCGCCCATCTAACCCCTGATGCATGGTACTTGGCAGGGCTGTAGTATCCTAGTGGTAGTAGGGAAGATTTTGGGTCCTAGTAACAGTAGTGAGGCCTTTGGACCATGTGGTAGTCGAGAGGTCTATGTTTCTCTGTGGAATTGGTGAGCCTTTTAGTCCCCTGTGGTGGTGGAGAGGTCGTCAGCAGTGAAATCTTTTGCCCCTCTTGTCAGAGTAACAAATTTGTTTGCCCAAAGAGGTAGCAGAGAACTTTGTCCCCTTAAGGTAGTAAGTAGCAAGGTCGTCGGTTCCTACTGATAGCAGTCAAGTCTTTGGCCCATGTGATAGTCAAGAGTTCTTTATTCCTGTATGGAATTAGTGAAGCTGTTGGCCTGTGTGGTAGTATTAAGCAGCCAAACCATTGGTATTATGAAATGGTAGCCAAGACTGTTCCTATCGAGGAGTACTAAAACTTTGGCTGCCAACTTATTAGTGAGACCTAAAGTGCCTTGAGTGTGGTGGGATGGCACTGGTTACCCATGGTAGTAGTTAGACCATTAGTCCCATGTGATTGTATCAAGACATCTCCTCTCTCCTAAATATCAGAGACACATTTTGTTACTTTAGGAAAGTGGCTTCTTATTTGGGGTGCACAAGGGTCCCCCATAAAGGATAAGGCCACCATCTGCTAGATGTCACACTAATTAAATAATTTAAATGTGTGTTCAATCCCCAGTAATGTGGCACAAAGCAGTCAGGCTTAAATCAAAGGCAATGTGTAAAGCAGTGCAAACACAGTTGAAACAAAAGTCACACAAAACACAATAAAACTCAACAAACAATTGAAAAATAAATAGAAGAATACATTTTAGGAGTCAAATAAGACTAAAACAATAAATTCCAATTAGTGGAGCCGGAGAGTTGATTTTTTAAAGAATTAAGTGAAAATATTGCCAAAAAGCCCAAGGCGCCAATGATAGTCTATGGAAAATGTAGACCAGGACCTAGAGGCGATTGGAGGCCAACCACAAAGGAACCCTGGTCAGATACAACAAGTGGTTTGGTCCTGGTGAAAGTCTGGAAGTCACAAAGTTTGAAATAGTTTTAAAGTCCTAATCCAAAAAGGAAAATTGTCTCCCTGTGGATAAATCAGAAATTTTAGCCACCCCTGTGAAACTGCCGGCAAGATACCTGCTGCAGGTTGGTATAACTAAGGCTCTAAAGCTTTGGAGGTTTTTGCTTGAAAAATCTTCTAAGACGTAAAATAAAAAGGTACTTAGTAATTTTTTCAGAGATGCTGGAGCCCTTCAGGTAGACAAATCTGAAATTCAGTACGATGCCATGGAACTGCTGGTGGGATACCTTTTCCCCAGGTGCTCAGGCAACCACAGGAGCACCCTTCTCAGCACCCAGTGGGGGCACATCCAGACTCTCAGGGTTCTACTCAGAGGCCATTATCAAAGTCCAGTCCAAGGTCCAGTTGCTGCTGTTTAACTGGTAATCATATAGAAAAGGTCTCTTGCAGCTTCTTGTATCCCTCCCTGTAGCCACACAGGAGGTCAGCCAATTGACACTTGGAGTCCACTTCTTTGTCTTGGGTACAAGGGGGAGCAGATCCAGCCCTTCAGAGCTCCTCACAGATCACAGACAGTAGGTCCAGTCCTCTTCTGCTTTTGAGTACCTCCTGTTTGCCTTCCTGCAAACAGGCCCAAAAAACCATGTGCCAGGGCATTTTCAAGACTGCAAAAGTTTTCAGCCCTACTAAAATGGGCTATGAGGGTTCTGGGTGTGTAGGGGAGTGCACTAAGATAATGCTCCGCCTCTAAAACTAAAATGTCGTTGGAAGCAGGCCCTGTACCTGCAACAAACTAGGAGACAGGATTCTGGTAGGACAAAGGTATAGTCCTACACGACCCTGACAGTTGATACACAAGAATTGTCCTGGGATCCTCTTCTCTTCCCTTTAAGTGCACCAAAGTGTTGAATGTGGCTCAAACAGATGTGTCAGGCAGGATTTGAAACTCTGGTGTCAAAGGATGCCAGTAGCCCACACCATGCATATTCAACTGAGCTCAGAGGAGTTATCTCTGCCCATTCATTTAAACCTACTGTGTAGATCATGGGAGAAATATCACACCCCTTTCACACCTTTTTCAGATGAAGTATTAGGCTGGGCAATTGCGGGGCAGGGAAAAGTAACTTTCGAGAAGTTACATTTCCCAGACATCTAATAAAAATCACATAGTACCATCATATTGTCTTGGTATTAAATATATAAAAAGTATTTGTTGAATTTGATCCTCTCTGCAGGGTCACCTCAAACTTTTTGCCTTTACCCCTCCTGTTTTCTGAATTTGTTTTCGTTGACATTAGGACTCTGTGCACCAGGGCCGTAGCTTGATCAGTAAGATTGAGGGGTTGTGAACTTCAGATTTCCCAACAATCATGGTGGTGTATCTTGAGAAAATACATTATATGAGAAGTAGGGCATGAGTGGGGCTTAAGGGGAAGTGTGTTAGGAGTACTTAAAGCACCAATTTGTTCAAAGTAACCAACATTTTGTAAGAACTTCAAAACAGAGACAAGAAAGTGTGTGAGTGATTTTGTCTGTGTGTATATGAAAATCCCAGGTGAAATCCGACAGACAATTTACCACACCCAACTGAAAACTCTTGTACCCAACTATTTACTACAGAATAAATCTTTAGGGAGGTGGGGTAACACCCCAAACACCACCCTTCCGAAACTACGCCCCTGCTGTGCACTTTACCACTGCTAACCAGTGAAAAAGTGCTTGTGATCTCTCCCTAAAACATGGTAAAATTGTCTTACATCTGATTGGCACATTAACTTTACTTATACGTCCCTAGTATATGATACTGCATGTACCCAGGGCCTGCACATTAAATGCTACTAGTGGGCCGGCAGCACTCATTTTACCACCCACTTAAGTAGCACTTTAAAACATGTTTCCGGCCTGCCATTGCAGCCTATAGTGCAGTTTTAAAACTGCCATTTCAACCTGCCAGAATAAAACTTTTGCTAGGCCGAAACCTTCTTTTTAAAATACATATAAGTCACTACTAAGGTAGACCCTAAAAGCTCATAGGGCAGGGTGCATTGTATTTAAAAAGTAGGACATGTGTTTGTAAATTTTACATGTCCTGGTAGTGAAAAATTCCTAAATTTCTTTTTCACTACTGTAAGGCTTACCTCTCCCGTTGGATAACATTGGGTTACCATATTGCATTTAATAAGTGCTAACGTTTGATTGGGAACAGGAGGAAATATCATGTTTAGATTCAAATGAATTGCAATTTAAAACCCTCTTTAATGGGAAAGTCGGATTTTAAGTCACAATTTTGAAAATGACACTTTTAGAAAGTTGGCATTTTCTTGCCCTAGCCATTTGATGCCTGCTGCCAATGTCCTGGGTCACATTACTGTGAATAGCTCAGCTGTTGATCTTTGTGTATTCCTCCCATACAGTGAAACAAAGGGGGACCAGGAGTTAGCAGGATGGGCCATCCTGCCAGGATGGTTAGGGGCGGAGCTGCTCCCTGCCTACTTACATTTCAAGGGGCTTGCCTCCAGCACACACAAAAAAGCCTAGCACCAGTCGTCTTTTGTCACCCTAGGCTTCATGGAGCCTTGGCAGGGAAGGGAAAGAACCTTCCAGAATCAGATCTGGCAGTAGCCAGGAAGTCCCCCCCCACTGCAAAGGCTGGCACCTGGTTTACATAATGGATCCTCAGAGAAACTCTTCAGTGCACGTTTGGACCTGAGGACATTACAAGAAGAAAAACTGCCTTGTTCCCCAGATGTTTGCTCTGCTGCTTGAGGCCTGCCTTGTTCCCCACCGGACTGCTCTGCTACTTCAGGCCTGCCTTGTTCCCCAGAGTACTGCACTGCTGCTTGAAGACTGTGTTGTCCCCTAGAGGACTGTCCATCTGCTTGAGGCCTGCCCTGATCTCTGTGAGGGAAGACTGGACCTACTCTCTTCATCCCAGACTGAGTAACTCAAAGGATGACTCGCCTGACCTCCTGTTCTTAACTACTGGGACACAACAAGCTTCACAGGCTTTACTGCAACTGGCCAGCTGACCTGCTGCACTGGATCTGCCTGTACTTTCAACTGGACCTGCCTGAGCACTGCTGGCCTCTGCCAGAGTGAATCTCTGATCCCCAAGAGGTACCTCCTCAGGTCCTGGACTATTGTCTGGCATCAGATACCACTCCTCTACAAGTAAAGGTGGAATTCTGACATTTTTGACTCTTCATGACCGCGAAGGGGCCAGTACTGCCATCATCGACCACCAGTGCAAAACTCCGGTGAACCTGACTTTTCGAGCTACGGTGACTGCCTGTGAAGACCGGCAGCACGAAATCTGCCCTTCACGCTACAGCTACGACAGCCTCCGGTGACTGCCAATGCGAGGCTCCAGCGAAGACTATCTGCGATGCCCGATTGGATCTTCATGATACAGCGACAACCATTCGCAACGACACGCTTGCTCTTCGCACTACAGCACTAACCATCTATGATGCTCTCCCTGCTCCTCGCGACCTCCTCCACCGTGAATGGATCTCTTCGCGCCAGACTTTGAGAAGGTAACTTTGTCAGCAGGAGTAACTTGGTCCCTGTATCCGGTCAGCGCTCCATTGTGGTTGGCCTGAACTTGTAACTTTCCCCCAATCTAGCACGACCAAATGACCTTGCGTGGTACTTTGTGCTTTTGAGTGCTATGGCTAACCATTTGAAAATGCATATCTATGGTTCTACTGATTGGATTTTTGTCGTTCTGGTATCATACAATGTCTTAAAATGTATTCTATTTTTCTAAATTGGTGTGGATTTTTTCGTGTGTTGTGTTTTTGCTTTATTACTGTTTGCGTACTGCATAAATACTTTTATGCACTGCCTCCAAATTAAGGCTGACTGCTTTTGTACCAAGCTACCAGAGGGTTACGCACAGGCTAATTTAGTGACTTTTGTGGTTCACCCTGACATGGATTGTGGTTGTTGTTTTGAGAAGGGTTTTCGCCCCCCTCAATCAATAACTCACTTTCTTACAGTCTTCGAATGGAGTCTGTAGCTAGTACAAGTCAAACCTTACAGAATAAAGTGTATAATCTATGCTTTGACTTTTCCTATGTGACAGCTACAGCCTCACCAATGACAGTGTCATTTTGGGCCTAGTCATTGGGGGAACATGTAATTTCTAATGTGCCTCATGTTACACATCTAAATATGATGCACCCCACCTTAATATTTAAAATCAGGTTTTCGTCCCTGTCAAAAGGGTGAATTTGAGAGATATGAGTAACATGGTTCAAGCTGCTGCTGCCAGGCTACACAGGGTAGTGCTGAAGCCATGTTTTCACTGTAGTGGATGCTACAATATGTGCTTCAGTCCACAAGTGGCTTTTAACTTTCAATGCCATGGGTGTAATTTTGCAGTATTTATTATGGCATTATAGGAAAGTTACATGTACCAATCAGGTTTTAAGCCAATATTGACATGTTTGAGGGGTCAGAGCACATACACTGGGCATTGGATAGCAGTGTCTGTGTTAGAATTCAAGATTATTAGCAGGTAAGCCCCACACAAAATAAAAAACTTGGGGTGACAACCCAAAAAAGGGCCACTTTGGACAGATACAAATAGACACAAAATTCCTAAAAGAGTTATAGCTGTGACTAAGATTACTTGCAAGTATTCGACAGACACCACTTTTACCCCACCTAGAACTTTGCGCAAAAGACCACCAGAGGTTTGGCAACCAGATCTGGCAGTATTTTGGGTTTTCTAGGAAAGATGTGTTGGCACTGGCAGGGGCTGTATGGTTTTATGCTGGAGTGCAGTCGCAGGCAAATGCAAAACCCCAATACATTGAGTCAAATCTGGGTATGCATGGGCTGAAAAGAGTAAATGATCAGGGAAATCTGAAAGGGGGGAGTGGAGCAGGTGTATAGCTGAAGATCTCTGTGTGTGTGCTTGTATATGGCAGGGTGCAGGTGATGGGTCGGGATACATCTATTTAAGGAGAACCCCTGGCGAAGAGGAATCCCGATTAGCGGTCAAGGCTGAGGATAAGCCGCTAACGGAATGATCTCTAGTGGGACTTAATGACAAAGTCAATTAGAGATTGCCCTCTGTTTTAACTAACACAGCTCACAAGCCTGGTAAGAGGATTAAGAGAACAGAAGGGGAGGTAGCGGCAGTTAATTCTCACTGATGAATTTAGGGCATGCTTGGTTGAATACCTGGTGAATGCTGATAGTCCTGCAAAAGGGGGGTTGTACAGTGCGTATGATTTGGGGAATTGTGCTACTTTGAGAGCAGGTCAGTACAGACCAGTGGTGTATCAAGGGTTGTATGTCAGAATATCGAGGGCACACATAATGACCAAGTAAAAAAAACAAAGTCAGAATATTGACTACCACTACATCGTCAACTTAAATATAAACAGGGAATAAGAACACTGAAATGTGGAGAGCTTCATAGATGACAATGGAGTGACTCGGGGACAACAATTGTTGATTTAAGCCTCCTGCTCCAACATTGCAATGTGTGTCTTTCTGTTGTTTTTGTTTTAATTTAGAACATTCTACCCTCAGTGGGTGGACTGTTCTATTAGCCTTATAGCCCTTCTGCCTTGGACTATACCAGTTGTTATCACCAGCAGCGGCCGGTGCAGGTAAGAGCAGTGGGGCGGTGGGGCGTATTTCGACAGACGACGAGGGAAAATTAATTATTCATTAAATTTTCCCTTGTGGTCGTCTGTCGAATCCCCCCCAACCCGGCCCCACCATTCCTACTTGCACAGGCTGCTCTTGGTTAACACCCTCTCCCTAGTTATAGGCCCTCACCTGTGGGTCAAGCCTATACATCGGGTTCAGGGCCTTTAACAACTGGTGTAGCCCTCAGCAATGGACTACAAGGCTTTATTCAAGATTTACTATTCTCAAGTTCATATCTACATCCTCTGAAGACATGTATCATCAAGGAACATTGGCGTGGAGTTAATAAAAGGAAATCTTCCCTATATATACTTACTTTGCCATTCTCGAGGAAGTTAATATACTGCATTTGATATTTTTGTAGGTCGATGTGAAAAACGTAATATTCTTGTTGCATGCGTCCAATGTCCCTAATGCAAACACTGAGAATGGGCCATCCCACAATTATTAAAGAGTTTATATAGCGCCTGAATCACCCCGAAGGGGTATCTCTGCGCTCGTGGATTGACGTGGGAGCATTGGCACTATGGGAAACATCTAGAACAAATCTGTTTTCAGTGATTTTCTAAACTTAAGATGGTCCGGGCACTGCCTCAATGTGATAGGAAGCGAATTCCAGTGCCGGGGGGCAAGATGCGAGAAAGTTTTCCCCCCTGTCCTAGACTTGTTAATCCGGGGAACTCTGAGGAGGGATTTGGAGCTAGATCGCAGGTCCCTAAGGAGAGAATATTGGAAAAATTTCTCCGCAAGATATGTTGGACCATTGCCAAACACCGCCTTATGAACTATGCAGCAAACCTTGAATTTTATGCGTTTGCGCACCGGCAGCCAATGAAGTAGCTGCAGCAGCGGAAGCGTCGGGGATCTGTGAGGGGCATTCAGTACCAGCCATGCCGCTGTGTTTTGGACTACCTGTAAGCGATCTAGCGAGGCCTCGTTAGCCGAAACCAGTAGAGCATTACAGTAGTCGAGTCGACTCAAAACTAACGTCTGAATGAGAGTCTTCCGTGTGTAGTCTGGAAGGAAAGGAAATACTCGTCTCAGCAGACTCAACACATGTAAACATGTGCTCACCGTATAGGCCACCTGCTCCTTCATGTTCAGGCTCTGCTCAATTCGAACCCCTAGATTTTTTACTGATGTCTTTGGGGCGGGAGAGACACCCAACTCCCCTGGCCACCACTCTGGTCCACAGCAGTGCTGCCTCTCCGAAGAGCAAAATCTCTGTCTTCCCGGCATTTAATTGTAGATAATTGTTACACATCCACTGAGATATTGCTAGCATGCCGGAGGAGAAGGTGGTCTGGGCCATCTTGGAGGATTTGTCGAAAGAAAAGGTAAGCTGGGTATCATCCGCATATGATATTGGCGTGAACCCGTAAGTCCTCAGAAGATCGGCCAGGGGAGCAACATAGATATTGAATAGGGTAGGGCTTAGACACGAGCACTGTGGTACTCCCTTGGTCAGCTTCTTGGTCCTAGATCTATAAGGTCCCAGGTTGACTGTCTGGGAACGATCCCAGAGGAAGCTAGTCATCCATCGCAGAGCCTCACCTTTTATCTCAGATTCCTCTAGTCTCCTGATCAAAATCTTGTGATCGACCGTGTTGAATGCTGCAGAGAGATCTAACAGCACCAACAGAGAGGATTGCCCTCTATCTAGTGCTAGCCTGATGTTGTCCGTGACAGCCACCAGGGCTGTCTCCGTGCTATGTTTCGGCCTAAAGCCTGATTGCGACACATCCAGGCTACCTGACGCTTCGACGTGAGCTGACAGATGTTTAATAATGTGCTTTTCCAAGATTTTGCTCAGTAGCGGTAAGAGGAATACTGGTCGCAAATTCGAAAGATCTTTCATAGAGGCCTTGGTACAATGGGTAGCAGAGCCCCCCCCCCCCCCTGCTGGCCAGCTGCGGGAAAGGAAAAATAAAGTGATAATAAAACAGTATTTTTATCATTTTATTTTTCCTCTGGAATGAGCCGAGTCTTTGGGGGCGGGGCCATGCCATGACAGACACGGAAGGGGTGGGGAGGGCAGCACTGCTGTAAGTCAGTATGACGGTTTTGCCGGCCGTCTTAGCGTGGCCAAACCATCATGCGCATTATCTCCCCAATGCGAGCTGCATAGCTGGGTGGAGAGAACAGCAGGCGTATGCTCCCAGTCTCCTTTAAAGCAGAAAGCAAGCCACCCACGTTAATCCCAGCACTTCCTTCATGTCTGCCTGCATGAGAGAAGCACTTGGATTGGCCGTGGGGAGTCCGGGAGCCTCAGCATTTACACAGGAGAAGAGCGGCAGAACGGCGATCGCAGAACGGCGATCGGCGAGGAGCAGGTAAGTTATTTTCTTTTTTTGTTGTTTATTTTGTCATCTGTCCGCCGCCCCACCCCATACCACTCGCCCGTCCCGCCACTCTGCCACGAGACTAGCCGCTACTGACTGGTGGTAATACTCCTATTGAATTAATGATCGCGAAACTCCTGGCATAGACCTCTTCTTTCCTGTTTTTCTCTAGTTTCCGTCTGTGGCAGAAGTACATTGCACTGGTGGCAGCAGCGCAAGCTTCTCTTACACAGGTAGCAACAGTGCTGGCTTCCTTCACACATGGAACAAATTCTGCACTGTCATGTCTCGTGCTTGCTTCCCTCACCTAAAACAGGTATGATATGACTAGGAGCAATGTACTTGTCTTACTTCACATTTGTAGAATAGGTATGACAGTACGGCAGATTCTGCACGCAACCTTCACAGATGCACAGGTACAGCGTGGACTGAAGCAGCAGGACAACCTTCCTCACACACTATGAACAGGAAGAAGAACCGAAACAACAGAACTGACCTCCTATGGCTATATACAAGTTTCCTTCACACAAACGTAAATAATTATACATATATCAACTATTGTAGATCAGATGAAAAGAGAGCTTTGAGAACAAATGTAGTGACATATGCAGTTAAAAAAAAAGGCAGTGTTAGAACGAGGTTGGGGTAGGAATTCCGGGAACTTAGGGTGGGCTTCAATCGAGGAAATCAAGTGAGACAGTAAACAAGAGGGGTTCATGCTACTGTGCTTGACCAGTACTTAAACAAGTCTCGTGTAGCCTTGGTTGAGTTTGGAGTTCACAATTTGGTGTTGGTTAGAAAGACCAGCGAGCACCCGGCTAGGACATGAAATCAAAGCGCCAGTCTGGTCTTGGTAAGGTTAAAGTAGATTGATAGCTATTTTAGGCCTCACGGCTACGAAGCTCCTGGCATCTTATTGTATTGGGTAGCCGGTGGGAAGCATGTTGGACCGGAGAACCATTGTACTTGAATGAACTGAACCCAGCTGTTGGCCATCTTAGGTTGAGTGGCTTGCAGGAGGGATTCAGAGTCTGGTATTATTACAGATAGTGTGATGTGACATGGCCTAGTGCCTTCAGCACAAGGTTGTAGGGGGCTTATTTACAAGCCCCTTGTGCAACCCGTACGTCACTTTTCCCATGTTAAAAATGACTCAAAAGTGGCGCAAGGGGCTTGTAAATTAGCCCCTTGGTATCCAATTGCGTGCTTCGCGCAAGAAGAGTGTTACAGTGGTATTAGATGGTGTTAGGTGGTGCCAAGGCAAGGAAGCCATGCTTGAGAACACCACAGGCAGGGCCTATAATAGCAGCCGGAGCATAGTCTGTTTGAGCATTTCTGATATCTGAGAGAAAAATCTGTAGAAGTAAGGGAATGGAGCTGCACTGTGCTCTATGCACCGTGCACAGACCATCCAGTAATAACACCCTGTTATCTGCAGTGCCAATCCCTAAGGACAGATCGAGCAGCCACACTTGTACAAGTTGTGCTCCAAACGCGAATTCACAGATGTTTTAAGTCTGACGTTTAGATGCTCACTCTCTCCTTGCTGGTCTGCTGTCCTAGACCACACAATTGGAGACTGCCAGTAGTTGGAATGCTGTGCACCGCATGAATTGCTTTAATTTCACACACCAAGGGTTTGCAATCAGCTGTCAGAGTGAGATGAATGTCAGCTGGAGGAGTGAACGACCTTAGATTAAATATTTATTTATGAGAATTAAAAACATAAAACAAAACATATCACATTTTCCCCAAAAGAATCAAAAAAACCTACCCTACATACACAAGAAGGGTAGGATGTAGCCTTATAGCTAGAGCGGTCGACCTCGAAGCTGGGGAACCGGGTTCAAGTCTTGGCAACGACGCTCAACATCCTGTGATTCTGGGCAAATCGCTTAATCTCCCTGTGCCTAACAAAAAATGAATGTGTCCATCTGTAACGAAACTGTTGCTCATGTAAAGCGCTCTGATACCCGATATCTTCGGGTCTAGTTCGCGCTATAGAAAACTCTAAAAAATAAAAATAAAAAAGAAACCTGTATATTAGACGCATTTGCCAGAATCGAGTGTGCTGACAGTTTGGGGTAATCTGCTTAAATTCTGGCAGTCATGGTGCCCACATTGATCGAATGCCAACCAAATAATGGCAAATGGTTTATTGACTGAGTTCTATCAATTTGTGGTCAGGAATTTCCACCAGATTGTGGAGGTCGCTTAAAGTGGCGGATCTAGAATAACTTTGCTTTGTTGGTTTAAGTAAACTGTTTTCCCTTCTGTTATTGTGAATGCAGAGAGAAATTGCAGTAGGTTCTTTGTTGTTCCAGGCCTGTCTGCAATGCGCAGTCGTCACTTGTGAGCCTAACAGGAAGCCTCAACATTGTATCTCTCGCCAGGATGGAAAATGGCCGCCAAGACCTGGTCAGGAGAGAGGGGTGTGCCTCGAGTGAGATGTTTCTTGAGCTCCTACAGGGATGAATGAGAGTGTGGATGCACTGGAAGTATCCCTGGGTTGAGCTGAAGTTGGAGGCAGTCTGAGAACTTCAGGGGTTTAGGCAGTAAGCGTATATGATGATGTTTGACGTTGATTTATCCCACCATGCACACTTTGCACCCCAGAAAAGGATTTGGTGCTTCCTTAATGGTACAGATCAGCCCCAAACCCAGAAAATTTGCCTGAAAGAGGGAGGAAAAGGGCAAAGTCCAGAAAAACTATGTAAACCATGACTACATTTACTCCTGACAGACAGTTCTGTTCTTGGTAACCAAAACACCATTAAATGCAAAAGGTGCAGAGTATTTTCATTAGCTCCCATTATGCCTGGGGCTTGTTTTTGCAAGATGGCTCAATACAGTGTGGCTACCTCGATAATAGCAGGGGAGGGACCCTCGAATGTTCTATCTGCACCTACATTAGTCGCTATTGTAGGCTCCTGTAGTGAAGAAAGCAAGAGGCTTGGGAAGCTCCAGAAAGTGCCCATGGAAAAAAATCGGTCCCTGAAGTCGTGTTTGATAGGAAGGCAGGAACAAAATTGAACCACCCACAGAACATTGATGCAATCCATTGGAAAGAAACAAATCGGAGAACTTCATTAAACCACTAACCATATGTACACCAGTGTAAATCTCTCACAAGTCACTCTATAAATGTCACAAGCTAGTTTAATATATGCTTACATCAATATTGGATTGTTCATATGCAAACATAACAACTATTAATAGCTGGCTGAATGTACATTCTCTAAATTCAACACACGTGACTGAGGATGGGAGAAGGCCAGCCTCTGCAGCCATAAAAGTATAAGACTTAAAAATTAAATGCATCTGGTGAGAGAAGGTTGAATAATGAACTAATTCAAGACAAGGAAGATCCATACGAAAGTCCCAAAAAATTATCAGCAGGGATCTTGGATACCTTATGAAATAAAATACTGATTTGACTCAAGGAAATCCCTCCCCTTAGTATAATTACTAATAATCAAAAGGAACCTGAAATTCCTGAGGAATACACACATGAATTAATGGCACCCGTTAAAAGTTTGGTTCATGATGGAATGTATAGATAGTAACCTACCATAATTCTAGAGAAGTAGCACAGAAGTGACAAAGAAAAACCTTCAGTATCAACTAATCGTTTGATATTCAGATCTCCCTCCACCCCATACAACCAGTAATGACCAAGTAATGCAAAAAAAATCACCCCTTTTCCCTCTTCTTTTCAGTTGAGGACTTTCTTTGACAAATTCGGGAATTTGTGTTAATGTTTTAATCTCTTACATGTACTGGCACATTATTTTTCTTAACTTACTTTTTACATGAAAGATTTCTCTCCGTTTGGCCTCGCCCTCTTACCTAAAACTTCAAAGGATTGGTTAGAGCACTTTGGTCTTTTTTATTTCTGGACATTCCTATTCTTTTAGATTAATATTTTTCCTTTTTAGGTCTCGCTGAGCCAGTGCATGCGCTGCTCTGCGAGACATTTAGTAAGGGGCTTTTAAAAGTGCTCCCAAAGAGGCTTTTTCCGGCCACCAGCGTGCGGTTACGCGCACAAGCGCGCGCGCCTCGCTCCGCCTCTCCAATCACTGCTGCGCGCGCATCCCTCGCGTGCTTAGCACAGAGCGCGTCATCGCGATCGCGATCACTTTTGCTTTCACCGCGATCGCGATGACTTTCGCTTTCACGGCCGCGCGGCGTTACTTTTACGGCCGCGCGGCCAATGCTTGTTTTTTATTATTCCGTGCCGTCAGTTTCATTTTCTTCCGTGCCGTCAGTTTCATTTTCATCCGTGCTATCTGCCGTGCTTTCTCACCGAGCGCGGCCGCTCACTTTATTTTCTTCCCGCGGCCACGATTTGTGCTTTCTCACGCGCGCGGCCGCTCACTTTTATTTTCTTCCCGCGGCCACGATTTGTGCTTTCTCACGAGCGCGGCCGCTCACTTTTATTTTCTTCCCGCAGGATTGGTCTGTGCATAGAAAAGTAGGGCCGGTGCTGCTTTGAGCCAAGTGGCACAGGTGGTGGGGTGGGCAATCCTAGTGAAAGTCAGCATGCCAACCTAGTACCAGCACAGCTAATGTCAAGGCACTCAAGAAGATAAGGGCCCGCTTCCCAGCGTCATGCAGTGTCCATGGGTACAGCAGCACAAGCAGCCCCAACAGTACACACGTCAGGCCCCTCGGGCAGTTTGTACTAGACGGTGTATAGAAGGGCAGCAGGCCTCAGATGTGTACACAGCAAACAGTCAGGCATTGGGTCCCCCAGCTGCTGCCCAACCAAGTAATGTAGAGAGGCAAAGAGGTCTGCGTTGCTACTGTGACGCCGTCAGTAAGTTTAGATGGGCAGCGTTTTACCCCAAGGGCTTATCAGATCATCCCATCCATCAGGGAGTACAGCACAACGGTGTTGAATTAGCAGGCAGGGACCAGACGACTTCAGACCAGCAACGAGACAAGCGCAGCCACACTCCGCCTCCTTGCTTCGCACTGTGCACCAGAAGCGGGCGGCGCCTAGGTTCACACTAATGGAGCAACATGCACCTCAGCTCAATGTGGTTTATATAAGCAATGCACAACATTGAATAAATGCTTACCACCCTCCACCCCCAAATAAAAATCAGCAACATTTTTAAATTGAGACATTATGGTAATACTTTTCGCTTTTACGAAATGCTGCTCTGGCCCCCTTTCGACAATGAATTACACAAAGAAGGCCTTCACGTGCACGCTTCCAGTCTGAGTCACTGAGGACTCACACCGGCCTTATTTAGAGAGAAAATGCATTGTTATAGGTTCAGTGTCATGTTTAAACTTCTGCGAGAATGAGCGTTCACATGTGATCACAAATGGTTTGGAGTGTGAATCAGACACTAAATCTTAATATGAGGGAGGGCCCTTTACTGAGACTACGGAAGCCTCTAGCGCCCACCTTCAGAGAGGCCTTTTATTTTGGCACATAATACCGCACTTGGGATGTAAAACTACTGCAGGGTGAGGTATTTACCAGGCATGAGCATTCACTCCTCGGTACCAGTTGCACACCTGCAAAACACTGTGTATTATCTGCGTACATATGTAATATGTGTGCATTCAGTTGGTGTATGTGTGTGTGTGCGTGGGGCTGTGTGTGCGTGCATGTGCGTGTGTGTGTGTGCGTGTGTGCATGTGTATGGGGGCGCCACTGCAACAATCAGCATCACCACAGCATCAGTCTGCACCACCACAGCAACACTCAGGGCCACCACAGCATCACTCAGGGGCAGCACAGCATCACTCAACGCCACCACTGCATAACTCAGGGCCAGCACAGCATCACTCATCAACACCACAGCATCACTCAGTGCTTCTTACACTTTTTAATTACAACTTCTCAGCATGCTGCACAGCAGAAACACTTCTCTACAGCACAGCTTAGAAACATTGGCAAACTCAATAGCTCTACCTAAACACTTATAAGGCCCCCACAATGCATAGCCAATAGGTCTCGTCTTTGGGACATTCTAAGTGTATAGTTATCCTGCACAATATCCTTCATTAAACAACATCAAGTGTTGCATGGCTAATCACTTATAAGGTCCCAAAAGCGAGACCTATTGGCTATGCCAATGCTTGTTTACCTATTCTGGAGGACCTAATATTCCTTGTGTCTCTTTTCTTATGAAAAATATGACAGGTCAAAATTGTTTTTATGTTTTTCTTCAGATTCTCACAAGGAGCTTATTTTCTTGTTTGTGTGCCTGATGCACCAAAGGAATGTGATCTAAGCATTCTGAAAAAACTTGGCTTCATTTGAGATTCAGTCCTGTTCCTACATCACAACGCTCTAACTGTGAATCACGCCATAAAATGATGGTCCCTCAAAGGGCTTCTTTGTCTTGCAGACTGAAATTGATGACACTTTTCTTCACCCATCTGTTCCAAGAATATCCATCAAATATGTATAACACTTGTGTGCCACAAAGGCATCTTTACTACTACTAGTACTATGTTAATTCACTTTTTTTCGAAAATCCTTTTATCATTGGAGTGTCTAGTGTCATGTATATCACATGTACACAGAAATAAAAATGTCTTGTGGATTTCCTTGCATGTAACGATACACCTTTTTAGAGGAAGTATCTTTACTTTCCCACTCTAAATTTTTGTTCCATTTTGTTTCAATATGGTCATCAATTGGTTGTCATTAATACCATGTAAATCCCTGGTCAATGTAAGACCAATGGTGTGTTACCAATGAAGCCACCTCAGTAGCTTATCATTCAGCTACAAACTCTATATATGTAGGCCTTTCCTCCCCAGGATTGAAGAGTGCCTGCTCGTAACTTTCAGTGCGGATCTATAAAAAAATACACATTTTTATTTTTTAGACCTGAACCAATTTGGTCAATGCAAGACTTTCAGTCTGAAAATCTGTGTCTCATTGGAGAGGTGCGGCGCAGCAGCCAGAGCGGCTAACTCCAGAGGACGGACTCACTGTTCAATCGCAGGTGGCAGCTCAGCTCGGCACCATGTTACTCTGGGTAATAGCTCACTTAATCTCCCTGATGCCCCCAGTGCCTTGAAACCTTAAGGGGTGATATGTTCGAATTTACAAATATGGATTATTATTATTTAATCACCCGTTTGCTATGATCAGAGTAATTTTTTCCAGCCTTTAATGGAAGGATGACCCACAGCTCCACTTTTGGTTTCTCTTGCTCTCCCTGTCATACTGTGCTTAGGTAGTCTCAGCTATGCTGGAACTCCTATGACACCTTTACATTCTGTTTATGACATGTGAAGATTCCAGAGAGTGGAGAAGCCAGATGACATTTATTACTATTGGATGCGCCAGGCTTGAGGTGTGAGGTCTTTCTATCACTGACACAAATAAACAGCGTGAAGTACTACTACTGAGTTGGTGTCTTCATACTACCACATTTTTGGTGATGCTCTCCTAAGCCAGGCATTGACGTGTCAGAGAGCAGAAGACTTTAAGGAGAACCCACATTACAGTTTGTGTGATGAGAGGCGTGTTCCCGATACTCCTGCATACATCGGGTGAAGGAACTTCAACGTAACTAGAGGCGCATCCCTGGCATTTCCTAACTTACAGCTGCAGTGGGACCTGTGGGATGCTCTCAGCTGTCACCCACACCCGGTCCTGCCAGTGCGACGCATGTATACCAGGTAACACGCTGGGCTTCTGCTGTGACTTTCTCTCGCCCTGTAGGGGGCTCCTTTTGAATCTTAAGGGCTTCCGCCGTGACTTTCCCTCACATTGAGTAGGGTTGCTGTTTACAGCGAAAGAAAGCTTGTCCTGGGGAGGGGACTTGAAAGTTGAAACCAGCTACGCATTGATTGAAGAGACGCGAGCGAGGCCTTGCTGCCTCAAGGTAGCTGACAGAGGTCTGTATGCGAGCCCTGCCCAACATTAACATGGCGCGAACGTGTACCGCACAGTGCAATACCAGCAAAGTCAATGCAGTTTTTAAATAAAAAGAACTAAGATTTCATCTGCAATCTTCATTTGTTTGTGTGCTGGAGGGGGCAAGCAGCGCATACAGCAGACGCACAGGGGAACTACTACTAAAAGTAAAAATACAAAAGCTACCATGGCCTACAATGCTCCAGGAAGGAGTGTACCACGTGTGTGTCATAGGTGTGGCAGTACTTTTAATTTGGCTGATTCAAAGAGTTGCTTTGTGCTAAGTAAAGAGTGTTATAAGTGTGGGTGAAAAGGACACTACACTTGTATGTACAAGGAGAGTGAAAAAAGGTAGCCTCGTGGAGGAGGAAGAAATTGAACATAGAGTGTTGGTCATCAAAAAAGAGGCTTCAGAAGAATTGGTGGAAAATAAAACATTTCTCCCAAAGGCTGACTTCGATATTAATGGGTAGGTGGTGTCTTTGATGGTGGACACTGGTTCTCTGTGCACTATAATACCTAAATGGTTATATGATGCAACATGGCATGGGTGGGAACTTATCCATTTGGATTCAGTATTGAAAGGTTATCAAGGGACTGACATTGGAATTCTGGGGTTTGCTACGGCATCCATTAAATTTGCTGGAAGACACACAAAGGGAAAGGTATACATTGCCCATGATGGACCACCCATTTTGGGGTGGGCACATCAGTACGACTTACTCATCAAAGTAAATCCTAGAGCAGTGAATCAGGTCACAGTTTTTGATGAAAGTGACCTAACTTCTAACTTAAATCAAAACACAAGGGTGTTTGAGTGTAAATTAGGGGAAGTACAGGGTTACATGCATGAAATGACATTTTTTTTAAAATGCTGTCCCTATCAAACATGTTGAAAGGACAATTCTCATGGCGGCACGCATGCAGGTCAACGAGATAATACAACAAATGTTAACTGAGAAGGTAATAGAGCCAATAGAAGCTACTGAATGGCTGGGTCCGGTTGTGATAACCAAAAAGGCTGGTGGGTCACCTCACTTTTGTGTTGATTTGTGCTTCTTGAATGAGACTGTTATTATGAATCATTTCCCCTTACCTAATATTAACAAAATAATTTTGATGCTGTTGGTGGAAAGTATTTTTCAAAAATAAATGTAAAGAGAGTTATCACCAGGTGAAACTTCATCCACGCTGTAGACAATTCATGTTGTTCATAACATCAGAAGGGACATTTCAATTCAATAGACTCCCATTTGATCTATGTTCAGTTGCTAGTGTTTTTCAGGAGATTATCTTAAAGATTTTGAAGTGTTTTGCAAATATTTTGTTTTTCAGGATGATATCCTTGTTTTTGGGATGTTGAGGATGAACACAACAGAACCCTAATGGAGGTGTTGACAAAGTTATGGGAGGCAGGTCGGCTTTGCGTAGAGAAAAGTGTGTTTTTGGCATGCAGGAAGTTGATTATTTAAGCTATCACATCACTAGTGAGGGTATAAAGCCAAAGCAAAATGTGGTTAATGTGATTATCAATGTGCAGGTGCCATGTGACAGAAATTAATTAAGGTCCGTTATGGGCCTAGTGGAGTATTACTCAGAATTTTGCAGGATTTCGCAACTAATGTTACAGCAAACAAATGATGGACGGAATGCTGACAATGCAAACATTCTCCCCCAGTCAAAAGATCTGGGTTAAATCCATCGTTCTTTTGCCCACTATGCCACCCCAGTTAGGACCCAGCCATATGCAAATCAGTCTTGACCCTGTGCCCCATGGGAACAGTCCAGACCAAACTGCCAGGCCAGGTCCTCCCTGGACCGGAAACAAGCATCTGGGACCGGTTTCAGGGTATGTCACCCTTCTTCAGCCAGGCTAGCTTGAATCCAGTGGCACAGTGAGCAAGGGACCCACGTCTGGGCATACCCATCCCACTTAGGGCGAAAAGTGTTACAGCAAACAAATGATGGACGGAATGCTGACAATGCAAACATTCTCCCCCAGTCAAAAGATCTGGGTTAAATCCATCGTTCTTTTGCCCACTACGCCACCCCAGTTAGGACCCGCCATATGCAAATCAGTCTTGACCCTGTGCCCCACGGGAACAGTCCAGACCGAACTGCCAGGCCAGGTCCTCCCTGGTCCGGAAACCAGCATCCTGGGACCGGTTTCAGGGTATGTCACCCTTCTTCAGCCAGGCTAGCTTGAATCCAGTGGCACAGTGAGCAAGGGACCCACATCTGGGCATACCCATCCCACTTAGGGCGAAAAGTGTTACAGCAAACAAATGATGGACGGAATGCAGACAATGCAAACATTCTCCCCCAGTCAAACTGCAACTAAAACAGAACCATTAAGGGAACTGCTGTGCAAGGAAAGAAAATTTGAGTGCACTGAAGTTCAACAGGAAGCGTTCACAATGATTAAGGACAATAAAGCCCACACAGAGATCCTCATACCATTTCAATCAGATGTGAAGATCATGTTGGCTGTAGATGCCAGTGTAGTGGATATTGGAGCTGTGTTGGCACAGTTGCATGGCAAAGTGGAGAAAACAGTAGCGTTTGCCTCACGTTCTTTGACTGAAACTGAAAGGAAATACTCAGTCATAGAGCGTGAGGCACTGACAGCAGCTTGGGCAACTAAATATTTCTGGGTATTTCTGTGGGGTGGGGCTTTCACCCTAAGAACAAATCATAAACCTCTTCTAAAGGTTTTGGGACCGAATGGCACTAAGAGCTGTTCAGGGAAGTTGGCTCGCTTGGCAGTCAAATTACAGGAATACAATTGTAGTGTACAAGATTTGCCTGCATGGAACAACACTGTGGCAGATTGCCTGTCAAGACTACCAGATAACACTCTAGACAATATTGACATTCAATATGAAGAAATGGTAGCCAGTTTGGACGATGTTACAGAATGTATGGAAAACTCGATATCTACAAAGTATTGGATCATGGGATGCAGAGTGATGAAACACTTAAGAGTGTAGTGAGACTTATTACAGGTGTTGTAAGGAGGGAGAGAAACATTCTGGTGGCATTGAGGCTTTATTTTAAAGTCATGGAGAAGCTGCCTGTTCAGAATGATTGGTTGGTGATGCAGGGGGAACGCTTTGTCCCACCTGTTTCCATACGGAACAAGTTGAAGAGAATGGCACACGAGGGACATTTAGGGCGAATACTCACAATCAGGAGAGTAAAAGGAAGATTTTGGTAGCCGATCATGGACAAGCAAATTAAAGAATGGGTGGAGAGATGTGAAAGTTGCAAGGAATTTGAGAAGTGTTTGTGTGTGGGGATCGGGAAGGTACATGAGGGCCAACACATTGTGGAAACCGAAGGTGTATGGGAGAAAATGTGTCTATATTTTTTGGACCTTTTCATTGTTTCCAGGACCATGAGAGTTATGCTGCGGTCTTGGTTGATGCCAAGTCGCGGTGGGTGGAAGTAGTTTTTATGAGGTCCATTACCTCCATTACCACTGAGGCTACTATTAATGTGTTGAGCGAGGTATTTATACGTGAGGGTCTCCTGACAGTCATCCTCACTGACAATGGGACAAAATTAACATCCCTGGAGATGGAAAATTTCTTTAATAAACTGGGAATAAGGGATGGCTATACTTCGTTATAAAACTCTCAAGGCAATGGTTTGTGTGAAAGAGTATACAAAATGGTGAAAGGTACCATGCAATTGGCATGCACCACTGGCGTTCAAATGCAGAGGGCTTTAAAAGAGATGCTATGGTCATATTGCACCACAATACATGTGGGAACTGGGAAAGGTCCATTCGAGATGATGATGGGCGGACGTCCTGGCACTAAAATGGTTCCATCTTGGATGCTTGAGAAAAGTGCAGAGGGAGAAGAGAGTGCTGCCAGAGAAATGAGTCATGAGAAGTTCATTCAGGTGGGGGATTGGGTGAAAGTCAAGCCGGAAAAGTAGGAAAGGGTTTGTCCAAATTCAGAGGCCCATAGCAAGTACGTATGGTTGGAGCTAACTGGATCAGGTTGGACAATGGCCAAACCAGGAATTTAAGAAGAGTGGCATAGGGATATTGAAGATGGAAGCATGCCATGGTTACTTATGGACGATAAGGATTTGATAAACCACAGACCAACAATAAGAATAAGGTGAATGGAAGTGGTTGTCTTCCAGAAAACACAAAACGGCAAGACAAGAAGTCAGAACAAGAAAAGCTCCTGCTTACTTGGGTGATTATGTCTGACGTTAAAGCTGTCAGGGGTCTTAGAACAAATTGTTTATCAAACCATCCAGCTGTATGTAAAGGATATGAATAGAGTTGTTCATTGTATAATTATTCCTTGTAGCATTTGTCCTATACTATGTAAGATTAATCACCCATGGTTTTTTGTCCTAAGAGCATCCTTCCCATCCTTGCATTAAATGAAGAAATTAAGTATAGCTGTCTGGTGCACAGCCACTCTTCCCTTCATTATGTCCAGTATTTTCCGTTGTCTTTGTGTTTTTATGTCATTTCCTGGGGGCGGGGGTTGTGTGGCTCTGTACGTTGTTTCATCTGCGTCTTAGTATCCCCAATCGGCTTTAGTATGTTGTTAGTTTCTAGGTACCCAGTACATTTTACTTGCTCAATTTATTCTGTATTAGTGCTGTAAGAGAGGAAATGTGTCATACTGTACTTATCTCGGTAGTCTCAGCTAGGCTGGGACTACTGTGGCATCATTACATTCTGTTTATGACGTGTAAACATTCCAAGGAGTGGAGGAGCCAGATCACAGTTATTACTATTGGCTGTGCCTGGCTTGAGGTCTGGGGTCTTTCTATCTCTGACAGAAATAAACAGCGTGAAGTACTACTGCCGAGTTGGTGTCTTCATATTGCTACACTCCCCTTATATGCCTGCTTTCCCATTCTGCCTCCATCTATTTAGTGACCTTTAATATGCAGGGTTGGGTACCTCATTCCCAAGGCGCAGCTCAACGTGGTGACCTCCACTAGGAGGAGTGCTTATGATGCTTACGGTCTGCCTCAAGTAGCTTGCTCTGCTTGCGTGGAACATTGGAGTATGTAATGGTGAGAGGGATTCGAGTGGCAAGATGGCGACCGCGTAGGAGTGCCACGGCTGAGCTACCTCTCCGGCTCACCTTACCTCGCCTCATTTTCCGCTGGAGAGCGTACACGTCTTCCATCGATGCCGCAAAGTCTGTTCGGGTGCTGGAGGGGTGTAAAGAATACACGTTCAAATAAAAGTATTCCTTGATGCTTTATTGACAACCTCGGGACAGCACAGGCATGTAGGTGTTAGCACGTCCACAGCTACACCGCATCTCAATCTAATACATTCCACATTACACATTCAGAATAAAGAACAACAGAACATTCCAAACTCTAAAATCTATTAAAGACATATCACTACACATCCCTCTTCTTTATTTCAACAATACTCTTATCCTCTCCATATATATAGAAAACAAAAAAAAATCAAAAAAAAATTCAAATGTAAGTGGTACAAACATAATCTTCAAGTTTTTGGGTTTAATAATCTTCCTGCCAAAACCGCTAACTTTGTCAGAGCAAGAAGAAGAATTTTGGTTTGCTGGTAAGTTGGAAATTGTATTTTCCTCACATGAATCCAATGTATGATTGGATTCAATGTCGGTGGATACAGGTACTTCTTCATAAGGGACAGGTACATTAACAGTGTTAGCGTGGTCAATGGTAATCCACCAGTACTTGTCAATTTGGGAGTCAGCCTTAGTACCTGAGTTTTTTTCCTTAACATCACAAGTTTTTACTATGGCTAATTTGCTCATATGGTAAATAGATCCATCTTCTAGTTGCACAGTGTTTTTATTTACTTTGACAATTTTTTTTGGTTCGCTATATCTATTTCCACCTTTTACAACTTTTCTACTGGATTTCACTTTTACCCATTGTCCTACATGAATCTTGACATCCTTGACTCCATATTTACTGTCAAAATATATTTTGTTCTTCTGTTGAGATTTAGTCATGCATTCTTTAATGTCACTGACGTCCCAATCAATTTTACAACCTTTGTTCATCCAACCTGGATTTACTTTGGAATGGGGAACCCTGCCTCTCATAATGGCAAAAGGACTATTACCTATAGAATCATGTACAGTGACTCTATGACTCCACATCATTTTCATTAATTCCACTTTTAGATCTTTCTTATTCCTCATGGCCAGTCGTAAAATCCCTTTAATAACTCTGTTTATCCTCTCAACAACAGCATTTCCCCTAGGATGGGAAAGTGCAGTGAACCTTTGCTCAATACCTGCATGTTCCATAAACATTCTCATTTCTAAAGATTTAAACTGAACACCATTGTCCGTAAGTAAGGATTTTGGAAAACCTTCTCTCAAGAAAATATTTTCAAGGAATTTGATAACTGAACAAGTGTCTATTTTAGTAACTATTTCAAGTTCAAGCCATTTTGAAAACAGATCCATTAAAACAATGATATATTTTGAGATCCACCAGTCCATAATACAGGCCCCATTATATCTAGAGCTACATCTTCCCACGGTAAATCAGGACAAGCTAAAGGACTTAATGGAGGATTCAAGGTTTTCTGAGACTTATCAGCTGACATACACTCCACACAAGATCTAACAAAACGTTCTGTTTCAATGTCAACTTTAGGCCACCAATACAGTGACTTAATACTCCGTTTGGTACGGGCAATACCTGGATGACCTTCATGACAAGGAGCAATTATTTTGTTTCTTAAAGCAGAAGGTGGAATGATTTTTTCTCCTCTTGTTAAAAATATACCTTCAATGCCTAACTCATTTCTTACTTCCCAAAATGCTTTGAGTTCGCCAACAAGGTCCAGGTTTGTTACATCCTTCCCAACCTTGTTCTACACAATCCTTTACTTTTTCTAAATTAGAGTCTTTCGCTTGTGCCTCAATCCATTCTTTTTCTTGCAATCCCTGACACTTTTCATCCACAAAAATACCAGCTACGCATACATCATTCCAAGGACTGGAATCAATTTCTGTAAGGGGTAACGACATTCTACTTAGAAAATCAGCAGTGACATTCATTCTGCCAGGGACGTACTGCACAATGTAAATAAAATCTTGTAATCGCATGGAAAGTCTGGCGATTCTGGCTGAGGCTCTTGATAATCCTTCTGTTGTTAATACTTTGGTCAACGGTTTATGATCCGTTCTCACTGTGAATTCTCTTCCCCAAATGAACTTCCTAAAGTGCTCAAGAGCCCATACACATGCTAAGGTCTCCCTTTCTATAACTGAGTATTTCTCCTCAGTGGGAGATAAAGATCTAGAAGCAAAGGCTATGACAACCTCACTCCCCTTCTCATTGCTTTGGGTAAGAACTGCACCCAAACCCTTCCCACTGGCATCTGTAGTTATGAAGGTAGAAGCAGAAGGGTTAAATCCTTTTAGTGTGGGAGCTTTAACAATAGCAGATTTAATACTTAAAATGGAAGACTGACATTTGTCTGACCACTCAAATTTACTCTTGTTCTTAAGTAGAGAACGCATATCATGTGTTTTGTCCGCAACTTTTCCACAAACTTTGAATAATATTCCGCTAAACCTAAAAATGAGCGAAGTTCATCTTTGTTACATGGTGGGGAGCTTTGGATATTGCCTCAATGAGTTTGTCTTTAGGTTTAATGCCATCTCGACATATCACATGACCTAAATAAGTTACATTGGATTCTGCAAATTTGCATTTGTTAATCTCGCCCGTTAGACCCTTTTTGTCAAGCACTTGTAGAACTTTCCTTAAAATCTCATCATGGTGTTTTTTGATTTACCCATGATTAATATATCGTCCTGAAAAAATACCACATCTTGGATGTTACCTAATAACTGTGTCATGAGCCTTTGAAACACAGCTACCGCTGATGCCAATCCAAACGGCATTCGGCGGAATTGAAAACAACCAAAAGGTGTACAAAAAGCTGTCAAGTGTTTGCAACCAGGATCTAACATGATTTGGTGATACGCCGATGACAAATCTAGTGTGGAAAACCACTTTGCATCCCTGGTTAAGGATAACATTTCATCAATGCGAGGTAACGGGAATTGATCAACAATAATACTGTTGTTCAGCCCTCTTAAGTCCACACATAATCGAACTTTGCCATTGGCACGTCTCGCGACGACCAACGGAGATATCCATTCGGATGATTCTATAGGTTCAATGATATGTGAACTTAAAAGTTTATCCAATTCTTGTTTTACTTCGTCTCGCACCATAAATGGAATATTCTCTTAAAATTACTTTCAATTGTCAAGCTGGGTTCGGAGCGAAAAGCAGTTCAGCTCAGACTTAGAATGGGAGGAGAATTCATGGAAGATCAAGTATTCAAAAGGAAGTATCCAAGTGGTACTGGATGCTAGTGGAAGCGGAGGACAGCAAGCTACCTGCACCAGAGGAGATTTGGAGAACGGACATACCAGACGCAGATATTCACACCTTATGGCAAGTATCATATACAGCACTTTGGTCAAATATCAGACCTGCTCCTTTAAGAAGAAATCATCTCTTTACTCTATATAGAGCTTACTGGTCCCCAAAAAAGTTGGCCAAAATGGGAGGAGGCACGAGAAGATATTGTCCTAAGTGTGGACTGGAAAATGCGGACGACGTGCACATGTTATGGAGATGTCCGGTAATCCAGACCTTCTGGTGTGAGGTGGGTGAGTTTGTCTCCAAAACACTAGGAATCAAAGTCCAGGTAAGCCTTGAACTTGTTATTTTTGGGATAATGTACAGAGGTAATGAAAATTATTTAGCGAACATACCTCAAGCACACTTATTATTTGCTTTGATAATTATGGCACGTAGAGAAATTTGCACGAAATGGATAATACAGTCAGCACCGTCACTAAGAGAATGGATTTTATATGTTAAAAATATTTGTAGGTTAGATTGTGCCAAAGGTTTATCTAGACGGATTAAAATGTGGAGACCAATTAGGGAGATGCTTTCAGAAGAAGCCATGTAAGGGGGACTCATTAATTCGAAAATGTATAAAGAGATGACAAAGTGAAGTCCAATGATTAAGGCATACTAAACCTGGCTGGAGGGTAGTCAGATTGAATATAGCTCCAGACTCATAGTTTAACAAGGCCTTGGCTTCCAGAGCAGAGGCAAAGTGCGGGTCTCTCCAATCAATATGCACATAGCCTTAGCCATTCGCCGAATGCCATGTATGAGGACAAAAAAAAAAAAAAATGGAATATTCCGTGTTTTATGAATTTTGGGGATAACATTTTGTTTCAATTTAATGTAATGGGAAAAACCTTTTAACTTTCCCACTTTGCCGTTGAAAACATTGGGAAATTCTTCCAACACCCATTTCTTAGTGTCTTCAGATTCACAAGCTACCAAGACTTGTTCAGGACTATTGGGATTCAAGATAATATTCAATTTGCGTTGATCTTTCCATCCAGGGACGGATGGTCCATCCTTGGCTACATATAATTTGCACAAGGCAGATCTGCCTTTGAATCTGAAAACCAATTGTCTGAAACCAATGATGTCAATTTTCTCACCAGTGTAGCTTTCCGGATTGATATCCGGTGATTCCAAATGGTTTCCAATGGTGGAACAAAAATGTTGTACCCACACATTCTCGGCAATAATTGTATAGGGCGAGCCAGAATCTGCTGCGACCTGTAAGGACACACCCCCAAAGGAAACCCAACACAAAGGTTTACTGTCGCCCATCTCACCTGAGATTTTCAGGACAACTTTCTTTTTTTATCACACTTGACTTTGACATTATCGTCGCTATCGTCTGAGGAAGATTCCTCACTATCACTCTCTCTCACACAAGCAACTTTCTTATTTTTCTTGTAAGTTTTACGCCTGCAGGCTTTGGCAAAATGACCAATCAATCCGCATTCTAAACATTTGGCAGAACGTGCTGGGCACTTGTAATACTGCGCAGAGTGTGAAGTGCTACCACAGCGGTAACAAGAATAATGCTGCTGCTTATTTTTAAAAGAATTATCATTTTTTTTCATATCATTCTTATCAACTTTTTTATTGTGTGTCTGAGAAAGTTTGTTATAACCTTCTGAAATCTTGTTAACAGAGTCGCTACTTTCTTTTTTATCAGATGATAATGTAACTTTTGCTCAACGCTCTGATAACTCCGCTTTTTTAACAATAGTAATAATTTCTTTTAAGCTTGAATCACCCTCTACCCACAATCTATCTTGGATGGCCTTATTCTTTGCATACATAACTATTTGGTCTCTTATGAGTTCCTCATTAAAATTACCAAATTTACATGTGATAGAAAGTTTACGTAAGGCAGATACATAATCCTCAACGGATTCATGTTTTTCCTGTTTTCTTTGAAAGAAAGCGTGGCGCATAACAGCAACACACACCGTGGGTGAATAATGTTCATCTAAATCCAATAAGGCAGCTTTAAACACGTCAATATCACCGGCTCTTTCTTTTTGCTGCAACTGTCCAAAAACACGAAGACCTTCTGGACCCAGACAGTACATTAAGAGTCTTTTTTTTCTTTCAGGTGAATAAGTTCCACTACAATCTTCAAGATTGGCAATGTAGTTTAAAAAATATTCCTTCCATTCATTCCACTGAATGATAGGTTCACCTGGAGATGACAGAAATTCCTTGGGGGTAGTAAGATGTAAAGCAGATTCACTACGTGGAACTATTTCTCCTTGAGAAGGTGCTGTTGGGGTGGTCATTATAAATATTTTTTTTATTTTGCGATTAAAAGTATAGTAAATATAAAGAGTACTCACTGACCGGTTGAGATTTTTCTTTAAAATGAACACAAAAAAAAAAAAAACCGCTTCCGATGCACTCCTCTTGTAAATACGAGTGATGCTTACTTTTTCGGCGAAGTTCCGTGTATACTGAGGCTGAAATTGATTTGAAGTCAAATTTCAAAGATGGCGTCACGTCGGGGTCATGACCAGCGCGGTGACGTCAGAGCGCCAAACCACGTACCCTAGTGACGCTCGAAACAGAACTCCGGTGAGAAAGCAGTTTGCAGAGAAAGCAGCTCGAGACTCCGCAGCGTTGTACTCAAAGGTAAACAACGCGCGTGAGAGCACTTAACTGTCAGCAGTAGAGCGTTTGACGATGGGTTGAATTTCAGCACATATCCCTTTAACAAAAATAATGGCTTTCCATCCCACGGTCGTCCGCTTACCCTGAAGGGAGTAGGAAGTCTTCAGTGAAACGTTGCTTCGGATTTTTAAAACAGCCAGGCTGACCTTGACCTCTTGAAAGCGAATAACTCAAAGGTAATTAATTCAGCGTGAGTTCTTCGAGGTTGCCAATCATCGTCACCAGATTTGTAAAGAATACACGTTCAAATAAAAGTATTCCTTGATGCTTTATTGACAACCTTGGGACAGCACAGGCATGTAGGTGTTAGCACGTCCACAGCTACACCGCATCTCAATCTAATACATTACACATTCAGAATAAAGAACAACAGAACATTCCAAACTCTAAAATCTATTAAAGACATATCACTACAAGGGGCATAAACACAGTGCAGTGGTTTGATCGCCACAGGGAGGCCGCTTACAGTTCTGGTAGCACATCGGTCGGTTTCTGGTTTGGCTGACCCGGACGTGTAGCGTCGCGCTCAGCGGGTGGGCGGACCTTGGGAGAAGGATCTCCGGTGCAGTCTCAAACTGCAGAACAGACACTGTGTGTGGCTCACATCATGGCCCCTACATCTGCAAAAGCTGTGAGAGAGAATGGAGATGTTTCGTCTGCTACTGCACAGGCTGCTGCACCGGTATCAGGGGCCCAACAGGAGGCTCCTCGGGATAATTCAGGTAACGGTGCAGGTAAGATGATAGGCTCCCGTTCTATTAAAAATCTGCTTGAAAGTTCGGGCGCAGGGAGGAGAAGGAACATGCCAGATCGGCCAATATGCACTGGGTAAAATCTGTGGCACTCCCACCTCCTGAGGTAGGGAAGTTCTGTACCAATAAAGAAACCCCACAACCCCCACAGCCAGCAATTAGTGAGTTCTTCGCAGTTCAAAACACAGCTATGGGCCCAGCCCCCCAGGATGCCTCTAAGGTGTTGAGAAGTGGATTTATGCCCAGGTCAGGTCTCTGTCGATTTGTGCGAGGGCACCCTGGAGTTGCAAGAGGAGACTGATGTAGGGGAGAAAGTGGGATTGCACATGCAAACTGTGTCAGGAGGACTGAGAGAGGCAGCAGGTGACCCTACCGAAAGGCTACAGGAAGCCCCTAGCTAGGACTCCGCACTTTTACTTCAGTCTGGTACTCCAGGAAGAGCCAGGAGCGGGCTGGAGTATAATATAGAGCAACGGGGCATAGCTGATGTTACAATTGTAGGGGCAGATACATTTTTTCTCTTACGGATGGCTCGGGCTCAGAAGACTCTAACTCCGGCTTGAGTGATGTTGGGCGCAGCTCCTCCTTTTCAGGTTCTAGTACACCAGAGGCTCCTGAAACAGCTCTTAAGCATCAAAAGTACCAGAAGACTTCTAAAGGTAATTCAGATTCTCTTAAAAACTGAGATAAACCTTCAGCTGGAGCTGGGTTAAAATGGGACTACTCACACACCAGGATACTGGGGGCACCAGAAGCACCAGCAGTCTCAGCAGCCTTAGCAAAGTTGGAATCCCCAGGTCCGCAGGCTGTGGGGGACGAGGCCTTAAGCCCCTTTCTCGGTCTGATCTTGGAGTCAATTAAAGAGCACCAGGCTGAGACGAGAGCAGATGGTAAAAAGGCTAGGCAGGCAACAAAGAAGCTTGAAGGTGATGTAAGGAAGATTGGTAAGGCCTGCTCCGAGACTGGGGAGAAGCTCAGCTGTATGGAGGAAAGGACTACGGCTGTGGAAACTGATATACTAACTGTGAAAGAGCAAGTTAAGTCACATGACGCCCAATTGATTGATGTCAAGGAACAGGGTCAAGACTGATTTGCATATGGCTGGGTCCAAACTGGGGTGGTGTGGTGAGCAAAAGAATGATGGCTTTAACCCAGATCCTTGTGACTGGGGGTGAATGTTTGCATTGTCCAGCATTCCGTCCATCAATTGTTTCTTTTGCATTTGTCGCCCTAAGTGGGAAGGGTATGCCCAGACGTGGGTCCCGTGCTCACTACACCACTGGATTCAAGCTAGCCTGGCTGAAGAAGGGTGATGCCCTGAAACCGGTCCTAGGATGCTTGTTTCCGGTCCAGGGAGGACCTGGCTTGGCAGTTCGGGCTGGACTGTTCCCACAAGGAACAGGGTCAAGACTGATTTGCATATGGCTGGGTCCAAACTGGGGTGGTGTGGTGAGCAAAAGAATGATGGATTTAACCCAGATCCTTGTGACTGGGGGTGAATGTTTGCATTGTCCAGCATTCCGTCCATCAATTGTTTCTTTTGCATTTGTCGCCCTAAGTGGGAAGGGTATGCCCAGACGTGGGTCCCGTGCTCACTACACCACTGGATTCAAGCTAGCCTGGCTGAAGAAGGGTGATGCCCTGAAACCGGTCCTAGGATGCTTGTTTCCGGTCCAGGGAGGACCTGGTTTGGCAGTTCGGGCTGGACTGTTCCCACAAGGAACAGGGTCAAGACTGATTTGCATATGGCTGGGTCCAAACTGGGGTGGTGTGGTGAGCAAAAGAATGATGGATTTAACCCAGATCCTTGTGACTGGGGGTGAATGTTTGCATTGTCCAGCATTCCGTCCATCAATTGTTTCTTTTGCATTTGTCGCCCTAAGTGGGAAGGGTATGCCCAGACGTGGGTCCCGTGCTCACTACACCACTGGATTCAAGCTAGCCTGGCTGAAGAAGGGTGATGCCCTGAAACCGGTCCTAGGATGCTTGTTTCCGGTCCAGGGAGGACCTGGCTTGGCAGTTCGGGCTGGACTGTTCCCACAAGGAACAGGGTCAAGACTGATTTGCATATGGCTGGGTCCAAACTGGGGTGGTGTGGTGAGCAAAAGAATGATGGATTTAACCCAGATCCTTGTGACTGGGGGTGAATGTTTGCATTGTCCAGCATTCCGTCCATCAATTGTTTCTTTTGCATTTGCCGCCCTAAGTGGGAAGGGTTTGCCCAGACGTGGGTCCCGTGCTCACTACACCACTGGATTCAAGATAGCCTGGCTGAAGAAGGGTGATGCCCTGAAACCGGTCCTAGGATGCTTGTTTCCGGTCCAGGGAGGACCTGGCTTGGCAGTTCGGGCTGGACTGTTCCCACAAGGAACAGGGTCAAGACTGATTTGCATATGGCTGGGTCCAAACTGGGGTGGTGTGGTGAGCAAAAGAATGATGGATTTAACCCAGATCCTTGTGACTGGGGGTGAATGTTTGCATTGTCCAGCATTCCGTCGATCAATTGTTTCTTTTGCAGTGGAAGATCAAGGACTTGGAAAACCGTCAGCGACGGAACAATCTCCGATTCCTTGGGATTGAGGAAGGACTGGAAGGGGATGACTTTTGATCTTTCATGCTGGACCTTCTTATGAGTGCTTTTCCTGAATTGTCAGGTTGGAATTGGTAGGCAGAAGTTCAGAGGGTTCACCTTTTTCCTCTAGCCCGGCATAAGCCTACTCAGGGTAATACTTCGGGAAATAGAGAACAAAGGCAGCCAAGGGCTATATTAGTATTCTTTGGCAATTTTTTGCTTTGACAAGCCATTTTTGAGAAAGCCCGCTCTGAGGCGAGACGGAGATTTCGTGAATCCTCTTTTTTTGTCCACCCAGACTTTTGCCATACAACGGTGGAGCACCGGTGGCGCCTTCAGCAATTAATTAAGCCCTTTTAGGAAGCCGGGTTTGGAGCCTATCTACTGGCGCCAGCAAGATTAAAAACTATGGTCAGAGGGTACATTACGTTTTTTACCTCTGAGATTCAAGCTAGAGAGTGCCTGTGTGTCTTGCCGACGGATAAAGATAATGTTTAGCTTATTGGGGCCATTCTGTTAAAAATCTGTGAAATTTGTAATTTACTGTTTTGGCTGTGTCTTTTCCAGATTAACCAGTTAGTTTGTGATAAATGGGCGATTCTCCAAGCAAAGTGAAACGAGAATCAAAATTTCATTAAAGACGCGGAGGCTAACATTATGCATAACATCTTTTATTGCCACTCCTGCAGCACCTTTAAAGACTTCACAATAGAATAGAACACTAGAACTGGAACACACAAGTACTTAAATACTCCTACATCCCAACATTCTTCCTCTTTTAATGCAGTGAACTGGAACTTCTTCAAATAAACTCTTCTTCTTGAAAACATCCATCTTCTTCTTAATAAATCTTCCATTATTCTGCATAAAATAAAATAAAATAAAATTACTTCTAACTCTTCTAAACCAACGTTTTTTTTTACTTTAAACTTAACACCTCACTTATAATCAAATTAATCCCAAAACAAAAATTATATCCTCCAAGGCTACCCAAAAGGGCAGTGGAGGGAGGGATAATGTTAGCCTCCGCGTCTTTAATGAAATTTTGATTCTCGTTTCACTTTGCTTGAAGAATCGCCATTTCATTACAAGACCGGAGGCTAACATTATGCATGTTCAAAGCCTCTCATAACATTATTTGAAACATGCTCAATTGGTCTAAAGTAATGTCTTGCAAAAGTTCCTGCATTTGACCAATCTCCTGCCTTAAAAATTTCCTCCAATCTACCACCTGACACATACATTTTACTTGCCATTGCACCCCGTAAAGAATGCGATTTGAACATTCCTACATCCACTCCACGCTCTTTCATCACATTTTTCACCCATCTGGAAATAGTAGCAGTACTAACAGGACGAAAGGGTTTCACATAAGAAATTAAGACTTGATTATCTTCATCCCTCCTATTCTCTAAGACTCTACTCTCATACTCCTGTAAACAACTCACAACACACAACTTCTTTTCCTCTTTAAATTCTGGGTAAAAAACAGAAGTTGACATTGTTTTAGTTCTTTTACTAATTTAAAAAAATACACCATCTGGTCCTATCATTTTTCTATCTATCTCCAAAGCCTTAACGTCGGAAACCCTCTTACACGATACCAAACATAACAAACACGCCAACTTCTCAGTAAGTCTCGTAATTTCCAAATATTTATTAGATGGCTATTGCAAAAACAAAGACAGCATAACATTAACATCCCATAAAACACTGTAAAGTATCTTTGCTGGTCTCCTTATTCTCATACTCTTCATGATTCTACATACCATCACATTTCTACCTACAGATTTCCCATCTATATATGAATGACCTGCCGAAATCGCAGATCTATAACAATTAATGATTCTATACTCCAACCATTCATGAAATTTCCTTGTTAAAAAATTTACAACTTCCACTATAGGAGCCTCCACGGGATCCAGACTCCTTTCCATGCACCAACTACTTCAAATTCTCCAAACTCCTTTGTATCTACTCCTTGTACTAGGGGCCCATGACTCTTCCAACAATTCTGCAGCCTCTTCCGAAAGACCTTTGACTCCTCTAGATCTCCTGACACTTTCCAAACAAGAAGGTTCAAAACCCCGCTCAAAACCAAAGGATGATCTTCTTCTTCTGCGTTTCTGAGAAGTCCCTCTCTGGCAGGCATCAAAAACGGTTCCGCACAAGCTAGTTCCATAACTGATGGGAACCATACTTGAGATACCCAAAAAGGAGTCACTAGGACTAACTGACTCTTCTCCTGTCTCAACTTCAACAATACTCTCTGAATCATTGCGAAAGGTGGAAAAGCATAGCCCTTCCTCCCTTTCCATCCCTGCTGAAATGCATCCATAGCAACTGCTTTTGGATCCGCTCTCCAACTGAAATAATCCTTCAACTGAAAAGTCAAACGACTTGCAAAAAGATCCACTTCCAAAGGACCCCACACATTGTTTATCCTGCAAAAACAACTCCTGTCCAATTTCCAGTTGCTGAAATCCCTCATATTTCTTGAATTCCAATCTGCACACACATTCAGATCTCCTGGTAAATACTCTGCTTTTATCCCTATCTTGTGTTCTAGGCAAAATTCCCAAAAATCTTTCGCTAACTCTGCTAAATTTCGGGACTTCGTCCCCACCAATTTGTTTATATAAGATACTGCAGACATGTTGTCCATCCTCATCAGAACCGTATGTCCCTTTAACTTCTCCTTGTAACTCTGTAAAGCATATAAACCTGCTGTCAATTCTAAGCAATTTATATGATTGATTTTCTCTTTCTTCGACCATATACCACCTGTCTCCAATTCTCCCAGACGTGCTCCCCAACCTGTTGAGCTCGCATCTGACTCCATCACAAAATCTGGCGTCATTCCAAAAATTGCTCTCTCATTCCAAGCCTCCATATTGTCTAACCACCACAAAAGCTCCTTCTTTGCTTCCGTATCCCAAGCTACTCTGTCTCCATACCATAAACCTTTTCTCAAGCCATTTCCCTTCAATCTCTGAAGTGCACGATAATGCAGCGTCCCTGGAAAAATTGCCTGTACCGAAGATGACAAAAGACCTATTATCCTTGCCAATTCCCTTAAAGAGACTGTATCCTTCTTTAAACTCTGTTGGATTTCCTTCTTTATCATTTTCAATTTCTTCCCTGGTAAACATAACTGGCAAGTCTTGGTATCCACTTGAAAACCTAAAAACTCTATTACCTGTGTAGGTTCCATACAAGACTTCTCCCTGTTCAAAACAAAACCTAAATCTTCTATATTTTTCACCACTTCCTGCAATGTTATCCTCAATTCTTCCTTGCTTTGCGATAAAATTAGGATATCGTCCAAATAAATTATCATCCTTATCCCTCTCTGCCGAAAGTAAGCAACCACTACTCTCATCACCTTTGTGAAACACCAAGGTGCTGAAGATAGTCCAAATGGTAAACATCGGAATTGATACAGTTTCCCTTTCCATCTGAATTGTAAATACTTCTGACTCTCCTTCGCCATAGGAATTGTAAAATAAGCATCCTTGAGATCTAACTTTATCATATAATCCTTCTCTTTTAATAAATCCCTTAGGCAATGTATCCCTTCCATTTTGAAATGACGATACACTAAAAACCTGTTTAGATCTCTGAGATTTATCACCGGACGCCACCCTTTGTCTTTTTTCTTCACCAGAAACAAATTGCTCACAAAACATTTTTCTTTTTCTTCTATTTCTTTTATTGCATTCTTTGTAATTAAAGAAACTATCTCTAAATCCACTATTTTTTCTTGCTCTAATGACATTTTTATTTCTCTTTGTTCTTTTTCCTGAAATGGAAGATCCATGAACTCTATCATAAATCCACGTACAGTTTCCAATACCCATGGATCTCTTGTTATCTTTTCCCATTCTTTCCTGAATAACTTCAATCTTCCTCCTACCCTTAATTGGGAAGAACCAAAAGAAATCCCCATACTCACCTTGTCCTCCATTATTGTAAGATCCACGTCCTCTAGAATATCTTCTGTTTCTAGCTGTCCTTGATCTACTCGGATAGAATCCTGTACCAAACTGGTATCCTCTACCCCTATTTTGCCAGCCATTTTGTGAACTGAATTGTGAACCATATTGGGACCTCTGCATACCTCGGCCAGTAAAGGGTCCCCTCCTACTGGCCCTTCCAAAAACACCACACACTCTCCTCATATTTCCCTGTGCTCTATCCAACGCAGTGAAAGTTCCAACATACTTTCCTATTCCCTTCACCAGACCATCTCCAAACAACAATCCTTTTGTATCTTCCTTATCCTCTTTTTGTGCCATATCTCCTAATTTCGGATTTATTTTCATCAATATCGCCTTCCTCCTCTCTTGTAATAATCCTGCATTGGCATTTCCTAGGAGAACTAATGCCCTTTGGCTCCATCCTCTCAACAAATCCACATCAACTTGCTCCTCATTAACGTATGCATCCTCTGCCATATCTAAAATTCTTCCTAACGGTCCCAAAACATCTAGTAACTTATCTTTGCAGATTTTTAACGATCTCTCCAATCCTTTCCTTGGATCTCTTCCAAGTTTAAATAAATAACTGATGAGATCAGGGTATAAATTAGGTGTCACACAAACTTTTTCATCTATTCTGGGTCTTGAACATTCCGCTCTCATCATCCTACGCATCTCTCTATCTAGTGGCTTCTTAATCCAAGTTTTAATAAACTTAGCCACATGATCCATTGGCCACCACTCCCCGCTTCTCGGGTGTTTGATATTTAGTGGACTGAACATTTCACCCCCAAATGGATCTTTTATGCTCTCACTTGATGCTTCAACTTCTATATCCTCAAACTCTTCATAATTATCATCCTCTTGTAAATCCAACACATATTCATCCATATTTTCATTATCTTTTCCAGACATTGTATTTTGGAATTCAAAATCTTCATCCTCCTGTGTGCCGCTAAGGGCATCCCCTCTATGTGTGCCGCCAAGGACACCTGTTCTTTTTGTGCCGCCAAGGACACCTTTCATTACGGTTGTTCTTTCACCAACCTTTCCCTTTTCAGTCATATCTAACTCTTCTATATGTCTGGTTTTTTTACTTCTCTTTTTTCCCACATCTGTACTCATTCCTTCACCTTCTGATAATGTATAAAATTCTTCTCCTGAATCAAACTCTTTTCTCTTTCTATTTTTAATATATTCCTCCATTGACTCTTTCACTTGCTTTTTCATCTCATATTCTATTAATTTCTTGACTACTTCTTCATTTGTTCTACTATTTGTTATCTCAATCCCATTACTCATATCCTTTTCCATCTTTAAATTCCAACTCAAATTAAATATACTCCAATAAGAAAAATCAAAAACTTTCTAATTCCACCAAACAAAACTTTATACCTATATATTTCTTCTTATAATTCCTACCGATAACTTGAAAAACACCTATTCACATCAAAATATTCTGCGCAATGAAAAACGATCGTTAACCGTCTTTCGCGCTAACTTAACTTCTATTCCTTCCCTTAGAATAAAACCAATCCAATATGGCCACCAAGATCTCGCGTGAATACGTAAAACGTCCCTCTTACGTTAAACGCGTATTACCTGTTTCCTGTCTACTCGCGGTCTTCTCTTTTACGGCTCACTCGCGTGCTTACAAACTAAATATAAACAGCACGCGATCCTGGCACGAACACGCTCTACTCTCGTGAGGTTCATTTGAAAATAAACAGCATGCGATCGATTGCGATTAACAACTCGCAAACAAAACGGTAAACATTCCTTATTATTTTACCAAATGAACTGAAAGTAAACCACTTATTTAAATGATAAAAAAACACACAAAATACATTTTTAAACAATAAATATAGATAACCTTTCCATACTTATCCTTTTTTTAAAAATGTATCACCCACTTATCAACACACTATATTGAACTTGCTTTCAAAAATTAGAAGCCAGTTTACTTAAACCTTAATAAACCTTACTTAAAATACCAACTACATTCAATAAGTATTACATTGTAAAATAGAGAAACAAAAGTTTAGACGTATCTGTTTCAGGAGCAGCAATTAAAAGAAGAAGAATGTTGGGATGTAGGAGTATTTAAGGACTTGTGTGTTCCAGTTCTAGTGTTCTGTTCTATTGTGAAGTCTTTAAAGGTGCTGCAGGAGTGGCAATAAAAGATGTTATGCATAATGTTAGCCTCCGGTCTTGTAATGAAATTTAAAAGCCCGTCTGGCGGATGAGCAAAGATATGTTTTTGCTGTCATTTTTTTTTCTTTAGAGGGGTGGTGGAGAATCGGTCCGGAGGGGATGGCTGGCGGTGATTACCACCAGTCTCCATCACACAGACCCTAGTGGGTCTGGTTGTCTCCAATGGTGAGGGCAGGATGAGTGGAGGGGCCTTTGGGAGGGTTGGGGCAGGGGTAGGGTGGGGAAAAGAATGCTTGTTGACACTGCGTGGAAAAAGAAGCAAGTATGCTTTAGTAAAAATGTTTCTTTTGTGGCACGGAAGAAAAGGTGGCGGCGCAATTATAAAATTGGTTGGATAAATGTTTTGTCAGTTATTGATGCATATGATATTTTCAGATCTGTTCTAGTTGATTCTTTGGGCAGGGGCCCAGGCCTATTTAACTTTTGGGGGGCAGTGCATGTGGATTGGACAATATATGTGGGGGATGGCTAAGCTCCCTATCGCTACTATTAATATCTGTGGGTTGAACGATAAGTTTAAATGGAGCAGGGTACAAGAAGACCTTAAACTTTTAAGAGCAGATGTTTACTGCTTGCAAGAGACCCATATCGCCCACTGTGATAGTGCTTGGTTGAGCTCCTTAGGGTTAAATGCAGTCTGTCATACAGCTCAGGACAAAAGGGGTGGCCATCTTAGTTAAAGGAAATCCTGTTGTCCCTGGTCGGAAGGCTGCAGATAGTTATGGGAGATGGGCAATTGTTGAGTGTAAAGCTGGAAGGGGTCTCTTTACGCTGTGCTCGATATACGCTCCTGTCGTAGATTACCCTGGACTGCTTAATTTTTTAGCAACCGAATTACCATTGTGGCCTGCCCCGTATATAGTATGTGGGGATTTTAATATAAATGGTTCCAAGGGGCCTGGGGGCAATGAAGCGTGTCATGCTGGGCGCAAATCACAATCATTTAGATCTTTTAGGAATCTAGTAGACGACATTGGCCTAATTGATGTCTGGCCCAGCCTGAAGGCCCCTGATGCTGGGTACACTTACTATTCAGCCCCTCAATGCAAATTTGCGAGGTTGGATTATTTCTTGGTCTCCTATTATTTGTTATGGGCGCTCAGGTGGAACTTTTTCCAAGATTAATGCCGGACCATAACCCAATCATCTTTGAACATCCACTTGATGGACTGAGAAGTGAGCCCAGAAGATGGACCTTTGAGAGGGCTCTTTTATCGGACTCAGAGTACATAAGGCATATTATGGGCTGGATTCCAGAGTTTTTTTAATTTAACAAAGATAGCTTGTCTCCCAGGATGGTATGGAATGCTTTCAAGGCTGGTATAAGAGGAGAAACCCTTGAGGTCAGTATCTCCAAACAGATGCAGGATCTGGGGCAGATCAAAGAACTTTATCAAAAGCTTGGTGTTTTGGAGGCAGAATTGGTTGTAGCTGTGGCCTCCAGGAGAGATCTTTCTCCCATGCTGAACCTGATATCTTTAAGTAAGGCATGCTTGAACGAATTTACAGCTGAGAAAATCACCGTAAAATTAGTGGCCAGAGATCAGGAGTGCTATGAATATAATGAACGGGTGGGGCGGCTATTAGCAGTTAGGTTGAGGCAAAAGCTGGCGGCGGGGCACATTAGTCAGATTAGAATATGCAAGGTAGATTGGTAACAAATCCCGCTGAAGTTAGAGAAGCATTCCGGGAATTTTACGTGGACCTTAAGAAAGCCTCCCCTACAGTATGCCCTGAGGATTTAGAGCTATATCTGGATCCGGTGTCATTTGCTAAAACAACCCAGGAGGAGAGGTTATTTTTAGGGGCAGATATCTCATTAGCAGAATTCCAGGTGGCCCTGCAGGCTCTTCCAACTGAGAAGGCGGTGGGAACGGATTCTTTACCACTGGATTTTATAAGGTTTTTTCTGTAGTACTTCTTCAGGAAATGCTGGAGCTTTTTAAGCAAGTTAGAAATGGGTCACACCCCCCTGGGTCCTGGGGCACAGCAAATGTATTATTTTTTTTAAAAGGTTTGGACCCCACGGATTTGGGTTCTTATAGACCTATCACATTGTTAAACAGTGATGTTAAACTCTATTCTAAAATCTTTGCCAGCAGGCAGGGCGATATAATACACAGGATAGTCTCTGTTAGACAGCATGGGTTTATCCCAGGGAGAGAGACCTCGGATCATGTATGGCGGGTAATATCGATGTTCGATGTTACCGAGGTCTGAGAGGAACCCATGGGGACTGCCCTGTTGGAGGCTGAGAAGGCCTTCGACATGGTGTTGTGGGAGTACCTCTGGAGGGTAATGGAGGCTAGTGGCTTGGGTGGGCCTTTCATCCAGGCAATCCGGGTGATGTACTTTAGCCCTGCAGCTCGATTACAGATAATGGGAGTTGAGTTAGATTCCCTTCCGATAGAAAGGGGAACAAGGTAGAGCTCTCCGGCCTCCCCTTTGTTATTCGCTCTCTATATTGATCCCCTCCTTAGGAGACTGGAAGCCTCTCGGGACATTCTGCCCATCGGCCTGCAGGGTTGGGATACGAAAATACTGGCCTCTGCCAATGAGGTAGCAATAGTTACCACTGATCCAGATAGGGCTGTCCGTGTCATAGAAATGATAACGGAGGAGTTGGGATTTACTCAGGTTTCTTGCTAAATAAAGCAAAAACGCAGTTAATCATAAACAGATATACATCGGCAAATGATAGTCACATAGTTGAGGAGGCTACCTATCTGGGAGTTAGTATCATAGCTAATTTGGAGTGTTTAGTTGCTATAACTCTTACCCCTATTATTGAAAAAATTAAGAAGGATTTTAGTAGATGGGATAATTTAAACCTCTTAATAATAGGAAGATGTAACCTTGCTAAAATGATATTACTTCCAAAATTATTGTATGTTTTTCGTACGATCCCACTGGAGGTTGATAATGCATAATTTAAAATAATTGAAAGAATGGTTGCTAGATTTATTTGGGCATATGGGAAGACTAGGAGGGCAAATGCATTTCTGTGATTAGCCAGAGACAGGGGAACCTGGGTGCTCCTCAATTTTAAATTATATTATCTAGCAGCAGCTCTGCAATTTTATTACCGTTTATTCAATAATATGGTAATTGAAGTTGGGATTGCAGGTTTTGTTCCTTCGATTTATGAGTTATTGATTGAGGCAGCAGCCAGGGGCTGTCTGCTGAGGATTTTTGAGCCAAGTTACTATAAAAGGACACGGTTTAAGACTTTGATGGCGGCATTTCAGTACTGGACGGGCATACGAAAAAAAGTGGGGGTTGGCCAGTTTAGCTGGTACACTCTGCTGCTTCGGAACAATCAACTACCCGGAATATTCCATGACAATTGCTTAGCCAGATGGGAACAAGGGGGGTTTGGTGAGATCGGAGATCTGCTCACGGGGAATCATATGGCATCATTTGAATAGGTTAAGGGGAGATTTAATATTGGGACTTGGGATATTTTTACATTTCTACAACTGAGGGATTTCCTTTTGAGAAAAGGGGGGGTTATCAGGCTTTTCATGGATCCCCCTGATGGAGACTTTAACAAAGGATACTAGCTACTCAATCTCTCAAATATTTGGGTACCTGTTGGAGGGGGTACCAGATGATTTGGGAAAACATGATGAAAAATGGCGGGCGAGGTTAGACTTGGGAGAATCTGGCTTTTTTAAATCATTGGAGCTGGGTGGGTCAATTTTATGCTTATCAAACCTGCCAACCCAACACTATAAAACGATTTTTGAATTATACATCACACCCGCCAAAATTGCTAACTGGGGCTGGCTGGCTGGTACCCACTGTCCTTGGTGTCACAACCTCAGCGCAGACCTAGTCCACATGTTCTATTCTTGCCCTTATACTTAAAACCAGTCAGTTCAGATATTGCAGCCTTTTTAGGCGAGGCCCTCAAGGTAAATATTTCCGTGTCACCGCAGCTTATGTTATTGGGCGTTGATTAATCAAATATATAGGTGTGGGGGTCAAATTAATTTGTTTTAGCAATGGCGGTTTTTGAGCTTTGTGTTGCTTCTGCCTGGCTCGATCCTTCACCCTCGACATTTCAGCAATGGAAGGGGCGCTTTTTATATGTTTACAATCTAGAAAACGCACTTTATGAACGAAAGGGGATGAGGGCGAAAACTAAAGGGAGGAGGATCTGAGGGCCTTTCTCGAACTGGGTATCCCAGTATAAGTAGAAAATATCTGCTGGATTATAAAGGATATGGACATATTTGGTAATTCTGGCCAAGTTGTTCTGTTTTGATGCCTGTAATGTATTACTTTGTTCCGCCTATTATCTGATGAATTCTATTTATGATCTAACTGTCAGATTTAAACTTATCTGATTGATGCACGTATGTAATCTTGCTGCTACAGTTGTGTTGATAAAAAAGAAAAGAAAAAGGAGTATGTAATGGCTTCTCAATGGTTATACTGAATATCAACACTACCAATATTGTAGTACAAGAATATATTGAGGACAGAATATCAAGGGACAAAACATCAAAAGGTAAGTGCATATAGGAAAGCATACATTCACTATTCGCTAACTCCACATCTACATAACTTGAAGATATATGTAACGCGTAGGTACATATATGTAGAGTTGGGTATAGAAAATCTACACTTACTTACCTGTCAATATTTAATTTCGATATGCTGTCCTCGATATTGTGTCCCATAAATATTGTGGCTTCGCAATTCAGGGTACACACCCTCCTCAGAGTAGTTGTGTAGCTGTGGCGCAAGCTATGAGAAACCACCACAGAGATGTAGGGAGAGCCCTGGAGAAAGAGAAGTGGAGAGCTAAAAGCTTCATGGTGGAAACCAGATGCCGTCCACAGCCCTCATGTTTTCACTTGATGGACTGAGAAGTGAGCCCACAAGATGGACCTTTGAGAGGGTTCTTTTATCCGACTCAGAGTACATAAGGCATATTATGGGCTGGATTCTGGAGTTTTTTTAATTTAACAAAGGTAGCTTGTCTCCCAGGATGGTATGGAACGCTTTCAAGGCTGGTATAAGAGGAGAAACCCTTGAGGTCAGTATCTCCAAACAGATGCAGGATCTGGGGGAGATCAAAGAACTTTATCAAAAGCTTGGTGTTTTGAAGGCAGAATTGGTTGTAGCTGTGGCCTCCAGGAGAGATCTTTCTCCCGTGCTGAACCTGATATCTTTAAGTAAGGCATGCTTGAACGAATTTACAGCTGAGAAAATCACCGTAAAATTAGTGGCCAGAGATCAGGAGTGCTATGAACATAATGAACGGGTGGGGCGGCTATTAGCAGTTAGGTTGAGGCAAAAGCTGGCGGCGGGGCACATTGGTCAGATTAGGAATATGCAAGGTAGATTGGTAACAAATCCCGCTGAAGTTAGAGAAGCATTCCGGGAATTTTACGTGGACCTTAAGAAAGCCTCCCCTACAGTATGCCCTGAGGATTTAGAGCTATATATGGATCCGGTGTCGTTTGCTAAAACAACCCAGGAGGAGAGGTTATTTTTAGGGGCAGATATCTCATTAGGAGAATTCCAGGTGGCCCTGAAGGCTCTTCCAACTGAGAAGGCGGTGGGAACGGATTCTATACCACTGGATTTTATAAGGTTTTTTCCGTATTACTCCTTCAGGAAATGCTGGAGCTTTTTAAGCAAGTTAGAAATTGGTCACACCCCCCTGGGTCCTGGGGCACAGCAATTTTTTTTTTTTTTTTTTAAAGGTATGGACCTCACGGATTTGGGTTCTTATAGACCTATCACATTGTTAAACAGTGATGTTAAACTCTATTCTAAAATCTTTGCCAGCAGGCAGGGCGATATAATACACAGGATAGTCTCTGTTAGACAGCATGGGTTTATCCCAGGGAGAGGGACCTCGGATCATGTATGGCGGGTAATATCGCTGTTCGATGTTACCGAGGTCTGAGAGGAACCCATGGGGACCGCCCTGTTGGAGGCTGAGAAGGCCTTCGACATGGTGTTGTGGCAATACCTCTGGAAGGTAATGGAGGCTAGTGGCTTGGGTGGGCCGTTCATCCAGGCAATCCGGGTGATGTACTTTAGCCCTGCAGCTCGATTACAGATAATGGGAGTTGAGTTAGATTCCCTTCCGATAGAAAGGGGAACAAGGCAGAGCTCTCCGGCCTCCCCATTGTTATTCGCTCTCTATATTGATCCCCTCCTTGGGAGACTGGAAGCCTCTTGGGACATTCTGCCCATCAGCCTGCACGGTTGGGATACGAAAATACTGGCCTATGCCAATGAGGTAGCAATAGTTACCACTGATCCAGATAGGGCTGTCCGTGCCATAGAAAGGATAAAGGAGGAGTTGGGATTTACTCAGGTTTCTTGCTAAATAAAGCAAAAACGCAGTTAATCATATACAGATATACATCGGCTAATGATAGTCACATAGTTGAGGAGGCTACCTATCTGGGAGTTAGTATCATAGCTAATTTGGAGTGTTTAGTTGCTATAAATCTTACCCTTATTATTGAAAAAATTAAGAAGGATTTTAGTAGATGGGATAATTTAAACCTCTCAATAATAGGAAGATGTAACCTTGTTAAAATGATATTAGTTCCAAAATTATTGTATGTTTTTCGTACGATCCCACTGGAGGTTGATAATGCATGGTTTAAAATAATTGAAAGAACGGTTACTAGATTTATTTGGGCATATGGGAAGACTAGGAGGGCAAATGCATTTCTGTGATTAGCCAGAGACAGGGGGGCCTGGGTACTCCTCAATTTTAAATTATATTATCTAGCAGCAGCTCTACAATTTTATTACCGTTTATTCAATAATATGGTAATTGAAGTTGGGAATGCAGGTTTTGTTCCTTCGATTTATGAGTTATTGATTGAGGCAGCAGCCAGGGGCTGTCTGCTGAAGATTTTTGAGCCAAGTTACTATAAAAGGACACGGTTTAAGACTCCAATGGCGGCATTTCAGAACTGGACGGGCATACGAAAAAAAGTGGGGGTTGGCCAGTTTAGCTGGTACACTCTGCTGCTTTGGAACAATCAACTACCCGGAATATTCCATGACAATTGCTTAGCCAGATGGGAACAAGGGGGGTTTGGTGAGATCGGAGATCTGCTCACGGGGAATCATATGGCATCATTTGAATAGGTTAAGAGGAGATTTAATATTGGAACTTGGGATATTTTTACATTTCTACAACTGAGGGATTTCCTTTTGAGAAAAGGGGGGGGTTATCAGGCTTTTCATGGATCCCCCTGGAGACTTTAACAAAGGATACTAGCTACTCAATCTCTCAAATATTTGGGTACCTGTTGGAGGGGGTACCAGATGATTTGGGAAAACATGATGAAAAATGGCGGGCGAGGTTAGACTTGGGAGAATCTGGCTTTTTTAAATCATTGGAGCTGGGTGGGTCAATTTTATGCTTATCAAACCTACCAACGCAACACTATAAAACGATTTTTGAATTATACATCACACCCGCTAAAAGTGCTAAATCGGGCTGGCTGGTACCCACTGTCCTAGGTGTCACAACCTCAGTGCAGACCTAGTCCACATGTTCTATTCTTGCCCTTACTTAAAACCAGTCAGTTCAGATATTGCAGCCTTTTTAGGAGAGGCCCTCAAGATAAATATTTCCCTGTCACCGCAGCTTATGTTATTGGGCGTTGATTAACCAAATATATAGGTGTGGGGGTCGAATTAATTTGTTTTAGCAATGGCGGTTTTTGAGCTTTGTGTTGCTTCTGCCTGACTCGATCCTTCACCCTCGACATTTCAGCAATGGAAGGGGCGCTTTTTATATGTTTACAATCTAGAAAACGCACTTTATGAACGAAATGGGAAGAGGGCGAAAACTAAAGGGAGGAGGATCTGAGGGCCTTTCTCGAACTGGGTATCCCAGTATAAGTAGAAAATATCTGCTGGATTATAAAGGATATGGACATATTTGGTAATTCTGGCCAAGTTGTTCTGTTTTGATGCCTGTAATGTATTACTTTGTTGCGCCTATTATCTGATGAATTCTATGTATGATCTAACTGTCAGATTTAAACTTATCTGATTGATGCATGTATGTAATCTTGCTGCTACAGTTGTGTTGCTAAAAAAGAAAAGAAAAAGGAGTATGTAATGGCTTCTCAATGGTTATACTGAATATCAACACTACCAATATTGTAGTACAAGAATATATTGAGGACAGAATATCAAGGGACAAAACATCAAAAGGTAAGTGCATATAGGAAAGCATACATTCACTATTCGCTAACTCCACATCTACATACCTTGAAGATATATGTAACACGTAGGTACATATATGTAGAGTTGGGTATAGAAAATCTACACTTACTTACCTGTCGATATTTAATTTCGATATGCTGTCCTCGATATTGTGTCCCATAAATATTATGGCTTCGCAATTCAGGGTACACACCCTCCTCAGAGTAGTTGTGTAGCTGTGGAGCAAGCTATGAGAAACCACCACAGAGATGTAGGGAGAGCCCTGGAGAAAGAGGAGTGGAGAGCTAAAAGCTTCATGGTGGAAACCAGATGCCGTCCACAGCCCTCATGTTTTCATTTATTTAAAGAAAATGTTTCAGCTCATGAAATTATAGTCTCATAGTTTCAATCAAATAACTGACAACTCTCTGGTACACTAGAGAGGGTTTTCTTCTAAAACCCAGATTTTCAGAGGCCTCCAGCAATGACAGAAATGAAAGCATGCATACACCGAAGCCTCCAAATCTCACATTAGATCAGGGTTTAGGGCTAACTTGTCGATTAGGGACAGATCAAGCAGGTATTATCTGACTTAAGTCATTTGTGTGAGAAGTTGAGCACAACCAGCCACCATCATAAGTGTCTCAACTAGGCCATAGCATCCTTATCACTTTCCACTCAAAGTTCTGTTTTACTGTTATGCCCTGGCCGCTCTCACTGTCACTTAGTGCGCTTGGTGTCACTGACTGGCCCTGGACTAAGAGGCGATTTACGTTTTTCTACGCAGGCAGTTAATCTACTTTTAAGCTCTGTACCAGTTTTTGTAGCCATGGGAGATGAAGCATGACTTTCACCTCCTACCTAATTGGACCAGAAATCTTCTGCTTTCTACTAAGGTGCTGTATCCCACCATTTTGGCCAGGGGAACACTGTCATACTACTGTCTTTTCAACATCTGCTAGATGGATGTACATCCTGACCATGTTACTAATCAACATACAGCACTCAAAAAAATGTCCAAATACATAAATGCACGAATAGATAGAAACGACTTTCATGCTGTCATAACCCCAAAGACATCTAAGTTCTGTTTGATTCATGGGGAAACTACTACAATTTCTAATGCGATTAATTTGTTGTAACAACCTAATTTTGTCAACATCTGTCATCATTTCATTTTTAAAGATGCCCAATATGCATTATTCTTGAAAATGCGACTACAATAAATTTTAATTTATAAAACAATCATGGCACATAGTGTCTGAGTATATAGAGCCTTAAAAGGTGGAATTAAAGTCCAGCTGTCACAGGTTATTTTTTTATTTGCATACCTATATTGTGGTTGATGTGCCTTCTAGTCTCCATTCAATTTCAAATGCTTATAGTTTCTGATTCCCATATATTACATTTTCAATTAACTGCACATGTGGGTTCAGTTTCTATTAATCCATCCAGTATTACTATATCGAACTGAGATTACAAAGTGGGGCATTTCTGGTGACCCCCGCATGCCTAATGCCATCGGTGTTATACTGTAAGGAGTCTGCTCTCTAACATTACCATCCAAGCACCACGTAGACTGTTACTTACCAATAACAATGAGATTCAGCTAACCTCCAGAAATACAATTGATTCAGAAAAGTCATCTGTTTCTCTCCAAACAAAGGCCCTAAGTTGTAAAACCTTCTTCCACCTGACACTAAACAATCGTCCTCTTGATTACATTTCAGGCAAAAGCTGAAGTTTCAACTGTTTGTTGAGGAGGTAATAAGACCAACGCCAAAAAAAAAAAACAATAGCCAATCAATTCAATTCAATTCAATTCAGCTTTATTCGGTGTAAACAATATCACCATAAAAGCATTCTATTAGGAGGGAACGATTATAGTTACAGTTTTTAAAATCTCAAAATATACAGTCAAAAGATAGGATCAATATTTCATTGTCGTGCAAAATATCATGCTACAGTACAATTTTATGTGCGAAAGAAATGCAATATATACAATCAAGAAGGTACAATCAGCAATTCATAAATATTCAAATACATAAAGTGCAAAGTGTTCAAATATAGAAAATGATTCTAACTCCATATCTTACACACAATGGAGAACAAGCATGAAGACTTATGCCATACGAATGTTTAAAGTGCGTAGTGCTGTTAAATATACCTTGACTATGTTCAGACTAAATTGGCTTAAAACAGGTAGCCTTTATCATATAGATATAAAAAATGCATAGTACTGATATATATACCTCAACTACGTGCCAGCTTCTGATTGTTCATATGACAATTCGTCCAGAAATGCATAGGACTTTCTTCTCCTTATTGCCAATTGATTATACAGAATAACTGCATTCGTGATTTTCTGATTTTCCAAACTACATACAGAATTAAAAGCGTGTTTATAATAAAAAAGCCTCTTGGATAAAAACAAAGGTTTTAAAATGGATTTCCGAATATCCATATAAAAACTACAAAAAAGTAAAAAATGCAACATAGATTGGGTGGACTTTCTGTCACACGGGCAGTTTGGAAGTTTGTGGCACCACTTTTCTAATTTAGGGAATGCTGTTAAGTAATGGAGGGTGCCAAACTGAAGCCTTGTTAAATAGAATCTATGTTGTGTGTTCCGCACCTGTATAAGATAAGGTTGAGTACACCTTACAGAGGGAATTTCATGGTAGGAGTTAACACTATGTTTTTGTCTAGCTTCAGCCTCCCTAGCTCCTTCCGTAACTTTCATAAAAATTGTCTTCAGATCTCTTTTACTGTAATCTACAATCGCTGTAGGGTTCTTTCTATCAATATGCACCCTACAGCGTGCCAGGAGGGTATATATATACTCAAGCCAGGGAATTTTACTTCTGTGATCGAGAGATAGACAATCTAAGATTAGGTCCTTCGTGAATTTAGTCTCATCTTTAGCCCATATTCCTTGCCAAAGAGTGAGACCGGCCATATTTATTAAGTCTGTTAAAAATGGTACAGATAATTCTTTGTGTGTTATATAGTTCGCGGTCGAACTAGGGACCGCCAGCAGTCTTTTTAAGAATTTATTTTCATGAATTTGTAACGGGGTAATATTGGCTCTCTCCCATAATGCAGCCCCATAGCAAACAGCTGTAACGCACTTACTACGGTACAAAGTAAGGATTTCCCGTATGGGTTTGTTTCCTATTTTGGCAGAGAACCTTAAGATACCCTCGGTGGTTCTTAGAAATTTCAGATTGCAAAGTTCAATGTGTGAATTCCATATACCATTTCTATTAAAAATCAAACCCAGATATGAAAAGGTTGAGACTCTATTAATAGCTACCCTTCCCAGATGATGTTGTCTGATCTTCAATTTAGAGCTCCCGCATGTCATAACAAATGTTTTTTTTAAGTTAATCTGGAGATCTTTTTCAGACATGAACAGGGCAAAATTGTCTATTATACGTTGCAGACCATTTGCTGTCCTTGATAACAGGACAGCATCGTCTGCATAAAGAAGAACGGGGGTTGGGCGAGTCCCTACTTTTGGTGCGTCTACAGATACATTTTGTAAAAAAGAGTCTACATTATTAACGTACAAAGAAAATAAAAGGGGTGCTAGAACGCAGCCTTGCCGGATGTAACGCGTGTTACTCTGAAATCCGGGGTACATTCCCCCATGGTGCCGAACCGCACTCTGGAGGTAAGAAAGGTGTAAATCTGGGCCAAGTATGTAATTATATCGATAGGGGCACCTAGCGCCTTCAATGTTTCCCATAGTTTGGCATGATTAACAAGATCGAAGGCGCTGGTCAGATCGACAAAACATAGGTGCAAAACCCCATCCTTGGCTAGGGTGTACTTCCCTATCAATAACTCCAGGTTGACCCATTGTTCTACCGTCCCAATGCCCTTTCTGAATCCATACTGGGCCTCGGTCAAAATGTTGTTATCATAGGCCCAGTTTTCTAATCTTTCCAACATTATTCTCCCCATCAATTTGGAGGTGGAGTCAAGAAGGGATATGGGACGATAGCAATTTGCTTTCCCTCTGTCCCCTTTTTTAAAAATGGGTACAATTACGCTTTCTACCCAGGAGGCAGGCAGCACTCCCCTAAAGTGGCATTAAAAACGTTTGATAAAATTGGAATCCAAAAATCCATATTGTGTTTAAAAATGTCAATAGGGACACCGTCTGGTCCAGCAGCTTTACCATTAACACTTCTTTGTAGGGCTGATGTTATTTCATCTGGCATTATAGGGGATAATGTTACTGGCTCCACTAAGACATAGTTAGCGTTATTACTATTAGTTACCTTGACAGCGTCGGGATTAAAAATGCTCTCAAAGTATGATATCCATTCTCCTGGGGGAACAACGGTATCAATTTTTACTGCAGTATTTCCCCTGAAAAATGGATGGTCAATTATTTTCCAAAACATAACTGTGTCTCGTGTCTCGGCAGCCTGTATTAGTGAATTCCATGCCTCCTCACGGATCTCCTGTTTCCTGTCTTTCAGGGCATTTTTATAACTTTTCCTTAGTGATATAATCCTTGCACTGTCTCTTGGTCTTAGCTTCAGGGCCTTTTTTAAATCCCCGTTTAGCCTTGAACATGCCTGGTTGAACCATCTGGGATTGCGATCACAACCATTTTTCCTCCTCTTAGTGGTCAAATTACTTGCAATTTCGGTAGTAATTCCGCAAAATGCGTTTATGACAGCCGAATTTGCTGTGGTACTATCGTAGCATATAGCTATTTCTCGCTGTTTCCGTCCCATAAGATTATCCAAAAAGGAGATAGGATCAACACCTGACCACCGCACGGTAGTATCGTTATTGCCCTGGGCCCTAATGTTTAAATCCATAGTTTTACCCCTTTCTTGACTTGTCAAGGTAATCCTCAGGGTCAAAATTAGCGGGTGATGATCACTTAAAAGGCTCTCGCTAATCAAAAGCTTTTCCACCAGGTCCCCACAATTTGCTGAAACAATAAAATGATCAATGTTAGACGATGACCTGGCCCCCATAAATGTTTGTAGGTTGGTTACTCTATCGGAGATAGTAGGATCCACGACAACTAGATTATATTTATAAACAGCATTATTAATTGCCTCCCCATAGGGCTCATGTGGAAAATGGGGGATACAATCACCGAGGCGGTCACAAAATCCACATGATTCTCCTGCTTCCATATCACATTTAACACAGTTAAAATCACCCGCCCAAACTAATAGATAATCCCCTCCCGCATCCTCCAAAAATAGATCCAAATCTTTTTCCAGTAGCTTGATAACCCTATCTCTAGTTTTATCAAAAACATTATTATAGAAATTAATAACAATAATAGGCTGTTTTCCCTCCGATGAGAAATACAAAAGTTGATAAAACTCTGACGTAGTGTTGGCTTTCTTTATGTTTAGAGGCGATGTTATAGCAATTAGCGCCGCTAAGCCACCTTTAGCTCTCCCCATTCTTGATGGGGTGGCATTGCTGCAAACAATTTGAAAGCCATCAATAAAAAAGGGCTCAATATGCCACGTTTCCTGTATTAAAATTAAAGAGCATCCCTCTAGCGTTTTTAACCATACTTCATCATCAATTTTGTTTTTAATCCCTGCAATGTTCCATGTCATAATACAGAGAGACTTGTTGGGTTGTTTTAAGGAGGGACCAGTGCCTAATTGGATACAAGAACCAGTTTCCAAATGATCACAGATGGGTGGGGGGTCCTTAGCATACATCTGTGACTCGCCTTTGGCCTCCTTCAGAGCATATACACTTGATTCGGCCAAAGACTTATTGAGCGCCAGGTGTGGACCCGGCCCTGAGACTGTACCGTATATCCCATCTCATCTTGTGTGTTAAGGTCGGTGTTTAACACTTTACAGGATGCCAGAGATTCCAGTTTCTCATCTGTCAAAGAAAATGTCCCCCCTGTCAGTCAATCGATTTCACTGCATCTACGCAGGGGCGCATATCTATTAAACAGGGGGATCATCATACTTGGGTTATATGCAGGCATTAAGTTTACTGTACTATGTCTAGGTCTATGCCTATCACTTTAACATAAACCTCTTTCCTGGGATAAGACTTTGGTATCTCCAGTCCTACTTTTTGTCAGCTGCTGTTTACTATATTCACCACCTTGCAGAGAATCCTTTAACTTACAGCTGTTCAATGGTCTATATGTCCCAAGTGGTGAATTGACAATTAATTTTCAAGATCGCTACATAAGATACATTTACACATATTAATTCAATAATGACATAATGATATAAAATAAAAAGTAAGATTCTATCTTGTAAATTAGCATCAATTTGGCCACCATGGTCCAAAACTGGAAATTCCTGACTCATATTACAATATAACATCTTTCTAAAATTGTTTAGTAAGGGGATCAACTGGTCCTACGTGCAATATGAAAGTGGGCATTCTCAAAGATGCCATTTAACCGTGCACTTCAGAGACATTTTTAGGCATTGGCAAAGTGGGCAATTTGCCCAAGGCCACCCCTGAGAGTGTGGGTTTTCTCTTTTTGATCTTGATGCAGCATTTTGGGCCAACCCTTTTACCATTCATCCTCCAACTGACCTTTTTTTCCAGACTGAGAGGTGAGGAGAGTTAACGTTGCATCAATCTATTTCAATTTACAGTGTAACCCATTTGGCTACACAATAAGGACCAGGAATCAGTGACTAGAGTTAATAAGGTGTATTACAAATTAGCAATAAAGTTAAGGTCCACGAATCTCCGCACCATGCTATAAAGACACAGAATAACTACTGGGAAACCCAACCTCCATAAGAAGTGTACACATATCAGCATTAAGCAAACAAGAAATTTAGTCACAGCAATACAAAGGATTGGCATTAAGATCTGGTGCTCAGAGAAGAGTTACTCATCCTCTCTTCTATACATGAGTAAATCTAGAATTGTCTAAGTTAAAGTCCAAACTAAGAGGAGGGTTCATTAGTTTAAGGAATCTCAAAATTCTGTGAACTTCAGAAAAATACGAAAAAGTGTGGGAAGAGAAGGAGGGTGTCAGCATTGCAGAAGTTCGGTCAAGAGTGTTCTTGGGTCAGGGGAATTATAAGTATTAGTCTAAGCCACACTCAACAAGAATCAAAGGGAATAAGCATTGAGGTCTAAACCTCTCAAAGTCCAGGAAAATTGGCTCTCGCATCAGACAGTGTAGTTTCCAGTTATTCACACTAAAATCCTCCAGGTATCACCCCGCTGTTCGCATCATCAGGGGTTCCATTGTCCTTTTCCATTCTCACTTTGTAAGCTTAAACATTTGTGAAATATCCCAAACTAAACATGGGAACGACATAGTCTTTGCTCAACCAAGGCATGTGAAACATTGCTGAATAATACACTTCAGTTAACGCTCTGGCTCTCCATGTTCCTTCATTAAGGTCTTCTTTTCAGGCCCTCTCTCCATCGCTAATACAGTGTTGTATCTATTTTCAAACTAACAATGTCTGTGAAATTACCTGCAAGGAAAAATACATGTCAGCAGAAATGGAAAACAGTATTTTATGCAGAATGAGAAACAGGCCTACTAAGGGCAATTTTAGAATATAAATCAATGGTGCACATTTATATGCGTGTTCACGTTTAAACACAAATTAATATAACTTGTCAGTACATAAGGTTCATATTGCATGTGGCATACAGTTAATCTTTAATACACGTGTAAGTATGGTGAAGAACTACATTTTACATGAAATATACGTGTAACATTAGTACACATTACATAAATCCATTATCGTTTCTGGAGTAAACACATTCTAAATATCTGAGAATGGTTTCTATTCAATCATCTTAACAGTAAATTTCATTTAATAAGTGAAGGCACACAGTGTTATGTATGATTTCTCTAATTCTACAGTGAATGCACTTCAATAATGATGTCCAGTGTAACATTTCATATTAGTGTCATTAGGTCACACAGGAAATGTGCTAAGAACACATTTAGGTTATGCATTTGCAAAGTGTAAAGGTGGGGGTCAAAATTATGCTGTACCAATCTCCCCTCTGATGGTGAATCAAGCCATCATATCTAAGATAATAAACTATTATCAAATGGACAAATCCCAGTCTGGTTGTTTTCATCTTCTTTCATCTGGAATCCTCCAGAAATTTCATGTCATCATAGTATCTGCTTTGCCTATGTTCTAGTTATATGTCTGCTTTTTTTCTCTACACTCCTTTTTTCACTTGTGCACGTTTGTATCCCTTATAGATTCCAAACAAGAATAATCCACAAAGAGCAATTATCACCAAAGGTTTCAAACTGCTTCCAACAATTCCACTCCCTACGTTTCCAAACCATCTGCCTATAGCAGAAAATAAATTCCCTATTGTTTCCCAGCCACCAGTGCTTTTTAACCCTTTGAAATCTTTCTTTATGTCAGTGATGTTCTTAATATATTTTTTCAAGTCCTTACTGTTGTCTGGAATGTAACTACAACATTGTTGAACTTTTAACAACCGACAGACTCCACCCTCCTTCGCGAGAAGGACATCTAATGCAAGTTAATTCTACAATATCATAGATCTGATCGCAACCATTTCATTATCTACCACTAAAAATCCTTCAACTGTACTAGTAGATAACCTATTAACTACAGTAGAAGGCTTTCTAATTTCATGCAAGTTAAGTATCACCAAAGATGTCTCCTACAATTTCACTAGCACCTTTCTTTGATCTCAAATGTGCTCCCCCTTTTGGGTCATGAAGTTGTCCCACATGATTCATTTCTGGAAAAACTATCCCTAGGTAACATGTTCCATACCATCTCCTTGGCAACCTGTAAATTGCATTTTTCCCACAAATGTAATAAACGCCAGAAAAAACAAGATCTGCTCCATCTAAATAAAATCCCCAATTTCCAAGAACCTCAAATGTATGATCATATTTGCTGTTTCCCACATAATTTGTATTGGATGTAGATTTTCTAATGAATATGCATAATTTCCCTTTATGTTGCCAATCTAGAGCTAATGCTGCTAAATTTCCCACTAACCTATGTTCACCATTCTCTTTGGCCCATTGAAGTACTTTTGAATGATTTGCTGCTTTAGCCACTATATATCTTTGTCTGTCTTCTACTGAATCTATGAATTTTTTTCTATACCACTTAAGGAACAGGTTAAATTATGTCTATGTACATAAGCTGTATCTAATGTCATGGTGGGTCTAAAGAAATGGCCTATTATCTCTGAGGTTTTAGCATCAGGCTGACAATTCAAGTGATTCAGCACAGAAACTTCTGAAAACACTAATGGCCTGATTTAGATCTTATCAGACGTGGTTACTCCATCACAACGGTGACGGATATCCAATCTGCTGAAATATAAGTTCCAATAGGATATAATGGGATTTATATTTTGGTGGCTGGAATATCCGTCACCATTGTGATGGAGTAACCTAAGATCTAAATCATGGTTCGAGTGATACTATTGAAGATTGCCCTTTCCATAAAGCAAGCTCAGCAATAAACTACAGGTCACTCCATATGTCAAGGGGAGACAATGATATGTAATCCTCTCAAGCAACTGATGCGGGTAGTTGCATGCATATGTAGCAATCCCTAGCATCCATAGCATCAACATACTCATAAAGCAACTTAGAGTACGCAGTTAATTAATAATTTCCTCTAGAAGCATCTACATGTAAGTCTTTCTCATCTATTGCAAGTAAACTATTGTCAGTAGGAAGTGTTGTTTGAGGGGCACTTGTAGACCTAAGCTCCTCTACGTGTGAAGGATGAGGCAGACTCAATATTACAAGCAAAGCAACGAGTACTAATGTCACAACAACAAATACTCCTACACATAAGCATCTACGTCTACCAGTATTAGCTCTACGCCCCATGAGTTCTCTGATGTTAGACCGTTTAAATTTGAAGATTTAGCACAGTCTTTTCTCTATTCATTTCTACGTGTGCAAACAGCAAGCAAAGTCCAATGCCTTTCAGCACAGTATATGCAAATGATCTTTGTGAGCCTTCCTTAGCCCTACTCCGTGCTCTTCTAAGTGACAACCTTATGCTCCTTCAGCAGACTCGGGCATTGGTACTCTTCTTAGTAGTTTGGGCAAATCTATTAAGTTCTCCCTCTAATAAATGCTTAGTTCAAACTCACTAAGGATCACATCCAGGATAAAGTGACTCAGAATGTTCAGTGGCAATGCAATTCAAAACTCAGTTCAGACACAAAGTTCAGTTCAAGGAGGCTCAATTTAATTTGAATTGTTATAACAAAATGTCCAAAATGCTCTCTCGAGTCATTGACAGCAAGATAAGTCCATTCAGGTAAGGAGCACCTCCAACAGGGTATTCTAGCTCTCTTCTCTCTTTGATCTCTTTACTGCTGGCCATCCCTCATCATTGTCACTTAGGCCAGATTCTTCGGTATCTTCTGGGATAGTGTATGGCACATGCACTTCAGACAAAATGCGTCTCCCTCTCCTGTTTTCTTTGCCGCCGGTCTCGAGACACAACTCATGTTAATGTTACACTAGGCCCTTCACCAGGGTCTGATTCTGGCACATTCAACATTTCAGACAGGGACCCTTCTGTACCAACTTCAACTGTTGACTCTTTCAGACCCACCTCGGGTTGAACAAGTGCTGTCACAGCTTCTTGCTGATCCCCAACAGCTTGACTAACCTGTACCCTTTGTCTCACTGTAACCACTGTCACTTCAGGGACAGGTGGTGTTATCTCATCAAGGGGACAAGGAACTCTGCAAGTATGTGATGTGTGCATCCAGTTGGAGACCTCCACACTTTACAGCTGTTGCAGTGGCCAAAATAACTTGGTTTGGGTCTTGCCACAGAGGTTCCTAGCATGACTTGCGCACGCGCTTCTTCACAATAACCCAGTGGCTGGGACTGAGGTCATGGCACTGATCCTGTTGAGGCGGGCCTGTAGCCTCTCCAACCTGGTGAGACACAGAACGCATCACATCAGCTAGTGCTTTGCAGAAATCAAGAATCAAGTCATCTGTAATAGTTATAAGCGCATTTGCAGGTGCAGCAGGCAGTCTTGTGGCTCTGCCAATTATAATTTCATGGGAAAACAATCCTGTTCTCCTATCCTGAGTACTGCATAGACTCATAAACATAAGAGGAAAAACATCAGGCCATTTCAGAGATATCGAGGCACACACTTTAGCCAATCTGGATTTCAAAGTGCAGTTGACCAGTTCCACAATTCCGGAAGCCTCCGATCGGTAACTGCAATGTAGCCTCTTGACTTGTAATGCTGTGCATAACATCTTCAGGACCTCATTATTAAAATGAGTTCCTTGGTCTGACTCCAGAGAAGTCGGGAAACCGAACATTGGTATTAACTCCCTAAACAACATCTTAGCCACTGTGAGACTATCAAATCTTCTGGTCGGGTAAGCGTAACCCAGTGCGAGAAAATGCACTCAATCACTGGGACATATCTCAACCCATTGCACACAGGCATTTCGATAAAGTCCAGTTGCATCCTGTTGAAGGGACCTCCTGATCTCCCTATGTGACTCAGTGTTACTGCTGTTCTTCTGCCTACATTCTGCTGCTGGCATACAATACATCTGTGATACAAGCCTTCAGCAATCAATTTGAACCTGGGATTAAACCAAGTATGCCTGAACAAGCGCACCATGGCGTCTCTACCTACATGTGCAGGCCCGTGATAATGCCTCAAAATTTTGGAGGTAACAAGCCATCTGACAACAAAGGTCTTCCATCTCCTGAAACCCAAATGTCATCTTCATCTCTTCCACACATCATTCTCTAATCCAGCCTTGCTGTTCTGCTTCTGGCACTCCTTCCTGCAACCTCTTAACTTCCACCCAAGTATCAACTGTAACAATTCAGTTGTACACTTCAGAAAAAAATATCGGAAACTTTCAAATGTTGCAGTAGAAAATATTTTTTACTTATCAGTGAAAAGGGTCACTCTTAGCTTGCCTGAAACACAGCGTGCCCTAGTAAGAACAATCAATTTGCCCACTTGTGCAGAAAATACTTCTTGAAGCCAGAAGGCTTCAACCACACCTGAGACAGTATGGTCTGCATAGGCAGCTCTCAGGTTTCCTTAATGGTCTCGTAAACAGGAGCCATCAACAAACATCACATAATCTGATTCAGGTAGTGGCACATCTTGTATGTCAGGTCTCGCTTGGTGTATTGTTCAGTAACATCAAGACAGTCTTGCTCAACTTCACCCTTATTAACATCATTTCCAGGTATGGGCAACAAAGTAGCCGGGTTAAGTACAGTACACCTCCTCAATGTGATGCTGTCCACTCCAAGTATAACTTGTTCATACTTAGTGAGAGTGCTGTTGGTAAGATGTTGGGTCCTGGTGCAAGTTAACAATACCTCCATGGAATGGGGAACAAAGACTGTCAAAGAATGACCCATAACAATGCTCTCACCCTGCTCAATGCTGACACCTATAGATGCCACTGCTTTGAGACAGCTGGGCAAAGAAGCAGATACTGGATCAAAGGTGGCTGAAAAATTTGGCAACGGGTTTGCAAGCATTCCAGTGCATCTGGGTTAGCACTGAGAGAGCGCAGCGCTCCCTCTCACTGCAAAACAAAGCAAAACATTTATTATAAACAAGCATGGTATCAGGTCTGACACATCTCTGTGCATCCGCCTCTGTAAAGGTTTGGCAACTAGGGAAAAGTTGGGAATCCACTGTCGACAGTAACCCACCATTCCCAAGAACATCCTGACTTCTCTCTGGGTAGTTGGCGGATTCATTTACAGAAATGCTGAAATTCTCTCTTGTGACACCTTCCTCGCTCCTTTCTCAATGTGATATCCTAGGTATAGGACTTCTTTCGGACGGAACTGTAATTTGGCCGGGGACACTTTATGTCCATTCTCAGCTAAGTTGTTCAACAGAGCAATTGCGTCTTGTTTGCAAGCCTCTTGAGTATTTGATGCCACCAACAGGTCATCAATGCATTAGACCAAAATTGAGTGATAGGGCATTACCAAGGACTTCAGATTCTTCTTAAGTATCAGGTTAAAGATTGACAGACTCTCCATATATCCTGGTGGGTTTCAGCACCATGCCAAAACACGGCTGCTGAACTGAAATGCGAAGAGGAATTTTCTAGCCACATGCAACAGAACTGGCCAGCCACATGCAACGGTATAAAGAAGAAGGCTTGACACAGACCAATGTCAGAGAACCACTTGGCCTCACATGGAATCTGGAACAAAATCACAGCTGGATTCAGTACCACAGGGCAACAAAGGACAACAATTGAGTTGACCTTTTGCGGGTCTTGAAGAATTATTGGGTTTCTGTAAACCCCTGATAGGTGAGTTACATGGACTCCCCATAACCTCTTCCAAAATGCCTTGCTCAATCATGGCGTCAATCACAGGAGTAATCCCACCAATGGCTTCAGGGGTCAGATTGCGTTGTGGGATTCTCGGGTACTCAGCATTAGATTTTACTGTTATGCGGACTGGTTCAACACCCTTTATGAGACCTATATCCTTCTCTGAAAAGTCCCAGACACTATGGGGCTGATTCCGATTCGGGCCGGAAAACGTACCGACCGACTCGGTCCGGGAATAAAGTCCGACCGACACGTACCGGCGCTGCCCGACCTGGGTAGTACGATGAAATGCATGTGAAACACGACCGACTTGTATGGAACACAAGCCGAACGACCGAACAGGACGGAAACAAGCTATCCGGCCGGAAAACCACGCGAATCGAACCGACCGACACGCACCAGGAAGGAACCCGAACGAAACGTACACGCGAACTCCAAGCCGCGTAGTACGATGCAATGCGTGGAAAACCAGACCGAGTCGCACGGAGACCAAGCCGCACGACCGACACGCATACAAAACCCAGCCGAAGCAACCCAACACCCCGCGACCGACGCGTACGCCGCACAATAAACATAGCAGAAACACAGCGTGAACGACTCGGAGAAGCTGGCACGAGACAACTGCAGCGTCCTACTCGGTCAGAAGAACGTCTCCTACATGCACAAAAAAAACAAATGGAAAAATACAAAAAAAGGGCCAAACAAGCAATGACAAAGTCAATAAATACAGGGTGAAAAAACAGGGAACAAGGACACACCCCCAACTCCACCTATATAAAGGCCACAAATCCCTACCATGATCCTTTGCAAATTCAACTGACCTGCCAGCACAGAACACCATCACACAGCAACCACAGACACACTCACAGCTCATCCATCACACAAGCCACACACCATTAGCACCTCAACAAATAGCACCCTCACATACACCCAGCAAAACCTTCACACACACACCCTCACTTGCACACACACACACATCAATCACCACCACCACCCATCACCATGCCCCAAAAGAAGAATCATAAGTTCCTAGACAGTGAATTGGAAGTCCTGGTAGATGAGATCCTCAGGGTAGAGCCACACTTCTTTGGCACATTGTTCCAACAGACCCCCATGTCGCAGAAAACCAAGATGTGGGAGAGGATCGTCGACAGGGTCAACGCACAATCACCATGTTTGTGCACAAAGGAAGACATCCAGAACAGGTGGTATGATGTGCGCAGGAGGGTCAGGGACCTACTAAAGAAGGATTACATCGTGAGCCAGCGCACCGGCAGTGGCCCTCCTGCCAAACCACTATACCTCAGGCCCTGGGAGGAGAAGGTGCGGGCCATCCTACCACCTGTGAGCGTATATGGACTAACAAACATCCCAGAGCCTGGTGAGTACACAACTAATATACCCAATATTGTGTGGCAATACACACACATCACTGTCAAGGGGATAGTCAAACCATGCACCCTTAGCAAATCCACAGCAACCAGAAGATAATCATACCAAGATGACTATGTTAGTCAGAGAAACACAATACCTGCCATCTCATAGTGATATGTAACAGTGTCATGACAGGTACAAACATAACAATAAATAGAGCAAGCCAGTGGCACAAATATAACAAACAAACAGTCACATATGTTGCCACCACCAGAACACCACCTCACAGGGAAGCTCACTGAAAGGAAGGAATTCTGGGTATGCTGGTGAAGTCAGTGTAGGCAATAGCATGATGGGAGTTGTAGTCACAGATATTGGTCAGCCTCATAATTGGCCCATCAACACCACTCTCAACCATGCACACATCACAGGGAGTAGAAAAGGACTGACAAGATGGCTGACACTGGATACTGCTGTGGGGAGCACAAGGCCCTGCTGGGAACTGGCCACCAACAAACAACAGGAACACACTGTCAGCCATCTTGCCTTTGCTGTCACACTCACACACAGTGAAGTCCACTCAAAAGGAAGGAAGTATGGGCATGCTGGGAAGGGGGTGTAGGCAATAGCATGATGGGAGTTGTAGTCACAGATATTGGTCAGCCTCACAATTGGCCCATCAACACCACTCTGAACCATGCTCACATCACAGGGAGTGGGAAAGGACTGATAAGATGGCGGACACTGGGGACTGCTGTGGGGAGCACAAGGCCCTGCTGGGAACTGTGCACCAACCAACAGCAGGACACCACTGACTGACATCCTGAAAGCCAAATTGCACCCCCTGCAATGGAAGCACGTTCCATGGTGGGATATCTGGCTGGGTGGGAAGGATGACTGACAGCTCTGACTATAGTTACAAGCAGCTCATCCCACATACCCCCTTAACACAAACTCCACACAACTCACCTGGGAGAATGCAATGCCTCGCACTGTAATTTAACATCCCACAAAGAACCACCACATTGGGTTATGCTGTGTGAAGCACTGGGACACTTTTGGGACTTGTAGCCAAACAAACGCCAGGACAACACTGTCAGCCATCCTGCCAGCACAGGCCCACTACCCCACAGGGAAGCAGAGTCAAAAGAAAGGAAGTATGGGCATCCTGGGAAGGGGGGTGTAGGCAATAGCATGATGGGAGTGGTAGTCACAGCTCAACATCCCCCACCCACATGGCCCAGCAAGCCAGCACTGAAGCATGCACACTTCACAGGGAGTGAAAAGCCACTTCAAAGATGTCTGACACTGGCCTCAGCTGTGGGGAGCCCAAGGCCATGCTGGGAACTGTGCACCAACAAACAACAGGACCACACTGTCAGCCATCTTGTCATTGCTGTCACACTCACACACAGTGAAGTCCACTCAAAAGGAAGGAAGTATGGGCATCCTGGGAAGGGGGGTGTAGGCAATAGCATGATGGGAGTGGTAGTCACAGCTCAACATCCCCCACCCGCATGGCCCAGCAAGCCAGCACTGAAGCATGCACACTTCACAGGGAGTGAAAAGCCACTTCAAAGATGTCTGACACTGGCCTCAGCTGTGGGGAGCCCAAGGCCATGCTGGGAACTGTGCACCAACAAACAACAGGACCACACTGTCAGCCATCTTGCCATTGCTGTCACACACACACACAGTGAAGTCCACTCAAAAGGAAGGAAGAATGGGCATGCTGGGAAGGGGGGTGTAGGCAATAGCATGATGGGAGTTGTAGTCACAGATATTGCTCACCCTCACAATTGGCCCATCAACACCACTCTGAACAATGCTCACATCACAGGGAGTGGAAACCAACTGACAAGATGGCTGACAATGGTGCTCTGTTGTGGGGAGTACCAGGCCCTGTTGGGACCTGGGCACCAACCAACAGCAGGACACCACTGACTGACATCCTGAGAGTCAACCTGAACCCACTGCAAGGGTGGCATGCTTCATGGTGGGATAACTTGGCTGGGTGGAGAAGGAGGGCCAGATGTCCACCAAATACAACCAATGCTGGCCATGCACACACTTCTACATTCACATTTAAATGCCTCAGGTTTGCAGGACAATGTGCTACACCAATATCAACCTCTTACTGTGACAACTTAGGTCAATGCAATGTACAGGGCCGCATCCAGAGGTACAGACACAACTGTCAGGTGTTTGAACCATTGATGCCTGTAGAAACATAACATACATTGTGTGTCTCTTCCAAAAACAGGTGATGATGGGGACACAGCAGCAGACGATGAGGAGTCCCAGTCCCAGGCTCCGGGGGACACTGAGCTCACTGGTGTGGAACAGCCTCCGCCCTCCTCAGATGGCGAAGACCTACCTGGCACCTCCGGTGTGAGTCGTCATGCAGCACCAGCAGGACCAACATCTGCACCCCCTGCACCCACTCCTCCAACAACTGCCAACACACAGACCACCCCCGCCGACACGGACAGACCAAGGACCACCAATGACAGCAGCACAGGGACCCTGGCCCAACGTCGAGCTACGGACAACGACCCCAGTAACAACCCCCAAGGGGCCCAGAGACACCTGTGCGTGCCACCGCAGGTCCCGCACGTGTCGCCAGGGGTGGTGGGAGGGGTGGTAGACATAGGTCGCTGTTTGCAGAGGGGTCTGGACTACATGATGACCCACAACTGGTACGCATTGCTGATGCGTACCAGAATAGCACCGGAGAGGTCACCCAGGTAGTGGGGATCCTCAAGGACATTCAACTGCAGCAGGCTGCCCATCATGCCCGCTTGGACTCACACATGTCCCGTGTGGAGACACACATGGCCCGTGTGGAGACACACATGTCTGGCATGGAGTCCAAGTGGGACACATTGCAAGAACTGACAGCGGTGCATAGGGACATATTGACATGCCTCCGCCAGATTAGCACCAACATGGCCACACCTCCCTGTGTGCCCACAACATCTGGTGCTGCAACACCTGCAACTGACACAGGGAGGGAGGAGGACTCTGGCGGAGAGTCCCCTGCACCGCAGCAGCCTGCACGTGAGGGTCCCCCCCAAAGAAGAGGGGTCGTCCGAGGAAGGAAAACTGAGAGGTCGATGGCCATGTACATCCCCCAGGAAGCCAACACCTGTTCTGGAAATTCTCCTTTGTGTGCAAACTGTTCACCCTGTCGAATGCAACACAACTCACCCACATGACATGGGGAGTTCAAGTTGGACCAATGTATCAGATCACTGTTGACTTTACCCTGGACATTTCTGCTACCAAGACTTCCAACTCACCTGGGAACTTTGGATCACAATCCCAATGTACAGCACCCACCATCCTGTGCACTAACCTCACACATGTATGTAATAAACTCACCAATACACCATACTTGCCTCTGTTGTGATTCCAACGTTGTTATCGTCATGGAGATGATGATCTGCTAAATGACACTGTGCATGCTAACTGCCACAGCAAGTTCAACACCGTCATGTGACTCATGTTGACGTGACACATATGAGGGAGACACACCACTAGGGCTACACAACACATAGACACCAGGGCCATCGGACTCATCGCCTACACTGATGTTGCCAGGAAATATTGTGGAATGCACAGACACCACACCTATTCAGAGTCTGTGTTAAGTAGCCCACAGGTGCAGTAAGCAAATGTCAGTCAGAAGTGTGACCACAGACAACGCACATCCCAAAGTGAAGCACAGGTTTATTACACATTTGCAACATGTTGTTTCCACTACAGATGCAAGGTAATCCCACGTGGCAGTGGCCACACAGCCAACAAGTGTAGAAGAAAGAAAGTCCAGGGGTGTGGGGCACATCACCTGTAGGGAAACGACTGCTTCCACCCTGCAAGTTGAATCATGGTGTCGGGGTATCCGAGTTGACCAAACAACTCTGAGAGCGCCCTGTGAAGGACAGACATGACACACAGTCAAAAGCACTGAAGAACAGGACAGAACTGCAATACTCATGCCCAATACATGTCACAAGATACCTACACAAAACCAAGTTAGCATGTCAACACTGTTGGGGAGTACAGACTACCTGTAAGGACACATCGCTGCACGCATCCAGTCAAGTAGCACATGGCCACACTCAAACAGCAACAGAGCACCACCAACACATATCATGCAAACTCAAATCATTGACATGACATCACTGGATACTCACATTCAGCTGAAGAAGCTGGTGATGAGCTGTGTGCGGACATCACCATCATCATCATCACTGGCATCGTGGCCCAGGCCAGGATCCTCCACAGGTGGCGGATGTTGGTCATCGTCATCCAGGATGAGAGGCAATTCCTTCCGCACTGCCAGGTTGTGTAGCATGCAGCAGACGATGACAATCTTGCACACCTTTGCTGGGGCATATGGGAGGGCCCCTTCTGTCTTGTCCAGGCAGCGGAAGCAGCTCTTCAGGAGACCAAATGTCCGCTCAATCACTCTCCTGGTCCGACCATGTGCCTCATTGTAGCGCATCTGGGCTGGTGTCACAGGGTTCCTGAGGGGTGTCAGCAACCACGGCATGTTGGGGAATCCGGAGTCACCTACAGACAGACAATTGCACATTAGCTGAGTTGGAAAAGAGTGCGGAACACAACATAGCAGAACACACACAATGGTACAAAGTCAGTACACACCGACAAGCCAGGCATGCTGGTTCCGCATCTGTGACATCATCCTCGGGATGCGACTACTCCTCATCACGAAGGCATTGTGTGCCAAACCAGGGAAACGGGCACACACATGTGAGATGCTCATATCTGCAAGACATACCACCAGAGCATTGATCGAGTGATAATGTTTACGGTTCCTGTATGCCTGCTCATGTGCCTGTGGTGGTACCAAAGCCACATGTGTCCCATCAATGGAGCCAATGACATGTGGCATCCTCCCCAGGGCATAGAAGTCACTCTTGACGTCAGTGAGTTGGTGACGTTTAGGGAAATAGATGTACTGGTTCAGACATCTCAACATTGCCTCCAAAATATCGCGTAGCACACGGCTGAAAATAGTCTGTGACATCCCACCAGCAGTCGCCACAGTGTGTTGAAAGGTACCGGTGGCAAAGAAGTGTAGGGCTGCCATCACCTTCACCTTGGGGGTCAGCGCTGTAGGGTACGGCCGGCCAGGTTGCAAATGTGGTGCCAAGCGCACTGCCAAATCCTCAATCAGCTGCCTGGTGAAGCGGTACCGTCGGATGCAGTCACGTTCCACCATCGTTGCAAGGTCAGGGAATGGTCTATGGACAGCTGGTGCCCTGCAGTGCATAGGTGAGGAAAGAAAGATTGTCAGTCACCCCACATATGTGGCATAGACCAGACTCAACATCACATGATACAACATTACGAGACACAAGTACATGATGTGTGTGCCGTTCCGTAAGGACATGTATGGCACCGAAATGGACAACATCTAACATCACAGTTCAACATGTGTCCTCAACAAGTCCCAGGTTGTGCTATGGGATATCATTAGGCTGTGTCACAGTACCCATGTACTGCTGTCACGTTCCAAACACACACCACAGTGACATGTGAGGACAGATGTGCCCCAGGCATCACAGCTCATTGACAGGTAGATTCCCAGGGACCCTGTATTGCCACATGGACACTGGCATGACATGGTGCATCATGATTACACCACAGCAAAACAACCATGACCCCCACAGGTAGTGCTCCCTGTTGCCTCGGCAGGACAGACATGGACGTCTGTGACACACACACGCACAACATCAAAGGCCATGCACAAACAACGTGGATGTGGAGACTGTCTCCCATTGTGCACATGGAATCAGAGACATTGTATACACAACATGCACACAGACTGTGGAGGGCCATCACTATTGTGGCAATGGGTCACCCTGTGACGTACATACCGTCCCACATGGGACTCAGGGGGTATGTGACATGACATACACATACACAACCTGGAAATGTGACCATGCCACATGCTCTGAAATGAACAGTTGCACATCACAGTGGTCATGTGCACAACACACAAAGGAACCTGTCCCCATGAACACGTGCACAGCCTGGGAGTGGCTGCCCCCAAGTGCCACCCCAAAAACCACATGTTGACCCCCATACACAGAAAAGGTAATGCAGCCTTACATGCCTTAGGATACAGTGTGGACAGGCTGTGGTGTTGTAGGTGTGCCCCTGAGTCCCTGGCAAGTATATGTTACTGGCATTCGTTCACCAGTGACAAGCATGGTGACATATGCGAGAGACCTGTACAGGGAAGCGTCGTACATCAATGGACCGATCGGTGTGCACGCACTGGCCATTGAATCTGACATGTGCGGGTACGCGTTGTCCAGCAATGGACCGATCGGTGTGCACGCACTGGCCATTGAATCTGACATGTGCGGGTACGCGTTGTACCCGGAATACGCGTTGTACATCAATGGACCGATCGGTGTGCACGCACTGGCCATTGAATCTGACATGTGCGGGTACGCGTTGTACAGCAATGGACCGATCGGTGTGCACGCACTGGCCATTGAATCTGACATGTGCGGGTACGCGTTGTACCCGGAATACGCGTTGTACAGCAATGGACCGATCGGTGTGCACGCACTGGCCATTGAATCTGACATGTGCGGGTACGCGTTGTACAGCAATGGACCGATCGGTGTGCACGCACTGGCCATTGAATCTGACATGTACGGGTACGCGTTGTACCCGGAATACGCGTTGTACAGCAATGGACCGATCGGTGCGCACGCATTGGCTTTGGCCTGGCCTGGCAACGGACGCGTTTTCAAATGTTTAACGAGTCTGATGCTGTGAATTCAGTTGGCCACCCACAACAATGTTGCAAATTCATGGGTGTCATGAAGTTGAACTTTCGAAGGATGCTGTGGGCGTGTGTAAGTGGTGCAATTCCATGGATTGGCCAGATTCAGAAGATGCAAACGACTTGGACCTATCACTTTGGACACATGGGACAGTATCTGCCTCAGCAGCACACATATAATGCTGGCTGTTCCCCTGAGAGCTCACTTGCCTGCACTACATGCTCCAGGACGACATCTGCCACCACCACTGCTGCTGTCTCTGCACCCTCTGGAACCTGCAATGGCACGTACTGTGGAGAGAGCCACAGCCTTCAGCACTGAGGAGAACCAGGCCCTGCTGGACAGCCTCCTTCCACAGTACAGCAAGCTGTATGGGAAAGCAGGGGAGCAGGTGAGTGTGCTGTCCACTGCCTTACAAATGTGCATGTTGTCTGACTAGCCAGACTTACAGTCTGCACGCCACTGGCTAGCAGGCTCACTGAGTAGTTGTCACCCCCCAAAGTGTGTAGTTACATGCACTGAACAGGTATAGTGCAGTAACAGTGCATTTAAACAAGGTTTGACTTCCTAGGCAATGATACCATGTAGTAACTGCTGGCAAACTGCTCATAGCCATCCTTGCACTGCCCGTGTACATCATGTGCCCCTGTGATTGAGACATGTATATCCAAATGTGTGATGCACGGATTTGTTGCATGTGTAGTAATGGCCTTTACACTTTGTCATCCTCACAGGTTGATGCCCACCAGAAGCAGGAAATATGGCTGGACATCGCCCGGGCAGTAAGGTCTGTGGGGGTCTACAAGCGCCGGATCCGCAACTGCCAGAAGAGGTGGCAGGACCTTCGGGGCTGGACCCGGAGGATCGCAAGGGTCCAGCTGAAGCTGTCGCCTCCTCGCAGGAGGGGCGGACACCGGACCCTGACCCCCCACATGCTCAGGATCCTGGCGGTGGTCTTCCCTGATCTGGATGGGCAGCTGAAGGGCAGACAGCAGCAAGGAGGAGGTGAGTCCATGACTGCACTGTGAGCTTTGTCTGACATGCTATGTGCCCTCCTCTGGCCTGTTTAAACTCCAACAGTACATCAGTGATGTGGTCCAGGACCCATGTCCCTCAATTGTGCACTGCCCACTCCTCATCTGATGCCCAGGTGTGGCCCTTACAGTCAGGAAATTGTGTCACTTGGGTACTGTGTCCTTGCATTTTGCTTAGCTCAAGGTGGGGGACAGCATTTGTTCACGTAACTCTGTGGTGGGCTTCATGGGTGGGTCCATTGCTTACACAATGCCTGAGTTCTGACATGTAATCTGCGTGTTACTTTGATATGTGGTCCAATTGCTGATCTGATTCACCACATGTGCCTGGGGTATTTGGCACACACCCATGCTGCGGGTGGGAACAATGTCTGGGCCTCAGGAGTATGTATATCAAGTGTGTCACACATGCTTAGCCACCTGCCTACTGTCCTGGGCTCATCCCTCTTTCACGTGGAGCAGGACAGTCATGCCTACTCCAGGCCATGCAATACACTCTGTACTCCCACTCCCGTGTATCAGCTGACACGTTGTGCTCAGTGAAATGTTCCCTCAGGTGTCTGCCTCTGTGTCATTGTGCTGTGGCTTCGTTGTCTGGACTACTGGGGTGTTTATCGGTTAGGGCTCAGCATGCCACCCGAGATGTGACCATAGGAGACGATACTTGTGTGACATATAGGTGTTTGACCACTTGACCGTGCATACTGGGGTGTGCGACTGTGTAGTTCAGGCAGCTGTTTCCCATTCACAGCAGATTGTGAGGTGCTCAGGTTCCGAGGGTTGTGTTTCATGTCTCCCATATGTCCAATTGGTATGACGTGGACAAATGAGAGTTCAGATGATGTGGTTTGTGGGGGATGGACATGTGCACTTGTCGGCTACAGGACTTGCATTCCCCATGACCTAGAATTGTGACACAGTGCAGACTGTTGTTGTCTGGCAGCCCTGCCCATGTGACTGGAGACAGTGATGTATGACTTTGCAGGCATGCCTGTGCCATGGTATTGAACTTCCTAAGAGTGATCCTGCAGGGGAGTGACATGTGCTACATGCACCCCATTGTGGCATTGACTATCAGGACATGGGTGCATCATGGTGTCTGGTGCTGGTATGCATCACATGCATTTCAAATATAGACTCTGGCCATCCCTTTATCCGGACACCTGTACTGACTCAGTGGCAAGAGTTGTGATGTGTGCATGTTCACATACTTCACCGTGTCCTCTGCACTGTCCAACTACTGTGTAGGTGGTGCATGTGTCCACACTGGGGTATTGCCATCCGACAGACACCAGACCGATGGGTGCAAGGCCAGGAGGGATGTGAGTGCCATGGTTGACCATCAGACTGACAATTGGCTTCTCCTACTCTGTTTGGGCACTTTTGGCAATGTTCAACTAAGGATGCCAGGGCTTGCTCTGTAATGTGCTGTACTTACTGTGGTTTTGTGCGGTTAGTGCAGGTGACTGATGTCTGTCTGTTTCCCTAATTGTTTGCAGATACATCCACGGCCACAGGAGGGGACAGCTCCACGGACCAGGAGGAGCCGCAGAGCCAGACTGGGTCAACAGCCGAGGAGTGGTCGGAGGGACCCAGTGGCACGGAGGGCGAGGGGAGCCACACCGAGGAGTCCTCAGCACCATCCACCTCAGCTGAGGACCACAGCAGCTCGGAGGATGACTCCCTTGTGGAGGCGGGTGTCAGCAGCCACCACACCCCAGCTAGTATTGCTGTCCCCGCCCACCACCACCACCGCCCTCCCATCGGCTCCCATTCCAGAGGTCCGTGGAGGCTCCCGTGTTCGGGAGCATGTCTCCTTCGTGCCAGGCACCGCAGCCCCTGCCCCTGTGTCCCCTGCTGCCCTGAGTGAGGAGTCTGTGTACCTACTTCGCCAGCTCCATGTAGGGCAGACAGCAATGCTGAGTGTCCTCCATGCCCACACCACTCTGTTGACTCAGCTGGTGTCGTTCATGGAGGGCATCTCATCGGGCATGTCTGCCCTACAGAGGAGCAATAGGTCCATGGACTCCTCCCTGACGGCAGCAGTGTCCCTCCTCCAACAGTCCCTCACCCCTCCTACCTCTGCCCCATCCACACTTCCTGGCACCCTACCTGTCCCAAGCACATGCACACCTGCACATTCACCCAAACACACAGACACGAGCAGCACAGACACACCCACTACAAAAACAAGACGTGCACGCAGGCATCCTCAGGGGACTGATACCACACCCACAGGGGAAGGGGTACATACACACACACAGGCATCCACAGTCACTCCGCAGTCCTCCGATACCTCTCCCTCCAAGGCCCCTTCCCTTGCCTCACCTGCAACCCCACCTACACAGCAGCTCTTCCTCTGTGACCTCGGCCTCTTCCCCTCCAATCCAGCTGATCCAGCATACAGGGGGAAGAGGAAGTCCACCCACACAGAGGGGAGTGCCCCTCACCCCGGACACCCTCCCCCAGGCGCAGACAGACTGAGGCCCCCATCCGCAAGTCCCCCCAGACCCGGAAGAGCAAGACCCCGCCACCACCCTGCAGCTCAACCACCAAGTCTCCTTCCTCCATCCCTCAGGCCCCCACTCCACAGGTTCCCCCACCACACCCTGCCCCAGGTTCCCCCACCCACAGATACACCATCCCCAGAAAGATCCGGCCTTCTCCCCCTACCACTTGCTCTTCCAGCACCACACCCCCGCTGCGCTTGTTTGTGCCACTGGTGTGGAGAGCGTGTCCTCCCCTCTGTCCTGCCCACCTTACCTGAACCCCATTCTACTCCCCTGGGGATAGGCACTGCAGTGGAGTCCACTACCACCCTGTCTGACTTGGGCACTGCAGTGGGGAACCTGTCCACTCCATCTGCACGGCCCACTGCAGTCGTGCTGGCACCCACACCATCTGACTCATGCCCCCCAGTTGTGCCGGCACACACCATGTCAGACACCTCCACTGCAGTCGTCAGTGACTCTCCAGCACCCACCACCCCTTCCCTGCCTCCTTCTGGTGAGCCCTGATCCTGTCCCTGCGGTGCCTGGCCTGCCCTCCCGTATGCCCCTCCGAGGGGACTGTCCCTGGTCCATATCAGTGCAGGCATGCAAAGGGTGACATCTGGCACTGTCACCCTGTTTGGACTATTGTTTTGGACTGGCCATTGGCCTTTGTTATATTTCTGGACTTTCACTTCCATACACATGAATGCTGAATAAAGCTACTTTCTGTTCTCTAGTGGTTTTGCTTCTGATGTACATGATGTTGATGATGCTAACCATGCCCTTGCTGCACTGATGGTGATTTTTGATATCAGGGAAATGAAGTGTTACTGTGCAGGACCCCATGTGGTCCAGGGGGAATGTGTCCTATCCTGGTGTGTATCCATGTCATCCTTTGCAGCAATAAGAGGGTGTCATGTTTTCAATATTTGGCAATGGGATTTCCTACATTTATTTGCAATGTCACATCTGTGGCTTACACCCCTGCACATCTGTTGTGCTTGCCATTGTTCAATTTGTCTATTTCCCTGACCGTGTGACCATCTCCACTGGACATGCAAGTTTGGGCATCAATGGGGAAGGACTCATCTGTGTGATCAGTGCAACTTGCTATACATGTGTGTTGGATCTGTGCAGATGGTGTCGGTGACACTGCCATGACCAGGCTGATGTGACGAGGGCCTTCATTTTGTGCTAATTGATGACTGAGTGACCAAGTGTACTGCTGATATGATAGAGCCCTGCAGAGACAACGTATGGCACAGCTTTCCTTACACAGGAGTGGAGTGCCCTCATGGCAGTGTGTAATTCTGTGACATTGCCTGAGCCCAAGGTGTGTGTTGTGTGAGCATGTCTGTGTGTGTTCACTTCCGTTTTGCAACACAGGCTGGGATCCCTAGTGATGTTCCTGTTTGTGATGCTTGCTGAGTTGACCTATGTTCCACCATAATCTTCGCCCTGGGTTCTCTGGGATGTGGGTGCATGGCACAAAACTGGTCATCAGGGTGTCATCCATAGGTGTGTTTGCAGTCAGGGCTGAGTTTGTGGGCAAACGCAGATGAGACACAGTCAGGATTCCCCTTGGCACTTGTTGGTTACACAAGTCATGTAATTTCCAGTTTGTGTTAGCTTTCAGTGATTGTGACACGTTGTGTGTATGACTGCTGCCACTCCTCTGGGTCAGAGCTGCAATGTTGGAAGTTGTCTATGTGTGTTCTTTGTGGGTGACCTTGACTTCTTCATTGGTGTGTGACTGTGTCCGGGATCACATTGATTGTGGTGGATTTCACATCATGCCCATGTACAGCGTACTGTGCAGTGTGTCAGGCATTCACGAGTCTTGTAGACTGGCCATGTGTGATGGGTTTATGCACCTTAGTTCCCAACACCACCCCTGGGATTGTCATGGGTGCATGTGCAATGTCACCAGTCCATGTGAGCTTCACTGCTGCACATTGTTGGAGATCAAGGTGTGTGGTGTTGAGTGTGTGCAAATGAGAGTTGTTGCACGGCTAGACCCCTGCCTCCATGTTGGCCTTGGCTGACAGGCCGTGCTGATTGATTTGTGCTTGTGTAGGTGTGATTGTAGTTTGTTACTCAGGACACATGACTGTGGTTCACAGTGTGAACGACATCTAGCTTTGTCATCACAGTGGGATCATCATGCAGGCCACGGTCACCACGATGTGGGGTCCCTGGGGGTAGTGCTGTGGTGGGTCTGTCTCTTGCTGTGTTATTTGCTGTTCCTACAAGCTTGTGTGACATGTGTAATTTGAGCTCCCTCTCATCTAACAATGCCTGTTTGCCCACATAGGGGGATCCGATCCATGAGTGACTTTTGTGTGGCACTGTATACACATCTGTGTAATTGTGATTCAGGCCTCCTCATGTGTTGTGTGGTTGCCTGGGGACACTGGCACACCCCCCATCACCTGTTGTGTTTGATCTGCAGTGTGAGGCTGCCTGTTTGTGTTTGTGCATCTGCACCACTGCATTGGCATGTCTTTAGTGTGCCATTGGCTGTATGTTGTTTGTTGGCTTTCCCCTGCTGTCCCTGGGACTCCTAGGTCATCAGTCAGCACAATGATCATGGTTTGTATGTCCCATTGCTGCCATGGTATGGTATTTGTTCACCTGAGATCTACAGTCTCCAAAGGATATCTACATTTGTGTGTCCATTGGTGCAGATATGTGGGGCTGCAATATGATGGTCACTTCTGTCATTGTGTTATTGAGGGATGTTGACAATGTCAGCCCCCATGGGTGATGTTTGTCTGCACATGGCCAAAGGTATATCTTATTTGCACTGCACTGTTTGCCTCACCAAATGTGTGTTGCTATGGGACACAAGCACTACTATGCCACAGATGTGTTTGTTGTTCTGTGACCAGGAATCTTCCATGCAGTTTGGCATTTGCAGCTTTTACCATTACTACACTTACCTTTTGGTCACTGTGGTGATGGGTGTTTAGACCCCATTGCCACAATGTTCAGAATGTGCTTCAGCTATGGACTCCAGACTTCCCATTTGGTCACTGTGGTGATGGGTGTTTAGACCCCATTGCCACACTGTTCAATTGGGCTTCAGCTATGGACCCCAGACTTACCTTTTGGTCACTGTGGTGATGGGTGTTTAGACCCCATTGCCACAATGTTCAGAATGTGCTTCAGCTATGGACCCCAGACTTCCCATTTGGTCACTGTGGTGATGGGTGTTTAGACCCCATTGCCACAATGTTCAGAATGTGCTTCAGCTATGGACCCCAGACTTCCCATTTGGTCACTGTGGTGATGGGTGTTTAGACCACATTGCCACACTGTTCAATTGGGCTTCAGCTATGGACCCCAGACTTACCTTTTGGTCACTGTGGTGATGGGGTGTTATACCCCATTGCCACAGTGGTCATGTTCTGCTTGCATTATGGAGGCCACACAAATTTATGTGTGACACATGTGATTGGGGGTCACATTGTATGCTCAATGACATGTTCAGTGTTGTGGGCATTTGTCACAGACTACACACGCTTGTCATGGTGTTGGTGGGATGTATTTCCAGTCATTCCTTATGTTGGAGTATGCTGGTTGTGTCATGCATTTCCCATCCTATATTTAGGGGTGGTGGTAGTGGTAGGCATCCAGCCCCCTATGAGTGGGGATGGTAGTAGTGACAGGTATCCAGCCCCCTATGAGTGGGGATGGTAGTAGTGACAGGCATCCAGCCCCCCCTGAGTAGGGGTGGTGGTAGTGGTAGGCATCCATCCCCCTATGAGTGGGGTTGGTAGTAGTGGCAGGCATCCAGCCCCCCCTGAGTAGGGGTGGTGGTAGTGGTAGGCATCCAGGCCCCCCTGAGTAGGGGTGGTGTTAGTGGTAGGCATCCAGGCCCCTATGAGTGGGGTTGGTAGTAGTGACAGGCATCCAGGCCCCCCTGAGTAGGGGTGGTGTTAGTGGTAGGCATCCAGCCCCCCTGAGTAGGGGTGGTGGTAGTGGTAGGCATCCAGCCCCCTGAGTAGGGGTGGTGTAGTGGTAGGCATCCAGGCCCCCTGAGTAGGGGTGGTGTTAGTGGTAGGCATCCAGGCCCCTATGAGTGGGGTTGGTAGTAGTGACAGGCATCCAGCCCCCTGAGTAGGGGTGGTGGTAGTGGTAGGCATCCATCCCCCTATGAGTGGGGTTGGTAGTAGTGGCAGGCATCCAGCCCCCCTGAGTAGGGGTGGTGGTAGTGGTAGGAATCCATCCCCCTATGAGTGGGGATGGTAGTAGTGGCAGGCATCCAGCCCCCCCTGAGTAGGGGTGGTGGTAGTGGTAGGAATCCATCCCCCTATGAGTGGGGATGGTAGTAGTGACAGGCATCCAGCCCCCCCTGAGTAGGGGTGGTGGTAGTGGTAGGAATCCATCCCCCTATGAGTGGGGATGGTAGTAGTGACAGGTATCCAGCCCCCCCTGAGTAGGGGTGGTGGTAGTGGTAGGAATCTATCCCCCTATGAGTGGGGATGGTAGTAGTGGCAGGCATCCAGCCCCCCTGAGTAGGGGTGGTGGTAGTGGTAGGAATCCATCCCCCTATGAGTGGGGATGGTAGTAGTGGCAGGCATCCAGCCCCCCCTGAGTAGGGGTGGTGGTAGTGGTAGGCATCCAGGCCCCCCTGAGTAGGGGTAGTGGTAGGCATCCAGGCCCCCCTGAGTAGGGGTGGTGGTAGTGGTAGGCATCCATCCCCCTATGGGTGTGTATGGCATTGGTGGTAGCCATCCCGCCCCTATGGTTCTGCTGTTGCTGGTGTACGTCATTTCTGCATCCCTATGTGTGTGTGACATATGTTGGGTACGTGTGGTTTGTTTGTGTAGTGGGTGTTTGACTTACCGTCTTCGCCGTACGCGTCCGTACCGGTCCCGGTATTAGATGTAGAGTATTGGTAGGACCTGCGCGATGGGATTCATGGTTTGTTCGTCTCGTTTGGGTTTCTCGTGGCTTCGACTCGTAATCGTCGCTGGCTTGTTCGTCTCGTAGCCGTGGATCGTCTTGTGGCGCGAATCGGAGCTTATGTGCAGCTCTCCCGGATGCTCGGACGTGCGACGGGTTCGGCGCGTACGGAAGGCGCATCATACTAGTCCGGCCGGAAGGTGCTGTGTATTTGGTTCCGTGCGACTCGATTGGACGTTTACGGATCCGGCTCGGGCGGGGAACAGGAGCTGTAATGGGTGAGTACGGCTCGCTCGGAATCTGTGCTGTTGTGCGCATCGTACTTGTTCGTTCGGACGGCTGTTCGAATCGGTCGGGAAACACGCGTTCGGCTTGGTTTTTTTCCGGACGAATACTGTTAGGTGCGCTTCCGGCCGAGATCGGAATCGACCCCTATGTCTCTAGGCCCTGGGGGCAAATCATATTTTGTCAACATTGGCTTTAAAGAAATTTAAAGCCAATGTCCTCATCATGAGTTTGGAACTCTATGCCATTTGGGGTACAGTAAATGAAGCAATTTAGCTTGCACAAAAGGTCTCGTCCAAGTAGGTTTATAGGATTTGAACCACACACCACAAATCAGTGATTCTCCTAGAATGACCCCATTTCAACAGGTACTGCTTCTGAGACAGGGCTAGTCATTTGTTTGTTTGCAACTCCCACAACTTGTATTCTTCTTCCTGAGATGGGTAGGTTGAGAACCTCTGCTGTTCTCATAGTAGAGCGGAAGCACCATTGTCTATCAAGAATTAATTGGGATAATCATTCACCTCGCCGGCCAGGAATGGACCACTCTGGTCTACCTCTAAAGTTGCGCCAAGTACACATCCTCTCCTCTCAGGCCTCATCATTGCAACAGGCCTGAGCTGAAATCGTCATCTGTCTGTATCATACAGTACTGTTAAGACATACCCCTATTCATGAAAGGATTGGTATTTACATCGGGAATTTGATTCTAATTAAATCTCTGGACATTTGTATTTTGTTGTGGCATCAAGGCTTGTGAAACCTGCATTACATATGCTTGGGGCACATTGCAATTTGGTACTCTCTGTCTCTGTACTTGCTGTGTCTGAGCCATATTATTAATACCTTGAGATTATACAAATCCACCATTTTGAACCTGATTCCCATTTGCCATGTTACCAACATTAATCGACATTCCCTCTTCCAGTGCCCCAACTTGCTGCACACGTGGCAAGGATTAGACTTCTTTAAAGTTGGCACATCAATCCCTGTACTCAAATCAATTGGAACACTACGACCTCTACCTTGCGGTTGAAACCCATTACCGCCTTGCATTACAGGAGCTCTCTTTTGATACACTCTCAGCATGGGACCAGCATTCCCAACAAACTGTTGATTCAAACCTCGCAATGCAGCTTTAATCTGTGCCACCATTAGGTTCTCCTTCAGTTTCTTATGTTTCATTTCCAATTCATCGCTGCAATATTTTGCATATTGCAGTATCTCATCAACGGGCTTACTCTGCCAACAAATCAAGTGCTGTTGAATCATCGAAATATTCTCAGATTTCAATCCATGCACAAACCTGTACACAAAATGTTCCATGTCTTTAGACTCGATCATCTCTTTTCTACTATACTGCTTAAATGCCTGCAACAGTCTTTCATAATAAGCATGTACTGTTTCTTTGGACTCTTGTCCATTGTCAATTTTGACCCAATCAATATCTTTAAGAGATATTTTCAATTTCAAAAATGTAATTACCTGATTATACCTTTTCATCACTTCTGGTGACAGAGCATGTGATATGAGATGTCTCAACCGCTCCTTTTCGGGCCAATCCACAGCAATTTTACATTCTACCCAAAAATCACCTGGAAACACAATTTCAAATAAGGTATTCAAATCATTCCATAGAACCTTTGATATCTTTACAAACCGATCATCCTGTCTGTACCATTCCTGTGTGCTCTCTCTCAGTTTCAGAAAATCATTTGTGAATGACACTGGATCAGCCCTGCTCCAAGGCATGTGTACCTAACCTCCACCAGCCACTTCTCTCATTGGAAGCATGTGTATATCCTCATACTCTACCCCACAGCTCCAGACGGCCGTAATTCTATTCTTACTTTCTTCTGTTCCTTTTTCTTTGCCCATCTACCTTCCAATCTGTCCAATTCACTCCATTTTCGAACACAGGCAATTCATTCTTTGACATGTAACTTCATTCCTGGTGGTCTCATGTTAGCAAGATCCCTGTCATTAAAGCTTAAACAGTACCTTCTCTGTAGGGCTTTAGATTTCTGTAAGCCAATTTCATATCTCTGAGCCAATTCAGACAATCGTTCATGAGCTGGTCCTGCATGTCTAATAATGCCTTCACATATGAACAATAGCTCATTAACCCGAAAGACATTTCAGTGGGTCATGTCAACAATTCCCAACAGCATCTCTTCCAATTCTAATTTCAGTTGAGCCACATTGGGTGTTCTTTCTCTCTCTGGGATCTGAGTATCTTTCCCACTTGTTCCACGGTTTCTGCTACCAGTCAGGGTATCTATACCTCAAACCAATCATTGAGTTCTCGGGCAGTTACACCTGGTTGTTCTACTGGAGTATTAAGAATTATCTTTCCTCTAAAGGAACCACGATTCACATCAGGAATTCCAAAGGGACATATCAGAACTTGGCAAACCCATAGGCATTCCTGTCCTGGAGGTACTGTTATTAGTGCTTGGAGGTACATTTGTGTTCTTCATGGAAAAAGGTGGCGATCTTTAGGAAAACCTTCCATTGGGGTCAAACGCAATCGGATTTAATGTAGAGTCAGCACTTGCAGCAGATGGAGTATTCTCTTGTGTCAGAACCAATGGAGTTTGTTGAACTAGTCTTATCATCGAGACCACAAAATTGCTATCTAAGGTGCTCTTTCCAGTAGGAACAGCCAAAGTATGTGTAGTATTTCCTACTGCTCCAGGGTTACACAAAGGAACTACAGGATCAATTATAACAGGAACTGGCAATGCATCTGGGGCATTTGGAGCAAGCGAATTTTAATGGGCTGTCATTCCTGAACTTTCTCCCATGGGATTAGAATTTAGATTTACTGGTGATGTAGGCACATCAAAAGTTTCACCCGTATGTACATTACTCGCTCCTCCACGTTGAGTCACATTGTATGTCAGGAGGAGGAGGAGGAGGAGTTGCGCCCCACTGCTGGAACCAGCAGACACATGTAAAATAAAATGATAATAAAGCAGTTAATAAAACTGTCAGGCTGCAGGTATGTTTTTATTTTTTTCCCGACTGAGAGATGAGGGGAGTTAACAGTGTATCAAACAATTTCAATTTACAGTGTAACCCATTCGGCTACACAATAAGGATCAGGAATCAGTGACTAGAGTTAAGAAGGTTTATTATAAATGAGAATTCAAGTTAAGCTACACGAATCTCACCACCATGCTATAAAGATACAGAATAACTATTGGAAAACCCAACCTCCTAAAGAAGTTTAGGCGTACCAGTGTTAAGCAAACAAGAAGTTCAGTCACAGCAATACAAAGGATTAGCATTAAGATATGGTGCTCAGAGAAGAGTTTTCAGTCCTCTCTTCTATACATGAGTAAATCTAGAATTGTCTAAGTTAAAGTCCAAACTAAGAGGATGGTTGATTAGTCTAAGGTGCCTCAAAATTCAGGGAACTGCAGAAAAAAATAAAAAAAATAAAAAGTGTGGTAAATGAAGGAAGGAAAGGAAGGTGTCAGCATTGCAGAAGTTTGGTCTAGAGTCTTCTTGGGTTAGGAGAATTTTGAGTTTTAGCCTAAGCCACACTCAGCAAGAATCAAAGGGAATAAGCATTGAGGTCTAAATCTCTGAAGTCTGAGAAAACTGGCTCTCGCATCAGACAGTGTAGTCTCCAGTTATTCACACTAAAATCATCCAGGTACCACCCCTCTGTTTGCATCATCAGGGCTTCCATTGTCCTTTTCCATTCTCACTTTTTAACCTGAAACATTTGTGAAATATCCCACAATAAACATGGGAACGACATTATACTTGCTCAACTAAGCCATGTTGAGACATTGCTGAATAGGACTCTTCAGTTAACGCTCTGGCTCTCCAAATTCCTTTGTCAAGGTCTTCTTTTCAGGCCCTCTCTCTATCGCTAATACACTGTTGAATCTATTTTGAAACTAATAATGTGTGTGAATATACCTGCAAGGAATAAGTCATGTCATCAGAAATGGAAAACAGTTTGTTATGTAGAATGAGAAACAGGCCAACTAAGGATAATTTTACAATATTAAACCAATGGTGCACATTTCATATGCGTGTGCAGGGTTAAACACAAATGAATGTAACTTGTCAGGACATTAGATTCACTTAGATTCACATTGCATGCAGCATGCAATAAATCTTTAATACACATGTATAAGTATGGCTAAGAACTACATTTTATGTGAAAAATACGTGTAACATTAGTACACACATTACATAAATCGATTATCATGTCTGGAGTAAAGACATTCTAAATATGTGAGGATGGTTTCTATTCAATCATCCAAGCAGTAAATCTTGTTTAATGAGTTAAGGCACACAGTGTTATATATGAATTCTCTAATTCTACAGTGAAGGTACTTCAATAATGATATCCAGTGTAACATTTCATATTAATGTCATTAGGTCACACAGGAAACCTGCTAAGTGCACGTTTAGGTTATGCATTTCCAAAGTGTAAAGGTGGGGGTCAAAATTACGCTGTACCAATCTCTATCTATTCTATTTCTCTATCTAAACCTCTCTCCTTGTCTCCTTCTTTTATCTCTGACTCCATCTCTCATATTAAGGATTTTTGGGGTCCCAGATGAGACAGATTTCAGCGGTTATGGTGTGACCCCATTAAAGTTAAAAAAAAAAATTGGTATTGTTTGGTGAGCCTGAGTTAGCAGGAAATGAGTAATAAAATTCAAAACGTGTTCCTTACAGGGCTCCAAAAATATGGCCTGCCCGCCCCCCCCTCCAAATCCTTAAAATGCCACAGGTGCACTTTGTTGATTCCCGGTCAGCCACATTCAGGAACTGACCCACTCGCAGGGTGAAGAGACGGGAGTTCTCAGAGGAGTTACATAACTGCGTAGTTTGCCGGCCCTCAGTCACCGGCCTACATGAAGGTTGAAGAGAGATGGGTGCTGTCACCTGCATTATTTGAGCACGCACCGGAATGCCGGGCGCTTATCCGTGCGGATTGTTTCGTGCTAATCCCATAAGGCTCATTAATTTCCACTGGGGACCCGTCGCCCCCAGGGTGGTCACAATCCCTTGATAGGCCTATTTAACGCAGCTGCTGCTTGCCGCTAATGTGAGACACGGATTGGACGCCTGATCCGCTTTGCCACGTGCGGCATCTCAACTCTTTAAACCCCAAGCAATCCCGCCCCTCCCCCACCCAACAAACACACACGTCTTGCCCTCGCCTGGCACCACCTGCTAAGCTGGTTATGTCAAGAAAGATTGTCAGAGATCATAGCTGGATCCTACGGAGGGGGCCCAGCAGGGCATTACTGCTGCAGATGGACGGAGGGAAAGAGATAGAGGACGGACAGGGGGAGGAAAGGTCAGAGATGAGGGAAATAATTATACAGAGGGGAAGAAAAGAGAGAGCAAAGACGGGACGAGAAGGACAGCCGGGAAGGAAGAATGGATGTAGGAGTCGAGAAAGAAAGGGAATACAGGAAAAAAAGAGAGGATAGGAGGGCACATGGGTGGAAGGATAGAGATGAGAGAAAGATGCAGAGGAGAGCATGAGGGAAGTACAGAAATGAGGGAGAGAGGAGGAGGAGGGGAGGGTAGGGAGGAAAGAGAAACCCAGGAAGCACAGGGGAACGGTAGGACAGGGGCGAGAGAGGAACATTTGAGAGGGAGGAGCCGGAGGGAAGGATGGATCTAACAGAGAAAGACGCAGAGGAGAAAGGGAGGTGGACTAGGGAAACACAGGGGGTGCAGACGAGGGAGGGAAGGATACAGCGGAGAGAGACAAGGAGGGAAAGAGAGAGAGAGCGAAGGATATGGAAGACACCCAGAGTGAGGTCTAAGGTGGAGAGATGGGAGGGCTCAGAAGCGAAGGGAAAGGAGAGGAGGACAGAAAGGGTAGCGCCATGAAGGCTGTAGGTGTCAATGCGCTTTAGAAATAAACTAAAACCTAAATAAGGGTAGAGCGAAGAAAAGAAAGGGAGCAAGGGGGTAAAAAAGATAGATAGAGATGCGTGAGAGCAAAATGTGCAGGAGATAGAGAGAAAGAAGGAGTCAGGGACAGCATGACTGAAAGACAGAGAAGCGAGAGAAGGGCTTGGATGAGAGAGAGATGTCTGGCAGGGCAGCAGGAGCGAAGGGCAGAGCAGAGAAAGAAGCAGATAGAGGAGACAGAAGGCAGGGATGTAAGTAAAAAAAATGTAAGTCCGTTTTTATATAGCGCAGCTACTCACCCTTACGGGTCTCAAGGCGCTGGGGGCCGGAGTGGAAATTAAGTGAGCTATTGCCCAGAGTCACATGTCGAACCGTGAACCCTGTGCTCCGAAGTCAGCTGCCCTGGCCGCTGCACCACCCCTCTCCACTCATGGGATGGGATGGGAGTAGAAAGGAGAGATAAGGATGAGAGAGAAAGGAATATAGAGGGTGGAGAGAAGGACACCATAAATGAGAGAGAGACAGAAAGAGAGAGACGTGTGGAGAACTGCACAAGAGAAGGCTAGAGAAGAGAGAGAGAGAGAGTTGAATGTAGATGACGTCAGCAGTATTATGAACCATGGAGAAGAGAGACTCTAGGACAGAGTGAAGATTAGGGAGGGCCGCTGGATGTAAGAGTAAAGAAAAGAGAAAAGACAAAGATGAAAGCAAGTCATGGAAGAAGGCAAACGTAAGGGATAAAGACAAAAAATTGCCAGAGGATAGTGAATCAAGAGACAAATACTAGTGGAGGACAGATACAAAAGAGATGCGAGAGAATTCAAGGAAACCAAACAATAGAGAACAGACGGAGAGAAAGAGAAGATGGAGAATGAAAAAAGAGGATTGGGAGGCAAGGGAGAGAGGGGTAGGATGAAGCAGCAAGAAGCACAGGACATATTTTATGACTCCTTCTGCTCTTTTAATGTCTTTAGATGTACATCATGGTCCAGTTTGCCCCAGGCGGCTGAGAGGTCTAGAAGGCTAGGGTGGTGGCTAATCTTTGTCTAGTGTGTTGACGATCTTCTCTCTGACGCTTCTTGGTTTATGTTTTATTTCTTTCATGGACCTGAAGCCTGACTGATGCTTGTGGAGAAGGCGATTTTGCTCCATGTGTTATTGTGACTATTTTTCAACTCTTTCTTGATGTGGGAGATGAATATCGATATACCTTAATATCGTCGGCAAGATATTGAGAATTAAATTAGCGACAGATGACCAGGTATAGATTTTGTATGCCTAACTCCTCATATATGTACCTTAGCCGCATACATCTTCAAGGTATGTAGATGTGGTGATAAGAATATTACATTTATACATATGCATTTACCTTTCAATATTTGTGTCCTCAATATTTTAGCTACGATACTTAGATATAATATTCCCTACTCAATATTCCAGACTACAACCCTCATTTTTCAAGATTTTAATGCGAAAACGAAGTTTGCAAACCAGTTGATAGTACCTGTGTGCCTCTTAGGGGTTATTTTATTAATGGGGTGGTCTAATAATGAGCGGTGATATGGAGATATTGGTTTGCGGTCAAATCATTTAAGAAGGGTATAGATTAATCACACTACTAAAGTCGAACACCAGTGGTAGAAGAAACTATTTAGTTAGCAATTTTTTTTTTTTTTTATAAAACACTGTGTGTTACTATTTGGTTACTGAAAGGGCGCTCATGCAGCAAACTATGTACGGAAAAGAAAGGAGTGGTTAGAGCCAGCCGGAACGGTAAGTACCGGTGTCTGATATTCATGGATCACAACCCTTGATCTGTAAGGAGTTTAGTTAAAAAAGCAAGATTGAATACTTCCGTTTTCAGATAGCCGGTCCAAATCTCAAGCTTAAATAGCAAGTGTTCCACAGTCTCGGACCCTGTATTTTAGGGTTCTGCACCATGTTTTATTCCCTTGAATCACTGGTCGAACTATGAAAGGATATTTCTAGCAGGGGTATAGTCTGAAGGCAATTTTGTAGGTATTCAAGGCCTTTTCTCCAATAGGCCTTAGGCAGAATGTATAAAACATTGAATTCAATCCTGGCTTCTACTGGTAGCCAATGACAGCCACTTTAAGATGGAAGACCTGCCAATACCTGCAGAGTAAAAGCTTGGGATTTAATTGTGAGTTGTGTTCCCTCCTCCTCTCCATACGGGTGTATGAAACTGTAGGTTTGGCGGGGAGGGGAGGTTTGAGACATGCGGTTTGAGGAAAAACATGAGGTTTGATGTGGCCAAGGATCTGTGTAGGACTCACAGATAGGCGTCTTTGCAGTGTTGCCTGGTTACGCATAGGTTTTTTTTTTTAAGCTTTCTGGTAAAACTATAGGAATTGATTGAATATCAACCTTGTTTTGTTACTTGACTCTCTGATATCCTTTCTGAGGCCAGCCTATTTTGCTCTCTGTGGTTGTGTAGAGTCCCTTCCGTGTCTTGTTGTAGTATGCACTCATTATTTTCATTGCCCTCTAGTTTGGAGCTTTTATAGTGAGGACTCTATGTTCTACATTCTAAGTCATTTTGACTTTGGTTTCAAATGTTCTGGCTGCCAGTTTCTCTTGAGCCAGTACCAGCTGGTTGTGTTGCTATTTACTCGACAACACAACTCCAAACAAAAGAATTACGAATGTGTGTCATTTATCGCGGGTGTGGATTGCAATATGTATCTTGCAGCAGGTTTTGTCAGCTTCAGTGAACAATTTGTGACGTAGCTAGCTGTTCTAGTCAGTGGGCTACTATTTTAGCTCGGCTAGCTCACTGTTAAACAAATTCTTGATTACTTGATCCCACATTTCAGTTTTCTCATTCTCAGGGCCAGAGGTCTTGTCCAGTGGATAGCATATGTTCCAGCAGAAGGACTGTAGCAAGGCCCTCTATCAGAACACTGATAGCTTCATCAGTGGTGGCTGGCAGAGAATGGTGGCAGGGGGTTCGAAAAAAAAAAAGACTTGCCTGCTCGTCGCCGGTCGCCAGCCGCCGCCTCTCCTCTGTCCACTGCTCTTCCTCGATCCCAGCAGCACTTAGGCTTCCAGACTCCACAAGCCAATTACGACGTTGCTGTCACCATGACAGCAGTGTTGTGATTGGTCTGAGCACCGTGGTTTGGCGCTCAAACAGGGCGTAGGAGCCTGTGCATGTTCTCCACCCAGGCTGCGCATTACAGCCAGTAGAGAACATGCTAATTGCGCATGACATGGCCGGCCCAAGATCGCAGGCCAAACCGTAGTGTGCACTTAGGCGCCCCATCCACTCCTCCGTCTGAAACGAGCCCAGCCCCGCCCGCCCTCCCTAACCTGACTCCAGTCCATTATAGTAAGAATAAAATGATAATAACGTTCATTTATTATCATTTTATTTTTCCTTTACACTGCTCATAGAGCAGTGGTGCAACGCTCCTCCGCCTTAGCAGATGAGTCGCTGCTGAGCTTCATGATGATGTCTTTACTAGGCATTGGTGAAATTTCCGTTATTTTATTTTAATGATTGTAATTTTACACTTGTGTTGCAAAATTGTTGAAATCCTACCATTATGCTAGGTGCTCTAATTATGCTGTGTTCGTGTTATGCAAAATAGCTGAAATCCTGTCATTATGCTACGTGCTCTGCTTACGCCGTGTTTGTGGTAAGATTTAAGCACAGGAGCACAGAAAGAATGCGAACGACCAAAATATGAGCGGCTGCTGCTTATGGCACTTGTATGTCTTGTGCTATTTCTTTAGTGCACAATGGGAGGTAAGGTCGCATTTCACGTTAGCACATAGTGCTAAATGCCAGTTTTAATTTCACATAATTTTGCATAATTACACAAAAGCAAATTACATGAATTTCGCACACCCTTTATCTTTATAGCCCCTGTCAAATTCTTACTCATAATTTTGAGCTCTGTGACTGAAATGGTTCTTACACCGTTCTGATGCAGCATCGAAGGAGGTATTAAAAGTCCGAGAGGTGAAGGGATATTAGAGAATGGTCACACCAATCCATGACTGTATCATTAGGTTTGAAGTATTGATAATTGAACTTATGTTCAGTTTTAACTTTTGGACTGAGTGATACATAGCAGAAGTGCATGTATGTATAAACAATAATATGTATATTATCGCACACAACAATATCATCTGACATACATATTGTGGCCTAAATATTGTTTACAAAAATATCGCTCTATTGGATTTTCTCTCATTAACTCCAATTGCTCACTATTTTTCTAAATTATATTTAGGGCATACTATTTTTGTTATGCAATGTTTAGGTAACTATACTCTGGTGCCATACCATATAGACATACATAAACAAATCCATAAGTATATTGAAGACTTTATGGGCTTCTCTCTAGAACACCTTCCTAAACACATTGGGGCATATGTACAAGGCGATAAAGCCACCAGAACGTCACTTTTGGCAATGTTCTGGTGGTGATAACCCCTTCGCCTTATTTACAAGGCGGCGTTAAATCACTTTTTGTGGCTTAATGCGACCTTGGAAACATGGCCCTTTAACACGCATCATTCAGCGTGAAAGGGGCGTGCAATGGGTGTTGATGTGGGCGGTCCACCACAACACCCATTGCTTTTTGACGCTACCTCAGATTTATAAGGGGGTGTAAATCAGAGGCAGCGCCAAAATCTAACGCCACGCAAGAGCAGACGTTAGGATTGTGCATGAGGAGAAATGCTTTTATTTCTCCACATTTTTGCTTTTTCTATGTTGCTGCATTCTGTAGCACACAGAGAAAGAGCAAAAGGCCACTAATGCTTGTTTATGTGCAGGAAGGTGTCCCTTCCTGCACAAAAACAATCATTGAATAATGGCGATTTGCCACTTCTATGTGTGCTACACATTGCAGCACACATAGAAGTAACAAATAGCCAATATGGATTGTTTATGTGCAGGAAGGGACACATAAAACAAACATTCCCTGCAACGCAGGCACCCTTGCATTATGGTGTAAAGGTGCCTGCATTGGCGCTAGGCAGCTAAATTTAGCACCAGCGCTAGAGGAAATGCAGGGGTGCACCGTATTGTGGCAAATACGGCGCATCCCTGCGTTTTGAAAATGTTGGAGCGTGGCACTGCCAAAGTTGTCGCAGCTCCGCGCTCTGACATTTTCTTGTAAATATGCCCCAAGGTATGTTCATGCGGTGGGTTCACTGACAGAATATCGAACACAAAATATCGTGTGGACAGAATATCGTGTCCAAAATATCGAGGACAAGAATATCGAGTAGGTAAGTGCAAATAGATAGGTATAAATTTACTATTCTTAACTCCAGATCTACGTACCTTGAAGATATATATATCGTCAAAGTACATATATGTGGAGTTATATATAGTAAAACTTTACTTACCCATAAGAAATGACCTTCACGATATTCTTGTCCTCGATATTTTTGACACAATATTGTGTCCGACGATATTTGTCCACCCACCATCCTGTGTACTTTGACCAGCTGCACATTTTAAAAATGGTGATAATGAGTACACTGGTATTGAGATAAAACGTTTATGACTTATCTATATTTCTGGTGCGCGTAGACTAAACAAAGTCACATTCGGGGAATATCTGTGACGCAACATGTTGTGTACATCCTGAAAACAGTTGTGTACCTTCTGACCTTCATGGCGTGTGTTAACTAAGGGGGTATAAAATCTACTTTGGTATCACCTGGAACTTATGGAAGTGACAGCAAATGACTTTACAGTCACTCGAGTAACCTATAATTTCATCCAGACTAATTATTTTACAGGTCAATAAATTCACATTCTCGCTAACCAAAATGCTGAATCAAACCTGCGTTTGTACACTTTCCGCACTAAATAACTTTAACAAGATTTAACGAAACATATACAAAGTGAAAACATCAGAATAGAAGGCATATACATTTAGAACAAAAGCATATACCACAAGGACATGTACACAACTCAAGAAATGTCTTAATAATGCATATTCTGATGGTAACTCCGTACTGGGTGGTACATAATTCTACTTACTCATCAACCAACATTCATTGGAAATAGGAAACTTTATTGGAAACAAAAATAAGTTGTCAATGGGAGTAATAGTTACATTGGACACAGACCACAACACCTTAAATTAACTTAAATGTACTAAAAAATATCAGTTCGGATAAAAAAAAAAAAAATCGCAACACGGTTGTCTTCAAAATTCATATATACGTGGAGCCACAAGTGCGCCATTAAGTCACTCTCTCTAGTCACCAAAACACCCAAGGCCGGCTTTAGCGCTGGTGGCGCCTGGTGCAACAGTCTTTTTTGGTTCCCCCTCCATGACTTCCTTCTCCATGAATTACCTCACTACCACTCTCCAACAGTGCCCCTCCTCTCTCTGTAGCCCCTCTCAGACATACATTTCATTTTTTTATAGCGCTACTCATAGTTCACTCACAGTCAGTTCTGTGATCTGCATGGTACCCATTCTCTGCAGGAGGCACATTAACACTCTGCGCTACTTTATGATCAGTCAAAACTGCTACTAGACAAAATTTTTATTTCTCACCAATAGGAACATTAATTACCAGAGTTATCTTGACTTTTTTTTATTGTTGCCTGTAAACTTTTGGACGCACAAGTAAGTTCATATGCTTTCAAACCAATGGTTATTTTTAAACACAGTGCCACCCAGCAAAGTCAGTGCCAGGTGCGACTGTACCGGCCGCACCACCCTAAAGCTGGCCATGAATACACCACAGCACAATACACTGAGGTGACACATTGCATTATCCCTGGGCCCTAAGCCTCTCCGCCTTCCAGGAGAAGATTTCATGGGGGATGGTCCCAGCATCAATTAGGCCAGCCCCCTGGGGAAAATCCAATAGAACGACAGAGTAACGAGCTGCTAATTAGAACGGCTTGTCTATAAATCCAGGTCACTCCGGGATCAGCCTCACTCACCTCCCAAGCCCGGCCATCGACACTACGGATACACCGCTGAGTTCCAACCCCGTGTGTGGTGGGACTCACCGCTTCCTGCGGTGCACCTCAGCCTGGTGTGGCCCGGATGGTAAACCATTCCCATGCATTATCAAGTGTTGACACTGCGGAAACACTGACTGATTACCGACTGCACCCTTTAATATTCAGGGCCAGTGCACATGTCTGTCATTTCTAGATCCATGCTTCCTGTACAAGACAGATTTTGGCATTCTTCAGGCTTATGGTTTTGAAAACAACTTCGACGGCGCCCAAATGGCTTCTTGGTTTGCTGTTGACATTCAGCAGGGCCTTTTCTCTTCTGCAAACGTCTGACCTCTCAGGAGCTTGCTCGGTTTGTCCTTTCATAGAAGGAGGCAAGACATCTTGTTTGTTATGATGAGAGCAATGATTTCCACCCCTCACCTTGGCAGATCAACTTCTTGAGAGCCCAGGATTGGCCAGGTTTGGTCGTCATCTTTCCTCCACGCAGACTAAACTTGCAGTCATTACAGGTATCTTGCCCACTCATGACCCACATGATGCTGCCCCCTGTGGGGATGGCCCTCTTCACGCCCCGGCAGGTGGCCCGTGTCTGCCAGGTGCTGCAGGAGAGCGGGGAGTTTGAACGCTTGGCACGCTTCTTGTGGTCACTGCCACCTGCGCTGGTCACCAATGGCCACTTGGTGCGGCCAGTCTGTGGAGCCCCTGGCATGTCACACCATCTCCTTGCCGCCCCATGCCCTTTCCAAGATGAGCTCCCGCTGCAGACTGGGGCTGAACCAAGGTGGGGCAATTGGCTCGGGGCACTGGAAAAGCTGGCAGGCAGGAAGAGAGCGCCTGTGGAGGCAAGTCTTCCTCAAGACCAGGAGCAAAAGTCCTCCTGCTTCAAGGTGAGTGATAAGGCAAATTGGGGCAGAGGTGGCATAATCGATAAGTAGGGCTTATGTTGTCATGCCAGCCTGACGTGGCTGACCTTGCCCTATGCTGTCCCTTCAATGGCATTGGCCTGCCGTAAATGGTCCTGCTTCTTCTATAGGTCAATCTGCCTCTTCATTTTGATGACCCGTATAAAGTCTGAGCAGAGAGCTCATGTCAAACGAAGGAGATCAGGAGGAAGCAGGTCCGAAGGTGTCTCTGATACCTCTCTGTGAGGGTCAAAGAGAAATATTGGCAGCAGGGAAGGGAGTTATTTGAATGACCACAGAGATGCAGTGCGCAGCAGGGTAGAGCATTTACCTCCCACTCCTTGAGCAGCCTCTGGCATCAAGGCAAGGATCTCCTGTAATAGCCATAGAAAGGCAGGAGGTGGCAGGGCAGGGAATCCCGCTGACCACTATCAAGAGGTAAGAGGTGGGATGGTAGGGAGTTACTCTAATTGTTCCGAGGAGGTAGGGTTGTCAGTGCAGTGAGCTTGCCTACTCTTCATAAAGCGAAGCGGGAGGTGTGCCACCAGAATCTTGAGGTAGGAATCTCAATGGCATCAAACATAGTGGGCACAATATAGAAGGGCAATATATATATATATTCACAAAAAACAAAGGTTAAAGAGAAAAGATGAGTTATAGTCAGGAAACCTTTATTTATGTATGTTTGCTCTACAAACCCAACTTAAACTACACAAACATTAGACATTCAAAAGTTTTAGTTCTATTTTTAATTTATCATTTCACATTAATATGTCATAGTGATAGCTCACATTTATACTAACGCACCATCTTAAAATTCATATAACTCGCGCACCTCCGTACACGGTCTTCTCACCTCACTCGCCACACTACATTAACTATAACTCGCCCCTTCTCCATGCGCTACCTACACCCTTGCATATTACAGAAGTTAGAGCATGTGAAATGATAACATTATTAACAACACTTATGGCATCTGAAATTATATAATGTGGCAGAACACAGTGTATGGTACATGGTACAGTGGCAAGTGATAGTTAATGTAGATTGGCGGGTGAGGTGAGAAGAATGTGTATGGAGGTGTCCGAGTTATATGAATTTTAAGGTGGTGTGCAATTATAAATGTGAGTTATAAGTATGACATATTAATTTGAAAGTGGTGCTTAACTGATAAATTAAAAATAGAACTGTAACTTTAGAATCTCTAATGTTTGTGTAGTTTAAGTTGGGTTTGTATAGCAAACATAATTAATGGTTTCCTAACTATAATGTATCTTTAACCTTTGTTTTTTGTGTGAATTTCAATGACTTTCTACTGTTAGTATTACAAATTTGGAATATTCATCCAGTTTAGCTTTGTGGAGTGGAGTGTGGTACAATATACTGCAGCAGAGTATTGTAAAGTCTACTATGGTACAGCATATTGTGGTATAGTGGAGTGGAGTAAAGTGGAATCAGGTATACTGGAGTGTCGTCAGTGGAATGGCATACAGTGGAGTGGCATAGAATGAATTAGGATACAGTACAGTGGCGTATACTGGAGCGGTATAGAGTGTAGTGGCGTGCACTGCAGTGGAATACAGTGGGATAGCATAGAGTAGAGTGTGATGAAGTAGAGTTACATTTTGTAAATATTGCCGAGTGTATTTGTGTCCACTGTACTGGCGTATAGTGGAGTGCTATAGACTGGAGTGTTGCACATTGTAGGAGCATATATTGGAACATTGTATACAGAAATAGCATACTCTTGAATGGCATACACTGGACTCTTATACTGTGGAGTGGAATAAAGTGAAATAGCGTACACTGGAATGGAAGTACAATGGAGTACTATACAGTGGAGAGGCGTACAGTTTAGTGGTGCACAGATATAGGTAAATTAAAAACACTTAAAACATATAAAATATTTACCCTACTGACCTAAGGTACCCCAAAGAATCATCTGTGCACAATAATATATAATTCTTCCAAATTTGGCAAAAATCCGACTGATGATTTACGCACTACACGAAATATAAAAGTCTATGTAAAATTCATTGGATTTTATGCACATTTTGCCCCCCCCCCCCGCCCCACTTTTTTTCTTTGCTCCCCTTGACGAAACACCTCAAAACTGTCAGGACTCCAAGAATGAAACAGGGGCAGTAAGTGTGCAAAGTTGTGCGGACATTTGCCAAATGTGTGCAGAGTTATTAATGGACAATAACCCCAAAAATCCCTATATCTCCGGTCCCCCTAACCATAACTACAGAGTGGCTACCACCACAATATATATATTCATGGTGCATAGATGTGGAGTTGAGAATAGTAAACCTATACTTCCTCTGTATGCACTTACCTTTCGATATTTTTTATCCCTTGATATTCCGTCCACGATACTAATGTATTATTATTTCTAGCCTCAATATCCCGTAGTACAGCTGAGGCCGGAGGTACGAGAGCATGGCTCTCCTCTAAAAGCTATAGGGAGGAAGGAGGTAGCAATACATGGAGCTTTTCCAATAAGAGTGGAGAAGCAGGCATAGGGAGCTCCTTTAACAGCTAGAGTGAGGCCAGGGGAAGCAGTGCTGCCTCAGTGGCATAATGAGCATACAGAGAAGCTCCAAGTGTCATGCAGTACCTCTAATAACCTCAACAGGCACACAGGGAGCCCCCTTAGTAACCAGAGCGAGGCGCTCAAGGCGAGATGGAGCTCCACTAATAAATAGCCTTGAAAGGCAGACGGGGCTTTCTCTAATAGCCATAGAGATGCATGCAGTAGAAAGGCATGACCATTCTGATGACCATAGAGAGAAAACAGGAAGAAGCAGGACAAATAACTCCACTAAAGGCCTTAGAGAGAAAGGAAGCTCTTGTAACAGCAATGGCGTCATGGGCGACTGGCAGTCCAGCAAGCACTGGTAGCCATAGACGCCTCTTCTGAACAGGACATCCCTGGTGCCCGGGCCCCTCACACAAAGGACTCCCTTTCTAACTCTGCTTTGCTTTTACTGCTTTTTCATCCTAGGAAAGAACACGTAACCTACTGCGTGAATGGTACCTGCAGGACCCATACCCCAACCCCTCCCGGAAGCGGCACCTAGCCCAAGCGACAGGCCTCACCCCCACCCAGGTGGGAAATTGGTTCAAGAATCGACGCCAGAGAGACCGTGCAGCTTCGGCCAAAAACCGGTGAGAGCAAATGCATGCAAGAGAAAGCTAACGAGTCGGCCTAAATGGCCAGGTTTGAGGATCTGTCTGGTTAGACGAGGGAGGACAATTTAATGTAGGAAGCAGACTCGGAGGATGCTGGAATGAAGAGTGTTGCATGGGAGCGGGCGGCTTCGACTGGCCAAAATGACGTAGACGTTGACCATGAAGGTAACAACTGCCCACACCAGGGCCTGTGCTTCCCCTCACACCCTCACCAGCTATGCACTATTCCGGATACTTAGCCAATCAGGTTCCAACATTAATGCTGTGTAACGGCTTCTACATGGGCAAGCTCTGCTCTGCTCTCCTCTCCTCTTCTCTTACGTTCCCTTTCTTCCTTTTCTTCTTCTTCGTCTTCGCCTTCCCCTTCCCTTCCCTTTCCCTTTTCCCCTCCCTCTTATTTTTCTAAATTATGTTATCGACTTTTAGGCATTATGCTCCATATATCCAAGGAGGGCTTGCCTCATTGCACAAAGTTCCAAGATCAGTGCTTAATTTGTAAAAAAAAAACATAAGTGCCAGGGCCCTCGTCAGGAGACCACTTCCGCTTGTATTACCCATTGCTACTGCCAGCACTGCCAATTATAGTAACAACACAGCTACAAACCACCACAGTCCTATAAATGTGACAATTCTGACTTTTCCAGTCCCTCAAAGCTATGAGAATGGCTTTGGTGGCAGGTATTAATCATTTTCAATGTATGTTGAATTAGTAAAAAACTGTTGTTGTGCTCATCTCTAAATTAGACAGCGCCACCATGTCAACAGACTGTCATAAGTGCCAGTGTTGACAATAAAGTGATGGTGCTGAGCACTGGAAACCACAGGCTCAAATTAAGCACTGTAAGATACAGATGAAATGTGCTCGCATTCACTGCCAGGTCCTGCAACAGGTCCCAGATAATGCCACTCTCGAACCAGAGCATAATATTCCCTGAACAAACTGAGGGGCATATGTACAAGCCCCTATCGCCACGGGAAAGTCACTTTTTGTGACATTTTAGTGGCGATAGGGGCTTTGCCTTATTTACAAGGCAGCGTTAAGCCACTTAACGTGGTTTAACGCTGCCTTGTAAATAAGCCCCCTTTCACGCTATGCTTAGCGTGAAAGGGGTGGGCAGTGGGTATTGCGGTGGGCGTTCCACTGCAACACCCATTGATTTTGACGCTGCCGCCTATTTACGAGGGCAGCGTAAATAGGAGGCAGCACCAAAATTAAGACCAAGGAAAACCTGGTCTTAACTTGGCGAAACGAGGAGTAATGCTTTATTTCTCCTCGTTTTTGCTTTTTCCATGTGTGCTGCCTTGTGTATCACACGGGGAAAAAGCAAAACGCCTTGGATTGTTTATGTTCAGGAAGGTGACCCTTCCTGCACATAAACAATCCTTAAAAAAATGACATTTTGTAACTTCCATGTGTGCTGAATTAAGCAGCACACAGAGAAGTGACAAAATGGCCTTTCAAGATTGTTTATATGCAGGAAGGGGGACCTTCCTGTACATAAACAATCTTCCCCTGCACGAAGACACCCTTGCACCATGGTGCAAGGGTGCATGCGTTGGCGCTACACTGCTAAGTGTAGCGCCAGCGCAGGGGGAAAAGCAAGGCTGCACCATATCCTTGTAAATATGGTGCAGCCTTGCGTTTCTGAAGGGGCGAGTGAGGCATTAAGCCATGACAGCTAACGCCTCGCTCCACCACTTCCTCATACATATGCCCCTATTTTCAAAACCTTCCAGAAATGCCTTAAAATAGTGTCATGGAGCAATGCCTCTTCATGGGCATGCCACGAATTTACCCCGTGGATACCTAAGGCAAGGCTCATTGAGCAACTTTTCCTATATGATGGAGAATAGATTAGAGGTGCGCAAACAGACAGATCGTAGGTTCGGTGTCGTTGAAAGGTTTTGTTAAGTTCTGAGAGCCCATTATCCATGAATCTTATCTGCACCAGCTTAACGATCTTGAATGTTATCCTTGCACCAACTGGTAGCCATTAGAAGTTGTCCCTTTCAGGCTAAATCCTATCTCTTGGTTTTAGTTTGTGTATGACTCCAGTTGTCTCAGTTTGAGTTTGTTGCAGGCGCTTTATAGCATGTGTGCAGGTAGAAAGTATAGAAGAGTCCATAATCAGACTTTAATGAGTTATGGCCTGGACAGCGGACATCTTTGCCGAAAAATTGAGGTGTGGCCTAATGTTCCTTGAGAGATGGATTTGGAAATCGCAAGATTTAACCACCGTAGAAATACACCTATTGCAAAATAAAGTAGTAATCAATCGAGAAGCCCTAGCCTTAAGCACTGCCACAATCTTGAGGGAGTGGATAATGGTGCAGGTCTTGGATACAGTGGTACTTGTGGTCGAGGCCCTCACAAGTCTGAGACCTTTCTATTTTGCCTCCAAAAAGGTCAACAGTCTGTGCCACAACCCCCTTAGGTATTACCTAGACAATCCAACATCATGTTTTCCTTGACCTTCTCCACTCCATCCCCTACTTGACTGTCATCGCAATATAGCTGAAAACCTCTGTAATCCACCTAGCAGTGGCACATAGCTAGTGAACAGCAGAGGAGGTCGCGATGATCCCTGAGGGACTCTACAACTAATGTCTCCTGGAAGGGCCAGTGGTTGCAGGTGGTGGGCACTGGTGCTCATTTTTGGGGCTGGGGTTTATTTCTCATGATCATAATTTCATCCAGACCAAGACAGAGAAAGGCACAAGAGGGAGCAAGAGAAAGACAGGCAAAGCGTGAGAAAGGGAGACCTCAGGGATGAAAAAGAACCCACAAGAGTAAAATAAAGAGACATGAATGTAGGGTGGTGGGAATAAAAGAGACAGGAGGTGGAATCAAGACTAGGCACCCTTGGTATTCGGCAACGCCAGCATTCGGCACACCTGGAGGCGGGTCCTAGAAAGAACTTTATGCCCCTGCACTTATGGTTTTTACAAGTTAGGCGCTGTCTACTGTGAAGGGAAAATGCTAATTAATGCAAGACAGCCGTGTTCATCCTGACAGAAAGGAGTGCAGCCAATTGTCAGTTAGTCCTTTAACCTGAGCTAGTGCCTCAAGGCAGTTCAGCAACAGGGAAAGGCCAATCTCATCAAAGGAGGTTGACCTGTCCAACAAAATGAGACTACTGGCCAGAGGTTGTCCATAGCCCAGATATGCATTTCCCTAATGTTGTGACGGCCCAAACTCAGACTGATGGCTAACTAATAACTGCACTGACTACCGTGACTACCATTTCTGGCAGAGTCGTGAAAATGGCCACTGGACAGAGGAAGACGAATGGCCAACTTCCACCCACTTCCAGGTGACCTAGCCCACTGTAACCTTCTCACATGTCCTTGGCCTAAATGTGCTCTCTTTGGATTGGGAGTGGGGGGTCTCAGGGCCTGAAATATCATCCAGGGCAAGTTTGTCTCTCTTGATTCCTTCGTTTGTTTCAAACAAGAAAGAGTTGAAGGATACCAGGGGCACAGAAGTCTTAAAGATGTAATAGAAGGCTATCAATTTGTCCACACTCTCTATTTCTTTGGTCCAAAATTAAATATTATGAAACACCGTTTGGGCCCATCAGCAAATAGCTTTTTTCAGCTTTCTCAGATTTCAAAAACTGACGTGTTTGTGGACATTCACAAACTCACAATGAAAACCGCATTTATAATTCCCACTTTCTCTCTTTTGCTGGGGAATTACTGCTGTTGAATGTACCCAGTCGTGGTGTACCATTGCGCAAAAGTAAATTAACTTACATCTGTTTAGTATCCTTTTGTGAATACCCAGGATGTGTAAATGCAGTTATTTTTGCTCATTTGGTCATAAACACGAGTCTCTAAGGGCAGAGCAGATTTGATTCCCTACCTAAGGGGAGTCTGTCAATAACATAACACGTGTATTTGTAAAGCGCACTTGGTCTCAAGGTGGTGAATAACAGATGTTTATTGTTACCCAACGGTACTCATTTTATCGACCTTAGATGGATGATAGGCTGAGTGGACCCGCTGGGATTTGAACCTGTGACCATGAAGTCAAACACAGCCCCTACAGTGGATGCATTAGTCCACTAAGCCACCAGACCCAGCAAGAATAAAGAATAAAGAGGGGGTATGTTCATGGAAAAACAAGCAAGAGGACAGGTAGAAGAGGAACATGATGGAAATATAACATCTTCCTTAGAATACGCATAAACTAGACTTAGGGAGTTATTTTAGGCCTAGTGCTCACAAGTCGATCACCCCACTATTTACGCTAGACATTATTCTGGGAGTTTTGTGGGACCTCGTTTCACTCAAATTAAAGACACAGTCTGGTCTAAAACTCTCCCCACCCTGGAAATAGTTGCAAATTTGATCTACAAATGTCTCACAGCCCAAGTGAACACTTTTCAGAGTGGTAGGAGAAACAGAAGTCTGTCATACTTTGTGTGGCAGTAGATTAAGGGGTTTCTCTGTGGAACTGCACAAAGACACTGGCTTTTCCCACTGCAAGTTTGTCCTCTACGTCCAATTCCAAATTCTGGGAAAGTCAGTGTATAGAAATGTCACATACTTTTCCCAGTGGTATGCCTGAGATGCTGCAACTTTCCCGACATAGTAGACGGACCAGCAGCAATTTGAAAGGTGGCAAGGATCGCTCTCATGAAAGCTACTCCAGTTGGGTCGCAGAGGTCAGGCCTCACTATCACATCAAGAGAACTTGAATAAATGGCCCAATTCTGGGTCAGCAAGTCTTATATAAGGTCGAACAGAGTCCCACTAACTTGTTGGGGGTTTACTGACCACAAAACTGGGTTAGTGAACCTTTGAAGCCATGCTGAGGTCCACAAACCCTGCCTCGGGGATCATGAACCCTGCAACAAAATTGACTTTTTAACTTAAGAATTGGTCCCTTGGTGATTACCCTACCTTACCCAGGGGATCGGGGACACTCACCCGATCCCCTTTTTGATCCTTTCATTTAATTTACAGGACTCAGAGTCTAAGGGCCTGATTAGATCCTGATGGGAGGGTTACTCGATCACAACAGTGACTGACATCCCACCAGCCGAAATATAAATCCCATTATATCCTATGGGATTCATATTTCGGCGGACGGGATATCCTTCACCATTGTGATGGAGTAACCCGTCCGCCAAGATCTGAATCAGTCCTTATCTCCTGTATTGAAAGCAACAACAGATATTTCTCTGTTGCGGTTAGCCAATCATAAAGCTTCAGGTCAGTGGACTCTCAAATGGATTTTAGGAGAAAAAGCTCACTCATCCAATCAGAATATTTTTTTTTTATTTGGGTCTGTGAGTTCATGGGCTCTCTGCAGACTCAAATTCTATTTCTAACATTTTAACTCAAGCCTACTCAAAAATGCTTTTTAAATGCTCGCACTAAACAGATTTACACCAAACTAGGCAAAGACACTACCTTGAGTAAAGTTCTACTTTTATACCAAATTTAGTGTAAATCCATTATAATTTTTTTTCCGTATCAGAAAGCAAAGAATCCTTTTGCAGTTAAAATGGGAATAAGTAAAATAACATTGACATCAGTTTTATTTCTCGTTTTTTGCACTCCCCTCTCTTCCCTTGTTGGATCTGCACTAAACTTGCCATGACGAATGCAAACGGGATGAATATTTTGGTTATAAACTTTTATGCAGACTCATCGATCGGTGCCAAAGTTATAAAGAAAACAAAAAAATCCTCTTCAATTTAAAATCAGATCGAACCATAAGTTCAGAGATTCTATCGTCACCTTCGTAATAAAGTGGAGACTCCACTCGAAGTGGGCTTCAGAGTACTGCACAATCAGAGAAGTGACTTAAAGGGCTTGACACAGCGACCTAAGGTAACAGAAGTGGGTAGGGCTGAACTGCATAATCTGACATAAGAATAGCAAAGGTATACACAGGGCTTTAAGTGGGCCGGGTCTGTCCGGGTCTGAGCACCGGCAGTTATTTTCAGGGGGCCTTGAAACGGGTCTCTATCGGGCTCTATTTTCGGGCCTCGCAGAGGTAGTCCGTTTTCCTTTTTTTTTTTCTTGCACCAAACTTATTTTGCTCTAGCTGGAATTGCCAGGCTAGATCCTGAGGCCGCTGACCTTTGTGCACGCTGTAGATCCTTTCATGCAGATTTTTATCATATGATGCGGGACTGTGGGGAAGTATCACAGTTTAGGACAGAAAGTCCTCTTTTTAATTAATGACTTTTCAGGCGCCTATCTCCGAATCATTCTGAGTAAAGCTTTGTTCGTTGGGTAAGTTACCTAGAACTAAGGATAATAAAAAAACTTGTAATTTCATAGATTTAGCGCCTTATTTTTGGTAAGCGTAAGATTGCGATCCTGCAACCAGCCTCCAAACACACACAGCCGCACCCGAGTACTTCACAGGTCTTTAAAAGACCATTTGCTTGTTAATGAGGCTTTGTTGTTTTTCACCCCTTTGTAGAGCTCCTGCAGCTCCACTCTGCCTATTGCTTGAAGAATTAGGCCCCCCCCCCTCGAAATTTGGCTCTACTTGCGTCTCTGGGGAGGGTGTATGGCGTTATCCATACATATCTTTATTTAGTCCACGCCCCTACTTGGATAGGCCACACCCCTTTAAGAGGTTTGCCCCGCCCCTTTTAGAGCGCCCCCAGTTTTTCCCCCCCACTTAAAGCCCTGGGTATACATAGGCACACATAATTGTGATTTTCAATGAGGAGCAACAGGATATCAGAAGTACAGTACAATTCGAATTGAGACAAAATCCAGAGCTTTAAGATAAAACATTAGCTACATGAATTCACAGTTAGTCGTACTTAGTTGACTGAGAGTGCAGCAGGGTAACAAGGAGCTGAGCAGTGGTGACAGATACTGAAGATACAGGTAATATTTATGCATTGGTTAATTTGTCATAAACATAAGTGCCGGAGCTCTCGTCAGGAGGCAACTTGCACCAGCCCATTTCTCCTGTTGGTGCCACCTAAAACAGAACCAACTGCTAACCATGAAATGGGGAGAGGGTGTGGCGTAATGGTCAGAGCTGCTGACTTTGGAGCTGGGGAACCAGGGAGCATATGTACAAGCCCCTATCGCCACAGAAACATCACTTTTAGTGACGCTTCCATGGCGATAGGGGGGTTCTCCTTATTTACAAGGCAGCGTTCAGCCACTTAACGTGGCTGAACGCTGCCTTGTAAATAAGGCCCCCTTTCATGCTATGCTTAGCATGAAAGGGGTGGGCAGTGGGTGTTGCGGTGGGCGTTCCACCGTAACACCCATTGATTTTGACACTGCTCCCTATTTATAAGGGCAGCGTAAATAGGAGGCAGCGCCAAAATTAAGACCAGGGAAAACCTGGCCTTAACTTGGCGAAACGAGGAGAAATGCTGTATTTCTCCTCGTTTTTCTTTTTCCATGTGTGCTGCCTTGTGCAGCACACATGGAAAAAGCAAAACGCCGTGGAATGTTTATGTGTAGGAAGGTGTCGCACATAAACAATCTTTTTAAAAAAAATACATTTTGTAACTTTCATGTGTGCTGCATTAAGCAGCACACATAGAAGTGACAAAACGGCATTTAAAGATTGTTTATGTGCAGGAAGGTACACCTTCCTACATATAAACAATCTTCCCCCGCACGCAGACACCAGTGCCTGCGTTGGCGCTAGGCAGCAAAGTGTAGCACCATCGCAGGGGAAAACGCAAGGCTGCACCATATTCTTGTAAATATGGTGCAGCCTTGCATTTCTGAAGTGGCTGAGTGAGGCGTTAAGCCATGACGGCTAACGCCTCACTCCGCCACTTCTTTGTACATATGCCCCCAGGTTCGAGTCTCGGCATCAGCTCAACCTCCTGTGATTCTGGGCACATCACTTAATGCCCCGTGCACCTGTGCCCTTAACTGGTGCTCATGAAAAGCGCCGGTGTTGATGTTTAAGTGCTGGTGCTGAGCACTGGAAATCACTGGCTCAAATTAAGCACTAATTTCTGGCAGAATGGTGACAATGTAGCAAAATCAACCATGCATGCCACTGAAACAGCGATAACTTGATAGAGGCAATGTTACCTCAGATAAGGAATGTGTGAAATGTCTAGCAGTGCTTGAAAATAAAGTGAAGAAGGAAGGAGTTGTAGCACAAAGGTGAGAAAGGTAGGAAGGGAAGTAAGCAGTAAAATTGGTGTCGGGTGACGGGAGGAGGCCTACTGGTCTCTGTTTCACAAATCGGGCAGTGGTGCGATGGGATAAGGCTGACAGTGATTGGGGAGAGGGTTCGGGTAGGGACCAGCGTGGGCTAACAGTGCGCAGGAGAAGCCCTCCCCTCTTGCCTTTACCCTCAGTACCTGAGAGTTGGTCAGATTTTTCTAAGAAACATAGCTGGACACCAGTGAGGGTTTTGTTGTGATTTGTTTTGCTGTTGGTGGACAGGTTTGCAGAGGAGTTTGTTCAATATGTGGTTTGACCCGGTGGGAACACGTTGGAGGCGTGACACATAGCTAGGGTCGGATCATGAGAGGAGTCCACCAGGGGACTTGATGGGTGTAGATTTGAGTTGTGATTCCCTGGTAAGGAGTTGCTAGAGGATGAGCGAAGAGCATAATGGGCAGTGAAGGGGGGAAAAGAAGGAGAGAGGGAAATGACTGCACAGTGGCAAGTGTTGGGATCAAGAGGATGGCAAGATGCGTTGAATGTGGAGGGGCACGCAGGTGGATTAAGGTCCAGTGTGCTTAAGTAATATACTTTGTATTAATAAGGTAAATGATGGTTTAGAATGTAAGGCATTACTAGGGATAATTTATTGTTAGACCAGACCTATTCCATTAAAGTGGCCAGTTACACAATATTTTGATGACTGTCATGGTTGCGCAACTGCTCCCACAGTGCTACCTGGAGGACCCTGTCCTGGGGTAACTCTCAAATTATATATGATGCACTTTAAAACTCACCATAAAGAGCAGGCAATCAAAACACTACCTGCTAAGTGAAATCCAAGCCACAAAGTCACCCTACACAAACCAATACAATTCAAATCCAGAAGTGAAGAGATAGGAAAAGCAGCGGATGAGTTGATTTCAAACACAAATTGTTATAGCCTATGTGTGGTGTTGCAGAGAACATTTGTTGTTAACTTTCTTTTTGTTGATTTCTTTCTCCTTCCTTCCTTCCTGATACCGCTGACAACCTAGGCTTCCGAAGGACAGCAGCACCCCCGGCCATGCTTCCACAGGTGCACCACAAGCCTCACACACACTGCTCTCTACATGTAGCAGGCAGAGACACGGTCCTATGATGCATGTTGGCATGATCTGTGACACTGAAGCCGGTCTACTGCCCCTTCAGCCAAACACTCCCTTGACTGACAGCGGACAGTGACTCCCATCTCTCGGCCACAGGACAAGGGGTGCAGAGCAGCCAGGTACCAGGAAGATGGTGCTGTCTCGTGAAAGGAACAAGGGGACATATGCGGGTTGAACCTTTAGGTTGCTGAGATCATGGCTGCCTTGTTAAGACTGCGGACAGACGCCAGAGCAACTGTGGTGGGTCAGCGTATGGCATCAGCTGAGGTCCTTCAGAAAACAGACAATCTGATTATAACGAAGACCTGAGAATGCCACTGCTTATAAAGAAGACCTGCCATGGGTAGTGGGCATCAGAGGCCGGAGTGTTAACGCAGCCTTAGGGTCCGGGTTTGCAGGTGGTGCACACAGATGGACATAATGGAAGGATCTGCCAAGAAGCTTGCCAAGGCTCTGAAACTCACATGAAATGCACAAAGCCCAGTGGGTAGACTTTGAATAATGCCACTGTGAATAAGCCAGGGGCAACATGTGGTGGTAATTTAAGCGGGCCCCTGGAGGATGTGATCACAGCAGCGGTGGATGACAAAGAGAGACAGCTAAGAATGGGAATAGCATAGGATATCCCAAAACATACTCTGCACTCGCAGCCTAAACCCAGGTGGTGGCTGCTACCAAGAACTGACAAATGTTAGCGATTTAAGCCTGCTATCATGTGCTGGGGTATCTCAAGGACAGAACAACTCAAAAGACTTTAACATCTGCTGATCATTGAAGATTGATGAATGCCAAATTTGTTATGATGGTTGTCGTAAACAAAGATAGATTGTTTGCTCTGCTTGTGAGTGGGCCATTGTATTAATGTAAATAAAACTGCAGCCATGTTAACTCGGACACATATATGTACTCATAATTTTCTTCATAGAGGAGCGTTTGGAATTCCTGGCTGAGTGTCCTGAGTGCCTGCGTTAAGTTGCTATTGCATGGAAGTACGTACTGGAAAAGGAGGAATAAGCAATAGTTGAGCTTACACTGTAAGTGCACCACTTGAGTGGGGAGCAAAGACAATGTTCCAAACAGATACTGGGTTTTATGTTTTGACAAACACTGTTGGACCTATTCACAAACTGCATTTTGTAGTATGTAAAGTAGTACATAAAACAAAATGGAGTTCACAAACTTATGCCTCCCTTATCCTTTCTATATGGAGATCTCCGCTGCAGTGAAGGATGTCTCTACACATGTAGAGCTGTGGAGGATTCAAGGCTAAGGCATTTGGCCTTCCGTGTGGTGTGCCACAGGGATCGGCTTTTAGTCCACCCTTTGTAATCTGTATGTCTCCCCTCTTATGGAGTTAGTGTGATCCTTCGACTTTCAAGTTCTATCATACTTGCCAACTCACACGGTGCCACAGTGTGACACACGATATCAGCTCCCATCACACTGTCTCCTGGTGAGGAGCCGATATCACACGGTGGCAGAGAAAAAGAGCTGAAAATCACTGTAAATAGTGGTTTTTAAGCTCGTTTTCCAAGGCGTTGAACAGCCGACATCCATTAAGGGGTGTGAAAACACCACAGGACATCGGCATCTGAACCAGCAAGCTTTGTTTTGGGGGGGAGGGGCTTGGGGGCAGGATGGGGTTCAAAAGTGCCTCTTAGGTACCTCTAGGCACGAGGCCCGCCCCCTCAAAGGCCCCACCCCGTCCTCACAGGCTAAGACGTTTGTTCAGTTTGGCAGGTATGGTTCTATGTTACGTGAATGACACACAAATTATTGTGTCAATCTCTGATAATCTGCCTTTTGTGGCTGACAAATTCAAATACTGTACGTCTAGTATTAGCATCTGGATGAAAGATAATTTCTTAAAGCTAAATGCGGACAAAACTGAGGTGCTGGTGTTTGTGGCTCAGGATTCCATCTGGTCCAAAGTCTGGTGGCCTGCCGTTTGTGGCCTGCTACCAAACCCAGTGAAGTCTGCTTAAAATATTGGGATCTTCTCTGACAAGGCTTTCAACTTTGACTCACAGGTTAGTCGTACCACCAGTACTTGTTTTTATATCATCAGGGCTGTTAGGAAAATCTTTCTTTTCATTCCTCCTGAAATGCGCAAATCAGTAGTCATCGCTCTGATTACATCTCGATTAGACTATTGCAATGCACTGTATTAGAACATCAGCAACTCTTTTTCTGAATATTCCTAAACGTCTTCTGGTCAGAGATGGTATTCACGCTCTCCACTGGCTCCCAGTCAGAAAATGGATAACCTTTAAAGCAGTGGCGGTTTCTGCATGAGGGCGTTGGGGCTCCGCCCCCTTTACTATCACCCCCCCAGGGTCGGCCATTAAAGAAGTGAAAACACACTATTAATTATTAGTAAAAACAAAAATAAAATTACGTACACCTCTCGCTTGAGGCCGGGCCCAGGTCTGTTATTCCTGTGATCATCATAACTGATGACTCACGAGTATTATGTCACGTGACACTGGCAGCGGGCCCTGAGTGTACAGTATTTGCCGGGCTGACAAGCTCACAGCCCTGAGGCCTGTGAGGTCATCAGCTCGGCAAAGACATAGCCTCAGGGACCAGTCTCCACCCCCTAATGACGTGAGGGTAAAGTTAGCCCTGGGCGCTTCAGGTGGAAGCCCTGTAGCGCCAGGGGCTTCACGTCAGTCAGGGAGTGGAGAGGAGTCACCCCACCCTTTCCCAAGTTGTCACAGGGGGGTGGGTCCACCCTGTGATGCGTTGGTAAAGGGTGGGGTAGAGGCTGCAGGCATGCGGGAAGCTACAAAATTGAGCCTGCGCAGTTTGTCATCAGGACCTTGGAAGACACACTGCGCAGACTCGAGGTGGCTGCTTCCCGTGCTGCTACTGGCAGGCTGTGACCAAACTTGTCATGGCGCACCACTCTCGCTGTGCACCTTTTTTCCCCCACCCAAGGCCCATGTCAGGGTCTTCTCAAGTCCCAGACTCCGTGCTAATGAGCGCTGGAGTAGGAAGTTCAGTTCAGCTCTGCCACTGACGAATCCCCAGCTTTGTCTTCTTCCATTAACAAGCTGACAGGGGTGCTCGGAGTCTGACCACTTATTAGCAGCAACACATTTCCAGCTCGAGTGGAGCGAGCCAGAGCTGGAGAAAAGCGATCGGACAACCATGCTGAGGCGGACAAAGAGGGCCCCATTGTCTGCAGTTAGGTGAGACAATCCTTCAGTCTGTTCTCTGTTGGCAATAGCTGGTAAAACTAGCTGTTTTTGATAAGTCCGTCCTTGGCCAGACCTTAATAAACTGTAATTGCCTTCCGCTTTGCACGGCTGGTACATGGGGCCTGACTTTGGGTAATTCGGCTAACAAGCACCTCTAGAGGCCTCCGACTGCAGGGTGCATGCGATGGGGAGTTCTGGAACAACTGGGTACTGCTGATAGCGACTGACATGCATGGGCAGAGCTCTGTAAAAGGCCCGTGCTGTTAAAGCAGTGGGTGCTGCAGGTCAATATTGAGGTACATTTGTAGGGGAGCGTGAGGAGCCAGTGCTAGAAAAGCATTGAGTTTTAACGGGGTAACCCACGTAAAACTACCAGACCTGGGTCAGTATTACAGTACAATATAATGGTGGTCGTGGTAGCAACTTTCTTTTACAGAAGAAAATAGCAAAACATTCACCACTCCTGCTTATGTATGATGCTCAAATCAGATTTTTAATCCTAAAAATGAAAGGCATCAAATGCAATATAACGTCAAAGCATTTCTTAGAGGCAGCACAGTTGCTCAAAATACGTAGCAGTGCGATAAATATTTACAGTGCTCTTGGTGTGAAGGAAGAAGAAGAAGGGGTAGGGTAAATGGTGGTGAATCTGTGGGTAAAGGTATAGTGACATATATACATCATATCTACATGAGGTTAGACCTTTCCAGCCTAACATAGGTCAAATGTTCCTTAATGTAAACATAGCTCAAATGTACATGTTATTCGTAATAATCAATCCTTTGAGCTTGTGGTTAGGTTGTCAGTTGACCTATGTTAGGCTGGAAAGGTCTAACCTCATGTAGATATGATGTATATATGTCACTATACCTTTACCCTGTCCTTTACCCACAGATTCACCACCATTTACCCTACCCCTTCTTCTCTTCCTTCACACCAAGAGCACTGTAAATATTTATCGCACTGCTACGTATTTTGAGCAACTGTGCTGCCTCTAAGAAATGCTTTGACGTTATATTGCATTTGATGCCTTTCATTTTTAGGATTAAAAATCTGAATTGAGCATCATACATAAGCAGGAGTGGTGAATGTTTTGCTATTTTTCTTCAGTGCTAGAAAAGCAGCGTGTCTTGCAGTTTAGTGAGGTCCCAGTGCTGCAATTAGCAGGGAGTGCTGCAGATTTGGAGTGAGGCATATTTTCAGAACACTGTGCAGGGGTCAGTGCTAGAATAGCAGTGGGTGCTGCAGGTTAGGGCAGAGGTACATTGACAGAGCAGCGTAACAGGTCAGTGACGGCTGGGAATGACGTACATTTATGTGAGGGGCCAGGGCAGGTTAGGACTGAGGTAAATCGAAAAAGCACCTTGCGGAGTCAGTGCCGTAATAGCATTAGGTGCTGCAGGTTAGCTGTGAGATACATTGACAGAGCAGCGGGTGTTGTAGGACATTTACAAGACTCCCTCAGAGCTGTGGACCGATGTCAAGATGTCCAATCCGGAAATTACAAAAACTTCCAGAGTTACCTTGAAGTCTTCGTTGGGGGAGAGATTTTAAAGGCGGTATCTGTGCTACTATTGGGTACGTTTTGGCAATGATTTGGTGTGAAGCTGCACGTGGTCTTTGGTCATTTGTACGGAGTAGCCAGTTAGTGCAGGACACCTTCGAGGTGAATTGACAATGATATGTGCTGAAAATCATACAGCAGTGCTTGGCGTGATGGAGGTGCAGTGGTCTGCTGTCTGGGATCCTTCATTGGAATATTACACAATGGTATATACCAGGATTGAAGTGCAGTGGCATGGATGTCAAGGGTCCCTGCACTGGTGTAACACACAGTACCGGATACCTTGATTGAAATGCTGTGTTTCGGATGACAGGGGTACCTGCACTGGAATTGCAGGCAAGGTTGGACACAAGGGTTGAAGCACAGTGCTATGGATATCTGGGGTCTCTGCAACTGAGTAACAGACAGTACTCGATACTAGCACTTAGCACCTTGACCCACCGTTACCTTCTATAATAAAAGCCTGACGTGGATGATTCTTGAAAAGACCAACACAATTTTAAGGTGCAGATACGTTTCTTCATCTATTTTAAAAATAAATAAAAGCTTAATATTGTAAAGATAATTGTATTGCAGAGCGAAGAAAGTAAATATTCCGAGAATTCTTTTTTTAGAGCGTGAGCACACAATCGCTGAAAGATATAGCTCACGTGTGAATATGTTAAGCAAAGCACAGGCCTGGCCCTCACCAGGTGTCTAGTTCGGATCTGGGGCTGGCAAACGATCACAGAGCGGAGCCCAGCATGCCAGGCTCTGCCCCTCCCTCCTTAAAGCAGTTTTTCAAAGAATAGTTAGAACGGATCTCCTCGTAAACGAAAAAGTGTCAAAGGAGGAGGGAAATGACTTAGACAAAGTAAAATACGTGTTTTTCCGCATGATACGTGCATTGAAAAGACAAGTGTAAAGCTGTGTCTACAGTCTGCAGCTGAGCGTCTCTTCTCAGATTTGTCCCATTGATGGTCAGTGTTTGGTGTGCTCACATATTTAACGCCTCCAGTGAGGTACTCAGGTTCTCCTGAAATAAATGCTTGTTTTTTTAAGCCAGGACAGCGCAGTGAGATTAACATATACAGCGACATCTCTTCCTTCCTTACACTTATACATTGGTTATGGAAATGCCAGTCACATTTTTAATGCATGTAATTGACTTTATACTCTTGTATGCTTTTGCTCCCTCCTAAACATAGCCACATAGCATTGTCCTTTGGTAAGCCAGGAAGTAAAAATGCTGGTGAAGAAGCTGGTTATGTGGTGGGGGCAGCTGAGCGAGGGGGTGACTGGTTTTTGACATACGCGTGTCCTTGAGCCACTGCATTTGTGCATTAAATCTGGGGCAGTTAATGAGTGCACTTACCACAAGTGCCAGTTGCAGACTGTGGACATTTATGCACGTACTGTCTGGGCCATGTAATGAACCCTCAAAGGGTGCCTTGAAGAGTGATTGGGAGCGACTTTTAGAGGCAGCAGGGGACAGAGTGGGGCTTGTGCTGAAAGAAACGTAACAGATGTGTCCATTAATGGCGACCATCCTCCCCCAAAAATGCGGTGCCACCCCTAACGTGAATCCCCACACCCTGAACCCCGTCCCCAGCAAGCCCAGCCTCACCACTCACAGACCTCACCAGCCGCCACTGCTTTAAAGCACTCTGCATGGTGTTCCTGGCAATGCACCATTAAGGACCCAGGCATCTTAATTCTCTCTTCAAATGGTACATACCACAAAGACCACTTAGATCATCTCTTGGCAGGAAGGTGATTATTCTTAGGTACGGCAAAGCCAGATGGGGAGGACGCAACCTCTCAGTCGCTGCAGCAAAGCTTTGGAACACTTTGCCTGCTCATATTTCAGACGCTGAGTCTCTCTCCTTATTTAGGAAACACCTCATAAAGTGGTTCTTTTCTTTGTAAACTACATCCTTAAGTGCTTCTCATGTTTTGCTTGGAATTGTTCACTTTTCTGACTCAGCTCTTTGATACCTTTGGCTTTAGTGCACTTTATAATTCTGATTTCATTTCATTTCAATTCACATAGATGTAGATTTTTTAAGTAAATGTGGCAAGAACAAGAGAGAGTGGCTGGACAATGGGGGCTACTTACTGCTTGCATTGCATTTCCAGCTTACAATAGAAAGGGCCCTACCCTTCTACAGCATCTGATACGACCTTACAGTCCAAAAAGAACTGTGAGAACATCTTATCTAGCGGTAATTCCAAAAGTGCTCAAAAATAGGAACGAAGGTGATCTTTCTCTTTCTGGTTTCTAAGCTGTGGAACTCTCTTCCTATTAGGCTCTTGAAGGCTGGAGCTGAGCTGAGTTTCAGGAAGCATCTTAAGACCTGACTGTTTGTGTAACTTGTTGGAGTATTCTGGGCTTGAACTACCCAACACTGGGAGGCCCGAGTTGGGTAGCCATGCACTTTATAACTTCCACAGAATAGAACAGAATAAATTAGAGAGGTTTATGAAAACGTTAGGGAGGGGTATGCAAATACAAACATACACACACAAAAGAAAAAGTCTACTGCTATTCATAAACTCCACATCTCAAGTTATTACAGCTCTTAAAGTGTCAAAAAAGAAGTAAATGTACTCCAGTCCATTCTTGGAGTAAGTTGACCACTACACATACCAACCACTGGCACTGCAACACACTCTCATAGAAAACAATGGAGGCAGGGGAAAAAACATACCCAACAGGAACTAATGTTAAATGAACTAAATGATTTCAACATTTAAATTATATATTTTTAATCGTAAAAAATTATAATTATTTCATTATTTCAAAAGGTAATAAACTTTTTTTTTTTTTTTAATTTTCTTTATTAAGATTTTCTTAGTTGGTACATTATATTCAGAACATCAATAATAAACATGTTAGGTGAGTTTACATAAAAAATGTTGTCGCTCTACATGATAAAGAAACGAAACCAGTTTAGCTTCGGTACAGCACAGCAGGACACCAAGAACAGCATAGGTACATATATTAAGAAGTCTTTTTAAACAAGTCAGAATTTTCTCTTAAGTAAATAGTGAGGGGTTCCCAGAAGTCAGTTGGTTTAGCGGTGGTGGGCAGTTCCTCAGCATAAAGCAGAAAGTTATCTCTACAATAGACAGCATCCACCATCCAGCGCTCCACAGTGGGCGTTTGCCTACAGTCCCAATGCATTGCCACTCTTCGTTTGGCTAACAATAGCAGTATCGCAGTTAGTTTTTTCTTAATGGATTTCAGGGGTATTTGGTGGCCCAATAGACACAATTGTGGTGTGCAGCTTAATTTACATAACATTATTTTTTCCAATAAACAAATCACTTGTTCCCAGTATTGTCTGATCTTATCACATTTCCATGCTAAATGGGCAAAGTCGGCCTTATCCAACCCACATCTTTTACAGTGCGCATTGTCACGTAATCCATATTTATATAGTTTGAGTGGAGTATGATATGTTTGGTGTAAATATTTATAATGGATAATACGGAGATTTCCATTGGGTGTTAACAATTCAGTAAGTGCACAGCACGCTTGCCAATCATCATCCTGTAAGGGGGTTTCCAATATCGCATTCCATTTTTCTCGGGCAGTATTTGTATTTATACCAATTTCTGCCTGTATCTTTTTGTATAGTTGTGCAACTACATGAGTATGAGTTGGGGTGGTAATTAGCGTTTGTAGTGACTCTAATGTGGGAGGTTCAGCTGGATAAGTGGGGTAAAGGTCCCTGATAGCTGCTCGTAACCTATGATAGGTAAATCTAAATAAAATGAACTGGTTATTTATATATGCGAGGTCATCTTGAGTGATAAAGGTGCCATTGGGGTACAGGTCTCCCATTGTCGTTATACCTACTTGTGCCAAGAGTGACATACTGTTTTTTTCCTGTGTCACTGATAAGTCCGGGTGTTGGGCTAAAGGTAGATTTGGAGCATAAATGGGTGGTTTTTTTGTAAGCTGGCTGATTCGGTGCCATGCTGTGGAAGTTGTCCGTATCGTATTTATTTCGCTTTTGGATAAGTGTGGTCGGTTGTGTGGTAGTATATTGGCTAGGGCAATAGGGTCAGCATCGCCATCTTCCACTGCCAGATGTGGCATATATCGCACTGGGTTGTACCAATAGTGCGCATATTGCGCTTGAGCACATAGATAGTATAAATACATATCCGGGACTGCAAACCCTCCAGATGGATAAGGAAGCGTTAATGTGTGTAGATTTATCCTCGTCTGTTTACCAGCCCATATTAATGTAATAAGAATTGTTCGTACCCTTTTAAAAATTGGAGTTGGAGGGTGTATCGGAATATTTGTGAAAAGATAAAGCAATTTTGGTAATATCACCATTTTTACCAGAGATATTCTGTCTGCAAAGGAAAGGGGTAGTGTTATCCACCTGGTAATTTGCGTTTCTATCTTATCAATGGCGGCACCATAATTATATCGAATTACCAATTCAGGATCGCAATGAATCCAGATGCCTAGGTATTTTATCGGGTCGTCTTGCCAAATTAAAGGGAACTCTATTTGTGGTGGTTGTGTGTTTGCTGTTAATGGGATTATCGCTGATTTATTCCAGTTTATCTGAAGTCCCGATTGACGTCCGAATTGTATGTATTCCCTGAGTAGTGGTGATAGGTTCGCAGCAGGGTCTCTAAGGTATAGCACCATATCATCCGCGCACAGCGAGATGGCAATGGGCCGCATTCGGAAGCGTAGTGCTGTGTGCGCATATTTTTGGCGGATTTTGCAGGCAAGTGGTTCCAGTGCGATGGAGAATAATAGGGGAATAGTGGACAACCCTGACGGGTGCCTCGTTGTATCGGTATGCTCTCAGATATGTGCCTGTTAACTTTGATACGGGCTGTGGGTCTGTTATAGAGTAGTTGTATCCAATTAATAAACATTGGTGGTAACCCAATCCTTTGTAGTATTGTGAACATATATGTCCACTCAACAGAATCAAAGCTTTGGCCGCATCAAGTAACACTGCTACTGCTTGTAGTTCTGGATTTAGCTGATGTAAAAGGGCAAAGATGGTGCGGATATTGTGTGCCGTTGAACGGGCTGGTATAAACCCTGACTATAGTTGACATGAGTGGTTGCAATCTCGTGGCTATAATCTTTGCTAAAATCTTAACATCTGTATTTATTAAAGACAGGGGTCTATAAGATTCAGCCTTTTCAGGGTTTTTATCCGGCTTCAATAGTGCAACTATAAGTGCTTCACGTAGTGTGGGTGGGAGAATTTTATTATTATATGCTTCGTCGTACATTTCAATAAGATATGGGATTAACAGTTCGGAGTAAGCTTTATAGAATTCACCGGTATAACCATCTGGGCCAGGTGTCTTACAATTGGGAAACAATTTAATGGCGGCATGTATTTCTTCTACAGTTATAGGTTGTGCTAAATATTAGCGCTGATCGTCAGATATCCATACTAACGCTATGTCATCCACATAACGTAAAATTTCATGCGTGGAGGCTGTGTCTTGCGTTTTGTATAATATGCCGTAGGTTTCCATAAATGTTCGTAGTATACCCTCTGTATTATAATGGAGTACCTTATTATCATCTTCTATTCGTAAAACAGTGTGTTGTTTATGCTCTGTTCGCATACTTTGTGCTAGGATCCGGCCTGGTCTGCCCCCTTCGCCTATTCTACGTGCTATATGGCGCCGTGAGATATACTTTATTTCGTCGTCTGCTAGTTTGTTATAATTGTTGACTTCAACCCGTATATCACTCAGCGTTTGTGCACTATGAGTAATATCGTAAACAGTTCAGTTGTGGGCGGATATCTTTCAGTATACCAGCATTTGTGCTAATACATATACCCCGCACAGTTGAATTAAGAGCTTCCCAGAGGGTCCCAGCACTGTCTACTGAACCTTTATTTATAGTGAAGAAATCCACTATTGCTGAGTGAATTGTGTCTTTATAGAGTGGGTCTAATAAAGCATTAGCATTAAAACGCCATATGAATGGCGGAGGGATGTATGTTGGAACTTGCAGTGTTAATAAAACAGGTTTATGATCCGACAGAGTTTTGGGGAGATGGCAGATGTTCTGGGTCCATGTGCACGCTTGTTCCGTAAGGAGCCAGTAATCAAGTCTTGGCCAACTGTTATGCACAGTGGAGGAGTGGGTACCGTCCTGCAGAGTTGGATTACGCATTCGCCATATGTCATACATACGGAATTCAGTCATGCCATGAAGGAGAGCTGAAACAGCACGGTGGTGATGTTCTGTCGTGTCTCGAGATGTATCTAATGTGACGTCAAGCGCCATATTCAAGTCCCCACCCCATAGCAAATCCATAGTAGGTAGTTCACGAAGTTTAGACCACAGGGTTACAATGAAATCAGGATCATCCACATTAGGGCCATAAACATTGATAAGGGCTACTTTAGTGCCACGTAGTATACCTGTAACAATCACATATCTACCTTGGGGGTCAGCAATTGTTTGATCTAATATAAAACAAGTTCCTTTTCTTATGAGAGTGATCACTCTGCACGCATAGGAGGAATATGACGATGATACCACCAGTTCAGCCCATCTTTTACAAAGTGTTGCTGCTTTCGGAGGGAGTAAATGCGTTTCTTGAAGTAATGCTACGTCTATATGATACCTATCTAGGTATGCAAAGACCTGCCTTATTTTTCTGGGGTTATTAAGTCCCCTCACATTCCAAGATATAAATTTCAAAGGGGTAGCTTTATCCATAGCGTGTAGTTATGTAACTGTAAATGCACCTGGTATAGTACATTGTATTGACATATCCTGCAGTGCTCAGTGTTTCCGCTCGTGCTGTGACCATTAACGACCTATATATACATATGTAAGGGTACAAAACCAACAGGCATATAATTCCTGTCATTTCCCAATTCCGTTTTTGCCCTCCCCCCACCCACTTCGCTATCCCAATCATAGCAAAGACAATCCCGATTAACCAATAACAATTTACCCGCTCCCAAAGTATCCCCTATTAGGGAAGAAAAGGTTGTGGTGTACACAGAGGTGGCGGAGACTGCCAGCCGTACACCCCAATGACTAGCATATGGGGGATCGAGTCTATAGTGTTTAACAGTTGACGAAGATATTACATCGATCATAACCTAATACTGTAGATAATTTACCTGTGACACACAAGTAAGGACAATTCACATAGATATCAAAGGCGACCTTGGCATTCATCTATACAGTTTTAACATTAGGAATGTATGCCGTACTATATATTTATCATTAGTATACTAGACTTATCTGGGGTCTCAGACGCTAACTGCAAGAGTTCTTAGTGCAGCCATTCAGAATGTGGCACATGTCGTAGGAAGAGTGTAGCTCATTCCACATCTGAGGTGTTGTCCGGTTCGGCTTGGGTCCCTCTTGGAGATTTACGTCTGACTGCTTGTGGGTTCTTGAGCTGTAAATACTTAAGTACTTCCTGCGGTTCATTGAAGATTTTACTTTTCCCATCATCTGTTATCCGTAAGCGAGCTGGGTATATCATAGCGTAGGTGATATTATTCTCACGCAATTTCTTTTTAACGTCCAGGAATTTCTTCCGCGCTTCTTGGACCTGGGAGGTAAAATCCGGGTATATAGAGATAGTCATACCTTCATGACGCAATGTTCCCAGCTCACGTGCTCTACGGAGCGCCGCATCTCTGTCTCTGTAGTTCAGGAGCCTGGCGATTATAGGACGCGGTCTCCCCTCAGGTGGTGGAGGTGGTGCCAGCGATCTGTGTGCCCTCTCAACAATGAATACTTCAGAGAAGGTTTCTCTGCCAAGGAGAGTAGTCAAGAGGGTCTCAATATATCGCTCCATGTTTCCCGTGTTGGTTGATTCTGCCACTCCCATCAGGCGCAGGTTATTTCGGCGCGAGTGGGCCTCCAAATCTTCTGTCTTCACCATCACGGCTAGCATGGCCTTTTCTGTTTTTGTTTTTTTTCAATTCCAATTGGTTTTGAGCATCTTCCGTGTCCGATATGCGGCGTTCCGCCATGTCAATACGTTCCGTGTGTTTATCTAATCTCTCGGACATACCGTCGACCCGATATGCCTAGGAGTCTATCTTGCCATCGATGTTTGATAGAGTTGATTGAATCGTGTTGAACATGGACTGGAAGTCTACTGTCGCATCAGGACTGGTTGCGGTTGTAGATGTCTGAGTATTTTGGAGGCCATCAGTGCTCTGTTCGGTTGATTTTTTAGAGTTCTCAAATTGTAATTTGGGTTGATTTTTGTCTGGTTTCCCCATGATTGTGAAGAGGAGGAGGCAGTGTGGTACGTCCCGGTGTTTGGCACTTTACAGTGGACCAAAACGATATGCTTGCAACTGTAAGAGTAGTATATCAGTACCCGTGTCTCTCAGCAGTAGCTATAGGTCCGCCATATAGTGATGGTGTGTGAGGCAACCACAGCCGGGGGCTGCGACGACGTCAGGTCACCGGGGAGTATATGTATGGAACAGAGTGTCTTGATATCGCAGTAGATTACTTGTCACAGTCACCCGGGCGAAGGTGCAGGCGAATTATGCAGCGTAGCAGCACGTGGTTACGGAGGACCACAGTGTCAGCAAATGCAGTAGATCAATCTGCCACTGCAAGCCCGCCAGTGACCATGAGCTTTATTGTAGAAGATATGGGGCGTATTGCACCGTGCAGTGTGATCACAGTATGAATCACATGTGAGCCTCAGGATAGTATTGCACTGCAGGTGGTGTTCCTCTCCAACGTGAGTTATGCGCGTTCTACACAGTACAGTATACACATGAGTTGGCAATGATGTGTCAGAAGTCCGCTACGCATCACATTACCTATCGGTGCAGCACAATCCCTGATCTTTACTGGTGCACTTCCGGTCTCATCTCCGTCGCGCTAATTCCGATGCCGGTCTCAGGCAATGATAGGCAAGATATGGGCTGCAATGACATCGGGCGTTACTCTTTGTTGTGCCGCAGTTAGGATGGAGCGACGACGCGGCAGCGCCAGAGACGCACACCGCTACACACGTTGGGGCCTCCCAGGCACAGCCGATAGCAGAGGCATGCAAGGATAGCAGCCGTACCTCATAGAGCGGTTACCGATATATCCGATATGCCGCACTTCTGTCCCCGCGGCGTTATGACCGCACCACAGGATTAGCCAGTAGTATGCCACCCGCGCCGCGGCCTCAATCGCTAAACACACCGCTCCCGTTCAATAAATGTCTCAACCTCAGCGCGCAGGACTCAGCTCCCAGTCTCGTCGTTAGAAGTCAAATATTGTGCGCTATAGCATCGGGATCCGAGTCACGCAGTGCGGCGGTGTAGGAGCAGTTCTGCGCCGTTAATCTACGGCGCATACGCCTCCGAGCTTTACCGAGGCACATAAACTCACCATGCACCGGCAGTGTGTAATCAGGATGGCAGCACAGCACGGGATGTTGTATATTGTCCCTGCGTACCTTCCGGACAGATCATCCAGAAACAGGCCAGCAGGGAGTCCGCAGCGTCCTCCGATAGTGAGTCCGCGCACTGCTGCCTTGGCCTGCAGGCCCCTGGTTCAGTGCCTGCGTCCGGGGAGTTGCGTAGTGGTTTTTCCCAGGCGTGTGCGTCCCCGGCAGTCCGGCCGCGCCCCAGTCGATTGTTCAGTGGGGCTTTACACTGCTTTCCAAGTGAGATACAGCGGCGGGAAGTGATCCACTGAGAGGACGCCTTTGTCAGCTGCACAGGTATTCGTTTACATTAGAGAGATTTAGGTTGTAAGCGAAGGATTATTGCAAGATCTGGACTCGATCGGAGGAGCTCGCCTACAGTGCGGCCATCTCCAGGCGTGGCTAGCTCCGCCCCCCAAGGTAATAACAAACTTGATTTAAAAACAAATGAAACTTTTAAACTTGATATAACATTTATAAATAATTAAAATTAAGTAAACAAATCATTTTCATCAAAATATACTACATATTGAATACCCATAAAATGTTATGCATGTGGGATTTTTTTTAAATTATTGTTTTAAAATTGGTATTTATAAATTAAAATAATATATTCAAATTAATTAATCAGTTTATACACACTTAATTTGACGAGTTCATGTGCTTTAACATTTGATCTTATTTGTTCTAAGTTAACAATAACCATTTACAGAGAATATACATTTTATATTTTACATTCAAATAGTTGTAATATTTTTGAAAAATACTGAACTTTAATAATTTACCCTGTACTTTCCAATATGGAAATCTATGCCATAGTGGCAAAGATAGCCACTTAAGTGTGCATAGTCAGTAAGTAGTAGGAACTTTATACTCATAAATCCTCTTGTAGGTGGCTGCATCCTCTGAACTGAGGTTGTGGAGACATGCAATACTTCACCTGGGTGTAAATATACTCTCGGAAATGGTGAATAACAAAAAAGGTGGAGCTTTAAATTCAGATGTCGTGGTAAATACACTTGTGAGCAAATATTCACATTTATATTTACCCTTTGAATATACCCCTTGTGTGCAGGACCTTGCATACCTGTTTATACTCACAAATGGTTTTCATAGTAAATTTTAAGTGAGATAAAAAGTAAGGAGATGTCAATGTGGAAATTCTATTGGAAACCGCGACTAAGGGGGCGCGTTTCACTTTTTATAGTTCTCAGGGAAAACGCAGCACTTACCGTTGTAAATGTAAGATATGACTAAAGTTAGGGAATATGACAATAGGCTGGTGCAATAATATTTCAAGTTAATCTGAACCTGTTTGCATGTGCTGGGACCCATGAGTCACTAGAACGTTTACCATTATGAGTGATTGGGATGTAGCTCATACTAACACTTCGCTTAGTTTAAAATAAATGCAAATCTTGTCGTGAGATGTAATTCAGTACACCGTGAGCCTGTCCGAAAAACATACATGTTGTAAGTTACAAGCGCAGCAAACCTTTTCTTCATCTGCATGGACAATGTGATGAACTCCGCTGATGCACACACCATTTCTGTCCACACAAAGTGCAAATAAACAATTATGTTATACATAGCTGCCAAGGTTTCAGAATGCCTGTGTGTGAAATTTTCATAATTTCAGTGTAGTTATGAGTGACATTCAACGACTATGAGTGACACTTTCTCACAAACAGTATAATGTCACCCACATTTAGACCCCTCTTTTACTGCCGTTTAGACTGACCCAGTTTTTGGCATATCTTTAGAAGCTTCGTTTTGCGGCTGGACATCCACATCTGTTTGATACTATGGTTTGAGCAAGGGGTGCTTTTTTACATTAATTAGGGAGGTGTGTGGTTTTGTGTTTCGGTCTTCAAATCTCTGCAGTTCGTTTGGCTTGCATATGAGTTTCTGTGATAGCAGGATAGTTCCATGTCATAATATATTGAGATTGCTATACCTCCCCTTATACAATAGAGCCATCTTGCGGCCTTTGAGAAACAAGCTCAGCTTTTATGTGTTCGTCCCAGAAAAGCAAGAAACTTTAACTACACGGTTCTATCACACTTCAGGACACGGTTCTTTTGAGTGACAGTCTTAGGCATTGCAGTAAAGCGGGAAAATTACCAGAAATGCGTTACTCTACCATGAGTTTGGAGAGAGGATGTACCCTTACTGGTAGAGCAGTCGACCTCGAAGCTGGGGAACCGGGTTCGAGTCTCGGCAACGACGTTCAACATCCTGTGATTCTGGGCAAATCACTTAATCTCCCCGTGCCTAACAAAAATGAATGTGTCAATCTGTAACGAAACTGGTGCTCATGTAAAGCGCTCTGATACCCAATGTCTCGGGTCTAGTTCGTGCTAGATAAAACTAAAAAAAAAAAAAAAGATGAGATGAGTGGCACTTGGCAGGGTTGGTTAAATGGGCCACCCAGTGAATGATGTCTCAATATATCTCAACAGCCAAGCTGACTTCATCAAACAAAGCAGCATTCTAGATTGCTCAATGCTGGTGATTGTTAGTGATGCCAAACTGGGTTAACAGAACTGTTTTTTTCTCTCTACACTGATGGCTGCTTTAAACTTGTGGAACATGAGCCTGCCCGGAAATGTATATTACCTCCTCATCCGTCTTCCTCGTCCCAGTCTTTACTGGGTGAGATGAACATCTCCTTTCCAGAAATGGTTCTGCCAAGATAGAATCAAACAAAAACCTACCCTAAAGATGGCCGACTTCCTCTTCCTGTGACCCTTATATACAGAGGACGTCACCACCACCACATCCTGTTTTTTCATTCCTCTTCCAGGGAAGATGGTGGTGCCATGGTAAGTGGAGAGTTTATTATTTATACGGCATTGTTGAACTTTGCTGAGCAAGTTCTTTAGCTATTTGTTGCTGCTACGTGTTTGTCCGCCCTGCTTTAGTGGTCGCATTGCGTTCAATTGGATTGGTAGTACCAACATCAGGGTGCCTCGTTTCAGGCTGATCTGGGAGCTGAGGGCATTTATTTAATAATATTTACCTCCTGTATTTCCGTCCCTGTTGCCTACTCCAGGGGTTGGGGGCATGCATTTGTTTCAATTAAATAGATAGCCCTTTGTTTCTTTAATTGTTTGGATATTCTCGCAAGATTTGGTTGCCCAGCAACCCTGAATATAGGAAGTGCAGATGGCCAGAATTATTCAAGGCTGCTAGTTCATTCTCCTTGTGTGTTCTTGTTTCCAGGCTGATCTGGTTCAGCAGTATGGAGTCTGAGAAAGCAAAAGAGAAACAGAGGCACTGTGAAGCTGAGCCTGAAGAGTACCAGTCTTCTGCATCAGAGCCCTTATAACGCTTGAATCCATTCAGTCTATGATTCAGGTGGCAGTGGAAGCAGCTTTTGCAGCTAGAGAAGCGCCTCCCCCCAGCTAAAGTGCCCAGGCCTGCCTCTACTGGAGATTCAGATGATGGGGTGCCAGACGAGGCCATCCATGGACATTTTGTTCAAGGGCCAGAATTATCTGAGGGCCTTTTAAATTTTAGAGAGAAAGAAATTCCGCATTTTGCGAACGGGGATTCTATTTTGGCGAGATTGTCCTGGCAAGATGTGCTGGTTTTGGAGGATGCTTCTCCTGTGGACACCATAGATAAGAAAGTGGAAGTGGCCATGAAGAGGTCCTATATGGCAATGAACTGTAGCATCAGAACCATCACCTACACGACTTCAGTTCCTTCTGAAAGACTCAAACATTGGCTGAACAAATTCAGCTGGGGAATTACTCTTCTGAGACTTTATCTATTATGGAGCAGCAGGTTTGAATCCTAGCTGATGTATCTTTTGATGTCTTGGGAGCCACTGCTGCGCCTCCTGGTACAGTAATAGAAGGGTAACGCCACCTTTGGACAGGGGTGGCTCCTCCATGCGAGGGGAGGAGCGTCACCCCACTTAAATGCCCCCCAAACCGCAGAGAGGAAAAATGAAATGGTAATTCAGTACCATTTTATTTTTCATCATCCTACCCTGAACCAAGTGTCAGGACGGGGCAGAGCCTGCTGAGTGGCAGACGGGAGGAGTAGTGGGCAGAGGGCTGCCTGTGCACTGTTTAAAGTATGCATGTCTCTTTGGTCGGCCGTCTTGCGTCAGCCAGACAGACATGCCAACTTTAAACCTCTCATCCTAGCTGTCTTAGACAGCTGGGTTGAGAGCAAGTGCAGACCTCCAGTGCACTGGGGAGCATAGAGAGAGGCTGCTTCCTCCAATCAGGGTGCTGCTCTCATGCTGGTTAACAGCATGTGAGCAGAGCCAGGATTGGTCAAGGGAGTCTGCTGGTGCCCGCTCTGCAGTCGACGCAAGAGGTCCGAGGTCCAGAGCGAGGAGGATGGGTAAGGTAAGCCCCCCCTCTCTCCATAGATGCCAGCCACCACTACCTTTGGATGAGATCTTGGAGGGCGGATACTGCTCAGATGAATCTTCTCAAGAATCTCTTATTTCTGGGGTCTAAGTTGTTTGGCAAGACATTCTAAGACATGATAAAGAAATCCCAGATGATAGAATATTGGTGACACCCATTAAGCCTCGTGGCAGAGGAATAGGTTTTGGTTACAAGAGAGCATTTGGTCTGATTCCTTTCTCCAAATCTCCACAGCCTTTTGGAAGCAGGGCACTGCTGTAGCAGACAAGTCTTGATTTACGCCAGCCTCTGCCTCTTTTGCTCCTACGCCTGAGCCTCCCAAGGCATGACTATGCCAAGAGTCCTCCACAGCAAGTTAGAGGCCGGTTGAAATATTTCTCTCACGTGTGGCAGGCACAGATCGGAGACAGATGGGCAATTGATGTCAAGCAGAATGGTCTGGTGTTCCAAATTTACTATCAGCCCCCGGACTTTTTTGTCAGACACCACTTGCAAAGAAACTTCTGCGTCAGTCACCTCTTTTGGAGGATGTGGAAGAATTGCTTTCCAAAACAGCTATAAATCCTGTGCCATAGACAGAACAAGGAAGAGGCTGTTATTTCATTCTTCTCCTAATCCTGAAAGTGTCAGGTTCTTTTTGTCTTGTTTTGGATATAAAAAGAGCAAAGTTTTGTATCCCATATCAGAAATTCACGAAGTTGGCCCGCTTCCTCTGCTGAAAAAAGAGAACTTTTTGACATTCATAGATCCAAAGGAAGCATGTTTTCACTTCCAAATTCACAAGGACTCTCTGAAGTTTCTCAGATTTTGCGAGAGGAAAGGACACTTCTAATTTTACCATTTGGTCTTGTTTCAGCTCCAAGAACTTTCACCAAGTTCCTAGCTCCTGTAGTGGGTATTGCGCATTTGGAGGGTATCAGGGTATTTCCTTATATGGGTGATTGGCTGATTGCTTCTCAATCTTTTTCTAAGGCCAAGGAAGACACCCAGATCACCCTTCAGATTCTGCCCGGATTCGAATTTCTGGTGAACATGAAGAAGTCCTACCCATGTCCCTCGAAGTTACTCCAGTTCATTGGGATTCAGTTCAATACGTAGGAAGGGAAGATTTTTCTTCTCAGTCACAGAGAAGAGAAGCTGACATCTCATCTTCGATCTCTGTTGTCAGGACCTCAAGCTTCAGCCAGGGAATGGCTGGTGGTTCAGGGGCACATGGCCTCAGCAGACTCAATTCTACCATGGGCCCATCTCCATCGATATCCCTTGGTTCTTTACCTTTTAAGATTTTGGTCTTCAGCAACTCAGTATTACTCTGTTCAGATTCCTGTGTTAGATCAGGTGTCCCAGGCTTCAATGGTGGCTTCATCAGGGGTCATTAAGAAGGGGTCCCTCTTTTCTTCTTCCATCCCTCTTAGTCATCGCGAGAGATGCCAGTGCGGGGTGAGGGGAGGGAGATCCTTCTTTCTCATCAGATTCAGGGGAGGTGGGTGCCTTCTCAGATGCAGATGTCCTCGAATTGGAGGGAATTAAAGGCGGTGCACTCAGCCCTGTTGATTTTCACTCATGTAATCAGGAACCAAGCTGTTCTGGTTCGCAAGGTAGTCAGGAGTTCTCTTCAGCATCAGAGTGGTACAGGGCTCTCATCTATGGTTAAGTTGAGCCAGATCATTTGTCTTTGGGCAGACCAGCATCTTCTTTCTCTCCAAGCAGTATATATTCTGGGGAGGGAGAATTTGCTCACGAATCATACGAGTGGTGTCGTCCCTCCATCAGTCTTGATGGTCCTTCACCCGAGAATCTTCCAGTAGATAACTCAAAGGTTTGGGTCCCTTTGGTTAGATATTTTTGCCACCAGGCAGGATCAGGACCGGCTCTAGGGCGGTGCGATCGGTGCCACCGCACCGGGCGCTGACTTGGGGTGGGGGCGTCATTTTTGCAAGTATATTCTCATTTTGAAAGCACCTGCTACTGGGTTCCCGGCCTCCAGCAATTTTCAGGCATCAATTAAAATGTCAAGATAACTCCAGTGATTAATGGTCTTCCTGGAAAGAGGCCGGAGGTTTGTCTAATGGAAGTTTTGACTCATCCTAAGGTAGCGCAGAGGGTTAAAATGCCTGCTGCTAAGAACGTGTACCATGCAGATAACGAAGTGCATATAATGTAAATATGCCAGTGGGTTACTGCTTCAGTAAGAGAGCTCCTTTTGTTACTTGTCTTTTATAAGTCAAAATCCTAATATAAAACATTGAGCTATTAACTGTCATCAAACAGCTGCGTGTAAACTGCAAGTATTATGTTAGAGCTATATGGTTTTTTGCCCAGTCTTTCATTATCCTAATCTTGCTAAAAGGGTTCATTTGTTGTAGAAAACAATTCTTATTATTAAAGAGAATCCCTAAAAATGATGTTACGTTTTAAATTCTGAATTTGTGGTTTTCCAGAATAAGGACTCTTAAACTATATTGCCTACCAGTATCACTGACATGTCACTCCTACACTACACCTTGTAGTCCTGTCTGATGTAACATTTCCTATACACTGATTTACACACCTATGATTGTCTCTGTGCAATGTGTGTGTGATGTAAAGCGCTCTGACACCTTACACTGGTGTGAGTGGCGCTATAAAACTAAATGAATCTGAGAGACAGTGGTTATGGAGACTTGAGGGGAACTGTTAAAGGGTGCTAGTGAGGGAATCTGTGGCAGAGGTGGTTATTGGGGGGGCGCCAACAAACATTGTCGCACAAGGCACCACCAGTGTTAAAGCCGGCCCTGGGAAGGATGCTTAGGCACAGTAGATTTGCAGTTTAACTCCAGGCAGGTGAAGGCAGTGGGTGCGTTCTCAGTTCCATGGCTGTAAGATCTACTCTACACATATCCCCCTATTTTGCTGATTCCCAATGTAATACAGAACATTTTGGCGGATCAAGTCCAGGTACTATTGGTTGTTCCCTTTTGGCCCAGGAGGAACTGACTTCCTCTCCTGTTGCAGCGCAGTTTCCCCTTATTGGGTCCTTTCTCTGGAGGTATCTCCTCTGTTGTTCCCAAGCCTCGACAGCAGATCTACTAGGACTGCGCCTGATGGTTTGGAACTTGAGAGGTTGAAACTCCAAGAGTTGGGTTGTTCAGGGGAAGTAGCTCAGATGATTCAGCAGTCTAGACGTCCTGCTACTTTGAAAGCTTATCCTAGGCATTGGAAGTCTTTTTCTCAATGGTGCTCTTCCAAGGCTCTCTCCCCTTCTGATTGTGATCCCATGAGAATTCTAGATTTTATTCTGGATGGGTTTTCCTTGAGATTGGTAGTTTCTACTCTGCGCAGTCAGTGGGCAGTGGTCAAAGCCTCCAGGAAGCCAGAAACTGAGAGGTTAGAGCCACTGATTTCCAGACTATTACGGAGTTTCCTCTTGAAACATCCAGTGGTTCATAGCCCGATTCCTTATTGGGATTTTCCACTAGTTTTGAGAGCATTACAGGTGGCTCTCTTTGAACCATTGGAGTCACGTGACCATAAGTATCAGTCTTATAAAGTGCTATTTCATGTGGCTTTTTGTTCAGGTCGGAGGACTGGGGAACTCAGAGCCCCTTCTGTGTTTTGATCTTGACTTCGTTTATTGAAGACAAGGTGATTTGGAGACTGAAACCTTTGTTTGTCCCTAAGGTTCCATCTGACTTTTGTATGTCTCAGGATTTGCTTTTTCTTGTTTATTTTTCCAATCCTTCATACCCCGAGGAAAGGGACTTGCATACTCTGGGCCTACATAGAGCCTGTATATGTGTCCGGGACGGCCTCTTTCCGAAAGTGCAGTCAATTTATGTGGCATTTTGGTTTGCCTGGTCAGGGGTTGCAGCAATCCATGGCTACTTTGGACAGATGGCTGAAACAGACGATTATGTTGGCAAATGAGAAATCCAACTCTTCTTTACCAGGCCCTGTGAAAGGAAGATCATCTACGGGTATGGCAGCTTCGAGGACCATGTTAAAAGGCGCTTCCATAAAAGGACATATGTATGGCAACCACTTGGGCTTTTCCTCACACGTTCATGGCTCACTATCATTTGCAGGTGAGATGTCAGCTAGTATTGGTGAAAAGGTGTTGGACTCAGTTCCCCATAATTCTTAAGTAACAGTGGCATAGCAATAGGGGGCGGGGGGCGGTCTGCCCAGGGCGGCACGAGTTTTGGGGGTGGCAGCCTCCCCCGCTCTTACCTGCCTTCTGGGGCTGCAATCCTCCCCCCCTCTACAATTGGGCTGCGGGGCGGCAAATGCAGGGACCGCCACGGGCATCCACAGGGCTAGCTACGCCACTGTTAAGTAAATACGTTTTTGTTTAATAAACAGTGTTACGCAGCATGTAACCATGATTGTAGTCTATTTCTGTTTGCCTCTATTACGCTTGGGTACTATCTCACTCAGTAAGGACTGGGATGAGGAAGACGAACGAGACGGTAATGCCTCGGTTACTTGCCGGTAATCTTCATTAATCCAAGTTCAGGTCTTCCTTGTTGCGGTTCTGTTTTGCCCTTCTTCCCATCCCTTAGGGAAGAGGCAACCAGAAATTTGTGTTTGGGTTTCTTTTTCTTTTCTCTGACTTTGTATTACAGGATGTGGTGGTGCCGACTTCCTCTGTATATAGTGCTCACCAGAAGAGTAGGTCAGCCATATTTAGTGTAGATTTTTGTTTGATTCTTGCTTGGTAGAACAATTTCTGGAAAGGAGATGTTCATCTCACCCATTAAGGACTGTGACAAGGAAGACCTGAACTCGAGGTCATGAAGATTACTGGTAAGTCCCCGAGAAATGCATCATGCCAAGGGCATTTGGGCCAAACAGGGTGACAACAGTGGTAGCTGGCATGGATTGGGGATGGCAGGGCAGAGGGCTGGGTTCGAGGAGGGGGAAGAGGGTAAATTAAAGAAAGAAAAACGTACCTTACCTTGCCGCTCCTCGTCGTCTCGCATGGTCGCCCCTCCGCTCCACAGGAAGCACACCCAGGCTCCCCTGACCAATCACAATGCTGCACTGTAGCGTTGTGATTGGTCTGAGCGCTGTGGTTCGGCGCTCAGCCAGGGAATGGGGGCCTGGGCATTTTCTCCATGCAGACTGTAATGCAGCCTGCATGGACAACATGCAAAGTGTGCATGACTGTTTGGCTGGCCAAACAGTGATTGGGCACTTAGGAGGGTGCCAGTACTCGTTGTTAAATAACTTTATTCGGTTATTACAACCATCAAAGCATCAACCAACAGCCCAAACATAAAAATGACAATAACAATACACAGATATATATACAATAGTAGCAGCAAAAATGTCCATGTTTAAAGTGCCAGTACTCCTCCCCTGCTTCGAGAGCAGAGCAGACCCGCCCCGCCTGCCAAGCAGCAGCAGGAACAAATAAGATTATAATAAAAACCAGTTATTATCATTTTATTTTTCCTTTATTTCCACTGCCGAAAGTAGTGGGGCGACGCTCCTCCGCCTTAGTGGAGGAGCTGCCACTGGGCGACAAACTGAGGGGCATATTAGCAAGACCTAAGTTAAAATTATCGCCGTTTTAGCGGCAGGAAACTGCCGCTAAAACGGCAATAATGGGCTTGCTAATATGCGTTATGGAATTCCAATAGAAGCCCAGGTTAGATGTCCTGCACATCTAACCTGGGCTTCTATTGAATTCTATAACGCATATTAGCAAGCCCATTATCGCCGTTTTAGCGGCAGTTTCCTGCCGCTAAAACGGCGATAATTTTAACGTAGGTCTTGATAATATGCCCCTGAGTTTTTAGTATTTAGGGCTACAGAACGGACTTGAAATAGCAACATTAGACATCACATGTGCCTTAGCTTGAATGCACTATAAAAATACAGTCCAATCCCAGTGATAAAAAATATCTTTTCAAACGTGGTTTGCGTGAAGTGCTTTTAATGTGTTTAATTAACACTTCGATCTATTTGTGGAATGCTTATATGTATATATTTGTAACTCCTCGGAATTCTGAAGGGTGTGAATGATTGCAGGAAATAAAGAATTCCCACTGTAAGCTTCAAGGTGGATTATTTACATTTTCAGGTGCCATACTGTTAATCTTGCAGCCTTCATAGAAACGTTTATTATTGAATTTTCTCGCCATCAGCGAATATTACTATTTAACAACACCCACTTTGCACTCCGCTGCAGCCTTAGTAGAAAATCTGTCAAAGGGGCGCACATGTCCACCAAGGGGCACCACTCATCAGAATGTAGTGTTTTTTCCCATTGGTGAAAGAATACAAGACGTAAACGTACACATGCCTTCAATTGACTAAAAGTTAGATGCTTGAGCACACGTGCATAACCTCTATATCCCTCATCCTTGTCATTACTTCATGAATTAATCCCACCTTTAAAGATAGGAAATAAATCAGAAATACTAAATCTGAGCCCTCCCACTCTCATCTGGGCTCTCTATAAGAACTAGTATTTTAGGGGCACATGCATGAAACTTCATTTTTGCGATTACCAAATAGCGATTTTTAAGAAATCGCTATTTGGTAATCGCAAAATGCAATGCATCAAAACAGGGTGCAAATAGCAATTCTCTAATTGTGATTCCTTAAGAATCGCAATTGCAATTAGGGAATCGCTATTTGCTATTGCGACTCCATTCTTTCCTATGGGACTCAAGGCCCACAGGTGGTAATGGTCATGCATTGCCTAAATTGTGATTACCTAAATGCAGAGGCAAGGGTGCCCGGGGGCCTAAGGCGCCCCTAACACAAAAATGTGAACATGTAAGACACACATGCCCTATGGGCAAGTGTGTGCCACTTGGCACTTTGAAAAATGCAGTTTGGTGCATTTTTCAAAGTATGCACATGGTTAACATCAACTTCAAATTGATGTTAATTAGCGTTTCCTAAATGCACAGTTCGCATTTAGGAAAGGCTTCTTGCATGTGCATTATCCCTATTTGCATTCACAATTTAGGTAATCGAAAGATATTGCGATTGCCTAAATTGCGAAAACTAAAACTTTCATGCATAGCAAAAGGCAATTTTGTGATCGCAAACGGCCGATTTTTGCGAATTGCACTGTTTGCGATCGCAAAATTGCTTGATACATGTGCCCCTTAGAATCTACCTCCTTTTTAGTTTTCTGTCATTCTGGATAGGGAGGGGATGCTTATTTCACTGCCAGGATTTGATTTCCTTTTATTTCCAGACCCTAATCTCCTTCAGACTTAGGGGGAGTCCTGGAACCTCCGTGAGAGTAGCGAGCACAGGAATTTGTTGAAGCGTTTCTCAGATCTATGCGTTTGAATAGAAAGCAACTTGGGTCTTGATTTAGAGTGTAGAGTGTGGGATACTCCATCAAAAATGTGACAGATAAATCATGTCTGCCCAATTTCAAGTGCATTATATCCTAAAGCACTTGTAATATGGCCGGCAAGATATCCGTCATGTTTGTGATGGAGCATCCCATTCGCCAAAATGTAAAACAGGCCTTTAGTGTTAGTTCTATCTTACTGGTCGTCTTTATTAGAGTGGACCTGTATAATTTACATTGTTGCTCGATAGTGTGAGAAATGCAATATCTTTATCCGTTTTCCTGTTTGGCGGTCCCCTAGCAGGGCTATTAGGCGCTATCATGGTTTATTCTTTGACTATGTTGGTGGGTTATGTACATGGGTATTGATTCACCAAAATGCCTGGGGTAGCAAAAGTGACATCACATATTCGCTGGCCTCAATAACATCACAGGAAGTGACACCATATGACCCCTGACCATGATTTGTTCCAGGAAGAAATGTCACATGACCCTAACATCACAACAATTGAGGATTTGCGTTGGATAGTATCACAAAGTAATGCAAAGTTGGACTATGCGCTGCTTTGAATTATTTTGAATAAAGGAGGCATTTTATGGATGGTGCACTGGCGTTTCCATGCAAGCATCCATGGATTTTGATGCAAATCCCTATCTACAAACATTGGTATACACGACTTTCCACTAAAATCTTATGCCTTCTCAAGGCAGGCGTAACAACGAGAATGTTTTCTTGTTTTTCAACTTTTCATGTCGGCTGCATTGTACAACATACATACAAACAAAGTAGACAAAACCCTAAAGCATAGTTTTTGTACTGGAAGTACAAAACCTATGCTTCAGAAAATGCACACACTTTGCACTCTGGCACAAGGGTATGTGCATTGGCGCATGGCTGCCAAAAGTGTGCCAGTGCACAGGGAGACTTTTCCACTCCCCCTGACGCGTGCTCATGCCCGCCCACGTGCCACATGCAGAGAGAGAGCATGAGGGAAGGTTGCAGCCATTGATCACTGCTTGCTGAGCTGTACTGAACCGATGGAGCAGCCCACTGAGCCCTACGGTTCTGGGGCTGCTTACTCCCGAATACGTTGCTGCTGTATTTTTACGCCCCCTCTGCCCTCTGACTGCTGTATAAGGTTGGTCCTTTCTGAGTCTCCCCACCACAAAAGTCATCGACACTGTTGCAGCACTATTGCTGCTGCTCCCAACCGCCACCACTGTACCTGGTCCACTTGTGGAGACGGGCGGGTACAGGTGTATGGCAGGGCTGTTAGGACGATGGGCAGCAGCTGCAGGTGCTGTGTGGCGCTTAACTGCAGTATCCTTGGGCCTGGTGTGGCAGTCCTGTCAGCTGCAGGTGGGGCCTGGTAGTTCTACAGGAGAATTGGCTGCTGATAACTGAGCTCTGAGCTGAGAACTGAGATAATCCTCACAGACTGGAGCTCAACCTAGCAAGTTACCAACATGCGAACGGGCCAGCAGAGGATTATCAGCACTGAAGTCAGTGGCCAGAGCCACTATCTGCCATTTTCTGCCACTTTTTACGGTCTTGGTTCATGTGGGTGGAAGCGGCGTCTTCAGCAAGACCAGGGGGAGGAGGTAAGTGGACAACTACGGTTGCTGTGCTGCTGGTTTTGCTGTTGGTTTTGCTGCATTATTACATTGTCCGAGTGTCCCGTTGGCCTAGTCATTATTGTTTATGACCTGACATCTTTAACTGGGGCAAAACCCTTCCTGCTGCACTGGAACAGTACTCCTACTCCCTTCAGGGAGACCTGAATTGTAAGACACGCTATAGGCGGTTGTGACACCCTGGAGATAGCCGCCGCAGGAGTACCTGCGACCGCTAGGGACTGTAAGTCTCAGGATTCCCTTAGCCTACTTCAACTGTGACCATGGGAAAGTGTAAACTGCCTCCAGCAAAGGACAGCATTGTGAATAACCCTCCAGCTGGTACAACATTAGACTCCTTTTTGGTATGGGCAGTTAGTGTTGCCATTAAGGAAATTGAGATGACTGAGAGGTATTTATCCCTTGATAAGGGACAAAGGCCTAGTTTTTTGTTTTTTTTTGCAGTTTTATATACCGCAAACTCAACCTAAAAGTATTGGAGCACTTTACATGAGCACCAGTTACATTACACAAGGATACATTCATTTTCAGTAGGAACGGGGAAATTAAGTGATTTGACCAGAATCACAGGATGTTGAGGCGACGCCAAGACTCAAACCTGGTTACTCAGCTCCAAAGTCAGCAGCTCTGACAGTTACACCACATCCTCTCCTAGTTTTGTTGCGCATTGCCTGAAGCCATCACCATCCAATACCCAGCTTTTGTCATCTGATGCCTCTGAGGTCGCTTTTACAAGCCATGCAAATAATATTACTCTCGCAGAGGATTTAAGCGATGTTTCCCCGATGACCCTGGGTAGAGAGTTATCCCCGAGTACTTTGGACTTGCCCCTACCCACTAGCCCCTGTGACCAAAAATTATTTATCAAAAGGGGATGGCTCTAGATTAACGCGGGACGTAGTCTTTGACCAAGTCAAATCTCTAGTAATATTTGCAATTGTTCCCCTTGCAGATAGGATAAGCTTTTTGGAAGGGGTCATGCAGGACTTATCCCATAAGCTGAACCATCCCTTGTCACCAGCAGTTCCTTCTCACTCAACTATTCGGGCACCCACCAGCGATAGCTACAGCACCAATATTGACAACCGCAACACTGTTCAGATGCCCTTGCCCTCTGGAGACCTACCTGCCCCCTTGACTCTCCTTCCACCTACAACAATAGGGTCAGGGTCCGCTCCTTCATCCAAGAGGACTCATACCCAGAATTAAAAAACAAAGTCTGCCATTGGCTCTCACGTAATACTGCATTCACCATGCCTGAGTTCAAAGTCATATTATTAGTGAGGAGAATTAGGTGGAATGACCACTCGCTTAAATCATCTTAGGAGGACTGTGTGATCATTAATTGTAGGAATCCAGAACTGGCGCCCCATCTGATTGACTCTGAGTCCAGGTTTGGGACTGGGTTCAGCAGTATGAGATCACCCATCAGTATTGCCCCACTGGGCTACTTTTATAAACCGAGTCTAACCAGCTTTTCTAGCCGATCTGGTCAATCTGTACGGCGGGAAGATAGAATCTGTCGACCGGAGCTATTGGGTGCTCCAGTTGTGGACCGATTCGGCCTATGTATGCTCCAGGAAATATAGGGCCAGATGTACGACCATTTTGCATGCGCAAAATCGGTCGCAAAATGATTTGCGCATGTAAAAATGGCCGTATGCAATGTACGAAAGGCACTCGCAATTGTCAAAATTGCGCTGCAAGAAAATACCGACTCGCAAAAAAAGCGACCACTTTTTGCGTTTCCAAAATTGCGAGTCGCAAATTGCGACATGCAAAATTACATGTATGGAGCAGTCGCAAATAGCGACTAAGCGCAAAAAGACACATTTGCGCATGCCATTTACCACTAACCAGAACCAGGTGGGAATCTGGCCCAACCTATTAAAACAGCCCCAGAATGCATCACAAACCTTTCCACAATGGCTGCCCTGTACGTGTTAGCGAGGAGGAGGCGGATAATGGCGACACTGCAGAGGAGGAGGAGACAGGAGAGGATATTCAGAGTCAGGCTGACATTGTTGGATAAGACAGAGGAGGAGATTTATGAGCAGTCAGGCTAAGTAGCGGTGTCATACTAGACCTCATAGACACCTTGAAGCCACAACTTGAGAGCAGAACCTTGCGCAGCAATGCAATTCCCACACATGTGCAGGTCTTGTGCTCCCTCCACCCATTGGCCACTGGTAGTTACCAGGATGTCATTGCAGTGGCTGGTGGTGTGTCTCAGAGGGCGCTTTCGTGTTTTTTCCATTCTTCTCCTAGACGCCATGCTATACCACATCCATCAACACATATACATGCCCAGAGATGATGAGGAAGTAGACCAAACAAAACTCGATTTTTACAGAATAGCAAGGTTCCCACAGGTCATAGGGTGCATAGATGGGACCCATGTGCCCATATGTCCCCCATCCCGCATTGAATACAGCTTCTGTAACAAGAAAAGCACACATTCCCTCAATATCCAAGTTGTGTGTGACGCTAAAAACATCATCACAGACATTGTAGCCAAATTCCCTGGAAGCACCCATGATGCATACATTTTCAGACACAGTGGTCTATACCAAAGGTTAGAAAGAGGTGACTTTGATGATGGATACCTCCTAGGTAATGTTATTACCAGTCCCCAGATAAATGTTTATACACTTGTATGTCTGTAAGCAGTTAACCTCACCATCACATATCTCACAACAGGTGACAGTGTATATGCCCTGCGTCCATGGATCCTCACGCCGTGTCTGTCTCCCAACAATATACATGAAAGGCGGTACAACACGGCACACAGGCGCACAAGGACAGTGATTGAGCGTACTTTTGGAATCATGAAATCGCGCTTCAGGTGCCTACACAAGAGTGGTGGAGCTCTGCAGTATGCACCAGAGACAGTCTGTAAAATCATGGCAACATGTGCCATGCTGCACAACATGGCCTGCAGGGGTGGAATGCCCTTGGATTTGTCTCACACAGATTCGGAGGATGAGGACCCGGGACCACCTGTCCTACATCAAAGGATGGTAGTGCTGCAGCAGAGGGGAGAAGGTGCAGGGACCAGATTGCCAACAACTATTATTGAAAGGTACGTACACATCAGTTAGACACTCACCTGTACATAAGACATAACAATTTGTGACTATCAATTGGTGCTTTATTGTGCAAGCATTCATTACCAAACTTAGGACAACATGCCCAAATTTTAAATGTATAAACAGAAACAGTGGTTCCTGTGGAATAATATAATTAATGGTGATACTAGTATGCGCAATCGCAATGCAGGTAAGGGTTAAGTCGATATCCAAAGGAGAAAAACCATATACAACTCAATATTTGGTAATAACAATAGTTATTTGTGTATATATTAATGCAGTTTTTACAAAAAACAGTGCGATGTGTCCCCAGTGAACATGGAACCTAAAACAATAGTGACATATTTGTGACATATACACTTGTTTCCAACATTTAGAAAAGTTGACCATCAGAAGTAATAAGTAATGGAGACAGCGTCCTTATATAATAAAAGGCGCTGATGAATGGTTCGATTTAATTTTGTCGACTGCGTTTCGACCCCTAATGTAATGGGGGGTCTCTTCAGGACCTAATGATATAGGGACATCTATAATAAAAGAAGGAAAAGGATACTATCAGTGTGAGACATAAAGGCAGCAGCGTAGTTGTATTGGAACGCTTAGGAGCGGCCTGTACCTGAGACAAAGGATTATCTGTCAGCGTGATTTACGTGCACCTCAGGGAAGTGAAAGTGTTAAAAGGTTACTCACATGGGACCCAGCCGGGCACTGCACATGTGAGGAAAGGAAAATGAATCAGCAATTTATGTAACATGCAACATAATGATAGGCACAAGTATTACTATGAAAGTGTTGCAGTAGAAACTGAGCTTACCCCAGCGAGGGCAAGGGGGGGCTGACAGCGAGAACAGATGCAGAAGGTTGCATAACTGGATATGGACAAAGTAGAGTATGTATGGGAACACGACAATCCGTGTGAACCGTGTAGGCCTCTGTAAAGGATTGGGGAGTATTAGTAATGATGCGGGATGCCGCATTGTAGATACACGTGTTGCATCCAAAAAGAGAGAGCCTTACCAGGAGCGAAGAAATCAGGGTGTCAAGGTGAATGTAACCGCTCCGACCTGCGGTGCAGACCCTCACATAATGCCTATCTCTGTATGCCTCATGTATCCTTTGTTACCTTTATCCTTTTCCCTTGTTGGACCTTGCTCACGCTCCATCAAACCTTTTCGATTACCGCTTCCGCCTGATACGCGGTTCAATTGCATCACCCCCATACTTACTTAGCCATCCCTCCTAATTTCAATTATTCATTATTTGTATACTTGCACCCATGTGTGAATTAATGTGTGTAATTATTGAGCAAGAATAACACTCCACTATTCCCCTACCCGTCCCACAACATAACGGGTCTGTTCTCCCTTTCTTTTTGTCAATGGATTGCAGAAAACCGGATTACACCGTCAGGCAGCTATCAACAGTGATGCCTGACATGACGTCCGGTTCTGGCGGGATTACTTGCAAGAGTATTTAACCGCGTAGCGAGTCCCGGCACCTTGTCATTGAACAAGTGTAGACGGACTCGGGCGGTTCTACACTGACGCGTAGTGGCTGCATGCGCTCATGATCTCCTGCCTCCAAACAACAATGCTGGTAAGAGCCCCTCTCTGCCCCGAAATTAGAAGACCTTAAAAGCCAGGCTGCTGGCTATCTATTATAACTCAAATACCTTTCCCATTATTTTAGATACACGGATCGACGTGTACTAACTGTTAAATATTCGGAGGGCAACCACCGCAGGTCGGAGCGGTTACATTCACCTTGACACCCTGATTTCTTCGCTCCTGGTAAGGCTCGCTCTTTTTGGATGCAACACGTGTGTCTGCAATGCGGCATCCCGCATCATTACTAATACTCCCCAATCCTTTACAGAGGCCTACACGGTTCACACGGATTGTCGTGTTCCCATACAAACTCTACTCTCTCCATATCCAGTTATGCAACCTTCTGCATCTGTTCTCGCTGTCAGCCCCCTTCCCCTCGCTGGGGTAAGTTCAGTTTCTACTGTAACACTTTCATAGTAATACTTGTACCTATCATTATGTTGCATGTTACATACATTGCTGATTCATTTTCCTTTCCTCACATGTGCAGTGCCCGGCTGAGTCACATGTGAGTAACCTTTTAACACTTTCACTTCCCTGAGGTGCACGTAAATCACGCTGACAGATAATCCATCGTCTCAGGTACAGGCCGCCCCTAAGTGTTCCAATACAACTACGCTGCTGCCTTTATGTCTCAAACTGATAGTATCCTTTTCCTTCTTTTATTATAGATGTCCCTATATCATTAGGTCCTGAAGAGACCCCCCATTACATTATGGGTCGAAACACCGTCGACAAAATTAAATCGAACCATTCATCAGCGCCTATTATTATATAAGGACGCTGTCTCCATTACTTATTACTTCTGATGGTCGACTTTTCTAAATGTTGGAAACCAAGGGGTCCATTACGATAACCGGCGGTAAAAAAACCGCCATAGCCTGAAAATACCGCCCGCCTGCAACATGGAAATACCGAACGAGCAATTATGATGACGCAAAGCAACCACCGCCCGCAGCGGAAAAAAATAACAGAATACCGCCCATCCATGACAGAGTCCAAGACAATCCGTCCGCCACGGACGCAATACCGCCCGAAAAAGCCAAATACGACCGCGCGGACGGACTACACACCGGCCGTCAAATTATGATCCCCCCGACATGAGGGCGGGAAACCAACACATTTCCCGCCCGCAACGGTGAACAACAGAAATGAATAACTGACAAGGCGGAAGGCCTGGCGGCCACGTCCGTGCACGGAAATCAGTGGCGGCACAAACAAATACACACAACACGGCCAACAAGTCCACACAGCAAACAACGCCAAAATACCCAGACACAGAACCCATCCCAAAGACACATCCCCCTGCCAAAAAATATAATTAGAATAAATCCCAGGACACCACGCCCAACACACCTGAAAACGATAGACCATCATGACACACCCACATAGGTGAGTACAAAAGCAGCCCCCTCACAGACCACAAACCCTTGCACCACGACAAAGCCAACACCACAGCAGAGAACACGGAGAGCCACAGAGGAAAGCAGTATACCACACGCACACACACATCACATCCATCACCACAACCACCACCACCACCTAAACACCGGCACCACAAACCCCCTGCACATCACACACCAAACACACCACACCAGCACCACAAAAACTACACTACGCACCATGGCAACACAACGAATGCCCAAGTTCACTGCCACAGAGTTGACGGTCATGGTCGACGAGGTCATCAAGGTGTACCCACAAATCTATGGGAACCAGGTCCAACAGACACCAGTATCCACCAGAAACAGGATGTGGAAAAGGATCGTAGACCAGGTGAATGCAGTTGGGATCATGCCACGCAACCGGGGGAAATAACCAAGAGGTGGCAGGACATGAAAAGCGTGGTCAGGAAGAAGGAGGCCAAGAACCGTGAGCTGGCTGACAGGACTGGCAGCGGAACTCCCGCGCCATTCAAGACCTTCAAGGCGTGGGAGGAGAAGGTGTGAGGCATACTACATCCGGAGAGTCTCATCGGAATACCAGGGGGAGTGGAGGCTGGTAAGTACAAACAAATGTATACAGGCACACCGCCATGTACAGACATGCACCAACACAATGCCATAGCTCCGAGGGTCGAACACCCCCATGTCCAGTACACAATTCACAAGACATCCCTCACATATGCAACATACACTCACACACACTCAGCCCATAGGCACCAACAAAGAAAACCATGGGGGCATGTGTACAGTCAGCCTGCACCACAACTCCCACCAGGCCCCTCTGTACCCCAGATGTGCCGGAAGGAGCACTCCCCACACCCATACCCATGTGTCAGCCATAGCTGCACTAACCAACAAGTAACAGGTGAGCAGCCTTACCACAAGGCCCGTGTATCAGAGGGGGGACTGCAGAAGTACCCCCCCCAGGCCCCCACTCCTACAGCGCAGCAAGATGGAGCACTCCCCACACCCATGTGTCAGCCATTGCAGTGCACACCTAAACCCGACAGGTAGATATGTTACCCTACATGGAGGGCTGTCTGTGGATGGTAAACCATCACCACGACTCACAACACGGCCCCCACACCCACAGACCAGCAAGATGGAGCACCCCTCCCTCTCATAACCATGTGGTAGCCATTGCATTTCACCCTCAAAACCAACAATTAGGTAGACCACTGTACAGGGCGGGGTGTCCGTAGGCATGAGGACTGTACTACGACTAACATGTGGGACATGTCACTTAGCAGAGGAACAGGTAGCACTGCTCCCTGTCACAAACATGTGACCAATGTGCACCCGGACATCAATTACAGAGTCATAGCCCACATGAGCCATCTCAAATGCAGCAACACGTAACGAGTCACGTCAGCATGCACAAGTCTAACTGGAGCACTGACCCACATGGCGTGCACTGTGCCAGTCATCACACACATCAGCAACACCATCCAAGTCTTGTCCATGTAGTCGTGTCTGCTTCTACCCTTGACATAGTACAACATCACCCATGTAAGTCTATCTCGTCCAAATGAAACATAGTGTAACCCCAGTAATGTCACATACACCACTCGACCCATGAACCACACAAATACACAATGCACATTCAAAATCTCATCCATCTCATCATCCAGCCCCAGTGTCATGAAAGGTATATCATCTAAACAGTTGCCCCCTAGACAGTAGTACAGCAAAGGGTCCTGCCGATGACCAATAATGAGTCTGCTGTGTCTGAAGCACACGTCACACTGTGAGTAACAACATACAAAATGTAGTCAACACCCCAAGAGCACTGCATTGCTGCACATGGGTGAGAGTAGCAGGCACACCAAGGAATTGTACCATCTCCAATACGTCGTGTGGCGTACAACCATTACTCACTCACCACAATGCTTGCTGTGGAATGCCCATTAATGACAACAGTGAGCAGATATGCTGGCTAAGTCAGACATACACACACCTTTGTCTCTGTAGTGTCGTGTGGCCAAAACACATGTCCCCTTCTGCACCCATATGTCACAGTATGTACCACAGTACCATATTTCAACACCAAAGCGTTCATGGGGCAATACCCCGTTCCCACCAAAGCCACAAAATGTAGGGGTACTGCAACACACACCAATTGGCATTACAAATCCATCCCATGCTAGATGCACCCATCACACTATTCCATTGCCTTGATCACGCACACACATTGTAGAGACATACACACGCATCCGGCAAATCAGTGCACAACTGTGCACAAACTGTGCATGTCAGACATCTAACACAAACCATGCAAGGTGCAACACAATAACTTTTCGTCTCCGCCCCACAGGTGACGAACAGCATGATGCTGCGGATGGAGACACCAGCCATCACAGCCAGTCCACAAGCCCCCCACACGGACTCACGGATGTGCAAAGCCTGGACACCTCTACGGACGAGGACACCCAACCTGGCACATCTGGCGTGGCAGGGCGCAACAGCACCCCAGGACCCCTCCTACCCACCAACCCATCTCACAGGGCTGGTGACCAGTCCCAGGCCCCTGCTGCCACGGTCATTGCGGCCAACACCACCGCCGCAACCACCACCACCACCACCACCACCACGGCCTCCCTGACCACTCAGCCATCCCAAGAGGTGGCACAAACCTCAACATCTACCCTGGGAGCCAGGAGGAGGCCCCGGGTGACCAATGTAGCGAGTGGGCAGGTCGGTGGAAGCAGTCCAGGTGGGAGGAGCAGGGTCAGGCCAAGGCCAACAGAGCCTGGGAGCCAAGCCCTGCCGCAAATAGCCAGAGTCCTTGGGGCCTATGAAGAGGCCCAGGGACAATGGGCCAGGTCAGCTTCCGACACGAGGGAAGTCCTTGTGGTGTTGAGGTCCATGGACGCCCACATGGGCCGACTTGTGGACCTCATGGGCCAGCTAGTGGTGGAGGTGAGGGCCCACTCAAGGCCAACCACACCACCTACGCCACCACCTGCTGGGGCGCAGGGACGTGCAACATCCAGTTCCCCTGCGTCCACAGCGAGTGGGCAATCCTCAGCCACCACCAGCAGTCCACAAACACAACCCCCTCCTCTCAAACGTGGAAGGGGCCGTCCGAAGAGGAAACAGATGTCCAGGGAGGACTTCGCACGCTCCAAACGCCAGTGAGTCAGACAGCCATGGTGGCCCCCTGCATTCACTTGGACTACCATCCTACCCCACACTGCCAGTCGAGTGGCAAATGTCTGTTGGACTGCGGACCCAGGACAACATGGGTACACCTTGACCATCACGCGGACAGGACCGTCAACTCATTGTACAGCATGCACCACCTTCTTGTTCACCTTTCCCACAATCACATGTCACCTTTAAAATAAATACACCTGTATCACATCCTATGTCATCTGCTATGTTTATTATCAATGGTGCACAAACGTCAGCATGTTCAGAAATTCATCTGTAGTGTGTTCTGTCGATAGGCCAGGAGAGGCTGTAGGGACCTAGGGGTGACAAACAGAACAAGAGTCCATTGACTGTGTGTGTCACACACTCATCACACAGTACTTGTCATCAGGCCTAAGCAATGTACACACATCTCACAGGGCAACAGGGCACAATGTCACAGCCACTCTCAGTGGCATACTACCCTGGACATGGACCATTGCCACACAGCACTCAGTGAACAATAGGCCGCCCTGACAATGCACACAAACACATACACAACTACAGCGACATCAGCCGTTGTACATGGTCACTCACCGTCAAGTGAAGTAGCGGGCGATGAGCTGCAGACGCTCATTCACTGCTTCCTTCTCTCCACTGTCCTTGTCACTGGACACGGCTTGGCCTGCAGGCGGGGGCCCTGGCTGATCACCGTCATCCACTATCGGGGATCCGCCTGCGAATAGCGAGGTTGTGCAGCATGCAGCATGCCACAACAATCTGGCACACCTTCTGTGGGGAGTATGCCAGTGCACCCCCGGTGCGGTCCAGGCACCTGAATCTGGACTTCAGGAGTCCAAATGTCCGCTCCACCACACGTCTGGTCCTCCCATGTGCCTCATTGTACCTGACATCAGCTGGTGTACGAGGATTGCGTAGTGGACTCAACAGCCAAGGCCCATTAGGATATGCAGAGTCACCAACAATCCATGCACGGTCCGGTTGAGGATTGGTCATCAGACGTGGGAGGATGCTGTGGCACATGATGTGCGAGTCATGGGTGGAACCGGGAAACTTCGCACACACGTGTGTGATTATCATGTCCGCCAGGCACACCACTTGCACATTTAGGGAGTGGAAATGTTTCCGGTTACGGAAGATGTGCTCCATGGCCTGTGGTGCAACAAGGCCAACATGGGTGCAATCAATTGCACCAACAACCTGGGGGATGCGTCCGAGTGCTTAGAAAGCACCCTTCACCGCAGGCAAATCACGGGCCCTGGGGAATCTGATGTACCGGTTCCTGTACAGCATCAGAGCTGACAGGACATCCCGTAGCACCTTGCTGAACATGGGCTGGGACATCCCACCTCCACTGCCCACCGTGTGTTGGAATGAACCGGTTGCGAAGAAATGCAGTGCAGCCATCACCTTGGCCGTGGGGGTGAATGCAGTAGGATACACCCTGCGAGGACGAAGGTGGGGTTCCAACATGGCACATAGGCGATGCAGGGTGGGCCGGTCCAGACGGAACTTCCTTATGACCTCCACATCCTCCATGTCTGCCAGCAATTGGTAGGGGCGATGTATGTTTGGTCTCCTCCTAGGACAGATGGAAGTGGACACATGTCAATGCAACACACAACATGGCATTTACACATACACAAAACAAAGATCACTGACAATGCAATAGTATCAACGAACAGCTGACAAGTAGGGACAGCACAGCAACATTACTCTTACACAGGTCCCCTTACCAATAGCAAGGACCACTGACACATACCATTGCTATGAGCATGCACATGGGGATTAAGGCCATATTAGCTTGATAGGCATGATGATGGATTCAGACTGCATATGTGGGTAGCGGCAACACCACGGCAATATACCTAGCTGCTGTGCCTGACACCGCTTCCGAGGTTGGGTGAGTATGGCACACACCAACAACACAACGTACACAGGCTGAGCGGTACACCAATCGCAGCAGCTTGGACACGCAGAAACAGCCCCAAGGGGGCTATATCAGTGTGGGAGGGTGACAGGCTTTACCACAGCATCCAGGGACTGCTGACTGCCACCCCTCAACAACACCTGCTGCTGCTGCCACCTGTCCACCTTAATGTCGACGACTCAGATGATATGTCCAGGTCCACTCACCGGCGAGGAGCTGCAGTTCCTGGATTCCGAGCTCCACGCACACTGCCCAAGGCGAATACCGGCAAAAGTCATGTGTGTGTAAGACAACTACAGTGTGTGTGGGAGTGCATGTGGGGGACACACATGTCGTTCATCCGCAGCACTATGAGTCTGAGCCTGTGGGGTTCCAACATACACCGCTTACCATGCTAACAACAGGTGGAAGGGGCATGTAGGCTCTCTGGTGTTTCCCCATGCATGTCCCTCCCGAGTGGTGGTACATGGCATTTTCATGTCAGACACCCAGTGACGCAGACACTTGGCAATGCATGATTCTGGGAAGCTATTGCTTGTGTGAATGGCTGGCTGGCTCCCTGCTGGCCTTCTCAGTCTCGGCAGACCTGGGCTGCACATTGACCGCCCAATCCTAGAAGGAAACTACACTGACTGTACAGTGGGTTACATGTGTCATTATCTCACAACTCTCAGGAAATGCGCTAACTCAGCTCTGTCGATTGAACACTCCAGGCCTTGTGATAGGGATGTGTGTGAGAGATGGTGGCACTGAATGTGACCTCCATTGCAGGGTGAGCCATTCACAGGGCGAGTACGTTGAGGGCTGCGCAGTGTTGGACACAGTGAGTCCACCCACAAAGATGTGTAGCCTTGTGAGCTATGTGTCGGTCTACCTGACAATGGACAGTAGATGTGGGCAGACTACACATTGCTCAAAGTGCTGGCATCCTGAATTGAATGGGATGGACAGGTACTGTGTACACACTCCCACCAGCATGCATTCACGTGTGGTGTACACATGCTGTTATGCCATGTCCCATACCGTCTTGGCTCTGTTACACGTCTCTGCTCATTTAGGATGGGTCAGCATCATGCCACTGTTATTGGTGGATGTGGGTGATGCTGAGAAGAGTATGTGTGATATTCCAACCCTCATGTGTACCATCCCTGCAGTTGGAAGTCCACCATCCCAAGGCCTTGTGATGAGCCATTGCATCCAAGTTGATGCTTCTGTGTATGTGTAACCGACAGTGCAGCCAATCCCACGAAGAGGGTGACGTCATCTGCCGGATGTGTGACCATGTTGCGGCGACTAATCGGGGGATGCTCCCTCGTATTGTCAGGTTGGCACGGCGCTGCATTTCACCACTAATGGTCTGCAATTGACAGTCACACAGCCTGTGGCGGATGCACATTTGTAGGGGCATCAGCAGCAGGCAGGTGTACAGTACTGTGGGATTGTGTCTTTTGCTGCGAGAGGCAGCATGTGTCCACAGCCTACCCATGTTCTGGGTAATGTGATGTTGGTTGTGTGATGCAGTGGGTTGTGAGTGTACTCTGTGCTGGGTGCATCTTACATGCATATGCGATTCCTGAGGGTCAAGATGTAATTTGGGCACTCTGCATAGTCAATGCGTTCAGAGTCGTAGGCCTCAGGAACAGCCTGTAGTCAGCTGGAGTGGCACTTCACATGTATGTTTGTGGCACTGTGCATACTCTGATTTCGTCCTAAACACATGTGTGCGATGCCTCACCTCATATTCCTGATACTCACACATCCGGCACACTGTGCAACAGTAGTTGTGCTCGTGCGATGGACAGTTGTCTGGCATGGGCTCATAACCATTGCGGACTGTCATGTTGCAGTAAGTGTGTGTGGTGACACATTCTGCTCCATGCACGTATGTCCTTGGCCTAATTATGTAGTGGTCATCCTTAACACCATCAGGAGAGTGGGTGTGTACACAGCGATGAGTGGCTATGGCCGCAGGGTGACAGTCCGGGTGTTGTTCCATGTGCACAACACATGTGTCACTTATTGGCAGGTTCATTACCTGTACGCCAGCCATTACGTGTTGATTGTGGTTGCTGTATACATTTGCACAGGTATCATGCAACATGTGCACTTGGGAATGTTCTGTGCTGGCTCCCTTGCACATGTCTGTGGATTTGATGCCAAATGAGTGAGGCCACCTCGCTCTCCCTCATGTGTCATCTACCATGTGTGCTGAGGGACAGGGGACGGTCAACAGTGGTGAGGCATCGGATGGTGCAGCTGCACAGGAGCTGGGTGAGACTAATGTGACCGGCGCATTGGAGGGGGCAGACGTGTGCTGGATGAATCACAGGCCCATACGACAATTGCTGCGTCATCTGAGTACAGAGGTCATGTATCCATGTTTGCTAGCACAGGGGACGTGCACTCTAGCTCCTCTGCAGCCACGCGGAGGCCAATGCCCGCCCTCCCAACTACTTCCACTGGTGCAACACGTGTCGGCACAAGGATGACGGATAGAGTGTCTTTCACACCAGGCACAGCTGCCCCTGCGACCCCTGCTGCAGTCAGTGCCGGGTCTGTTGAGCATGTGCGGCATCTGTGCGTGGGTCTGACAGCTCTCCTCAATGACTTCATTGCCCATGCCAACACCTTTCCGCAGTTGACATAGTTCATGGAGGGCCTACATTAACGCGTGGGTGGGCTACACCAGTATGTCCAATAGTTGTCCCCCCGGTCAAGGTGGTCCTTGAACTGGGCCACTGTCAGGCTGACATTCCTGACCTTCCCCCACCCCCGGAAAGTGGCGCATCTGACAACAGCAGGGCACGAGTCCTGACAGAAGAGGTGGTGGCACGCAGACGTCATGACAGGTAGTGACGTCACGGAAGATGGCTTGCACCATCAGACTCATTGCCTCCCCTCGCTCACCCCACTGATGCGATTGCATCATGGGAGCACGCGCGTGTGCAGCAGCTCCAATCTCTCCCCAAAGAGGCCAAATAGTGCATGTGTGTCTCCATTCGCTCCAGTCATCGAGCTCACAGTAAAATAGGTGGGGGGACGCTGTACAGCCGCATGGTACCCCGACTCGTGCCCTGGACAACAGTGACAAAGCATGGCTGTCTCCGGAGTCCGGATACACCACATGCAACACACAGTAGCTGTAGCTGCCCTAGCGGGCCATGCCGCAAACACCATCCCAGACGACATGTCGACACACCCCTGCGCGCAATGTCATAGCATCCGCTGCCATTGGCAAGGGACCCATGGTTTGTGATATGGGCCTCATGGTGAAGAGCCTCCGAGCCATCCACCGCCAACGGGTGTCATGCAACTCACACACTTCGCTAAAACATTAGGTAGCTTTGCCTGCACACCAGGGCTCGAGTCCGGGTACCATGCGGGTGTACGGCGTCCCACCACTTATTTTACCGTGAGCTCGGTGACTGGAGCGAATGGAGCCACACATTCACTCTTTAGCCTCTCTGGGGTGAGATTGGAGCTGCTGCTCACGCGCGTGCTCCTATGATGCAATCGCATCAGTGGGGTGAGCGAGGGGAGGCAATGGGTCTGATGGTGCAAGCCATCTTCCGTGACGTCACTACCTGTCATGACGTCTGCGTTCCCCCACATCTTGTTCGGGACTTGAGCCCTGCTGCACACTGAGAATGTATTGCCTGCGAGATGTGACCAGGAGCAGGGTGCCATGACCTCCCACCCACCAAGCTCCACTGCCATCCCATGCCCTGGGTAGCCTGTGCAGGTGGACGATGTAGGGGGTACACCTGAAGGCCAGGGGTGTAAATGTCTCGGCAAGGGCCTGGCTGACGCACAGCAGTATCCAGCATGTCCCCAGAGGGAGGGCCAACGTCCACACCTGATGCAGCATAGCTCGTGTGCCCGCCTGTTGTGCACACACTAGTCCACATTCATCCCCAGACAGCTGGTCTTTCCACATACCCAGAACAGTGGTAATCTACCCCGCCGGGTTCGTCCCCACACAGTCTGTATCGACACTGCATGTGTGCACCCACCCGTGCCACAGACCCACCTGTGCCAAGAAGCCCTCCCGCTTCACATGCCACATGTGTGTATTCCACAGTTGTGCTTCTCTCTCAGGGGCGGACATCCAACTGTCCCGTAGCATACAGACTGCACCCAGTCGGACTGGCATCCTGTTTGAATGTTAGGCACCCTCACACAACTACCTGTGCCACAGTGGTGGCTGTGCTGGCTATCGTGACTGCCATGGCAGTGTTGCTGTCCATGGCAGGGTACACTCACACACAATGCATACGTAGCTTTTCGTATCAGTACTCTGCACATCGGACTGGCCACTGTCCCTGGTGTTGTACATTGTTGCCACCTGTCTATGTATTCTGTGACTGGATGCTGTTGTTCCTGTAGTGGGTTGTGTCTGTGCAGTTGCTGTTTGCAGTTGTTACTGTGTGTGCATAGTTAAGTGAGGCACATGCCGTGAATGGTACCTCAACAATTGCAATGTCTGGTCTCACATTCCTATGTGTATGATACGTGGCTGGGACTTCACTTCTTTCAGACTCTGCTACTTGTGTGTGTGATGAAGACGTGTGTCTGTAACAAGGATTGTCTGCATGTATTTGGTGGTATTTCTGTGTTAATGTGTACGTGTCATGTTTGCGTGCATGCAAAGCACAGGGTGTGTGTCTAGCCACAGGATGACAGGTAGCATGTGCAGAGTGTGCGGGTATGTGTGAGCTTACTTCCTGGCTGGCCAACAGTGTAGGTGTATGTGTATCTTGTGATGATCATCGAGCCAGGGCACATGGCTTACTTTCAATGTGTGCATTTGGGAGGTGTAGGTGTGTGTGGTGTGACTCTGGGGTAGTGTTGGTGTGTGTGTGTGCGCTCTGGCAATGTCGACTACACACATGTGTTACCCAGGGGCATGGTGGGTGTTTGTATCCTTGTTCAGGTCTGTGAATGTGAGCACATGTGTGTATTGTCTGTTGCACAGTGTGCAGTGTGTGGGTGTGTCCTTGCAGTTCAGGATGACTCCTACTTGATATGTATTGGCCATTGTGGGTCTGCAGGGTGTGTGAATGTGAAGATTGTGCCTTGTTCAATTGAGCATGTATGTACATTTCGGCGGTTCGTGCTCACTGTGCAGCCCTGCCCACCCACACTGATATCGTGTGTGTTTTGGCATGCCCCCTGACCTTGACTGGTAGGTCGCTCCCCCACCACACAGCTCCGTCTGTGTGCCCTGCTGCTGCCCCTGATTGTGCTCGCTTTTCCTTTCTGTGCCCCCCTTGCTGCCCCTGATTGTGCTCGTTTTTCCTTTCTGTGCCCCCCTTGCTGCCCCTGATTGTGCTCTGTTTTTCCTTTCTGTGCCCCCCTTGCTGCCCCTGATTGTGCTCGTTTTTCCTTTCTGTGCCCCCCTTGCTGCCCCTGATTGTGCTCGCTTTTTCCTTTCTGTGCCCCCCTTGCTGCCCCTGATTGTGCTCGTTTTTCCTTTCTGTGCCCCCCTGCTGCCCCTGATTGTGCTCGTTTTTTCCTTTCTGTGCCCCCTTGCTGCCCCTGATTGTGCTCGTTTTCCTTTCTGTGCCCCCCTTGCTGCCCCTGATTGTGCTCATTTTTCCTTTCTGTGCCCCCCTTGCTGCCCCTGATTGTGCTCGTTTTTTCCTTTCTGTGCCCCCTTTGCTGCCCCTGATTGTGCTCGTTTTTCCTTTCTGTGCCCCCTTGCTGCCCCTGATTGTGCTCGCTTTTTCCTTTCTGTGCCCCCTTGCTGCCCCTGATTGTGCTCGTTTTTCCTTTCTGTGCCCCCCTTGCTGCCCCTGATTGTGCTAGTTTTCCTTTCTGTGCCCCCCTTGCTGCCCCTGATTGTGCTCGTTTTTTCCTTTCTGTGCCCCCCTTGCTGCCCCTGATTGTGCTCGTTTTTCCTTTCTGTGCCCCCTTGCTGCCCCTGATTGTGCTCGTCCTTGCTGCCCCTGATTGTGCTCGTTTTTTCCTTTCTGTGCCCCCTTGCTGCCCCTGATTGTGCTCATTTTTCCTCTCTGTGCCCCCCCTTGCTGCCCCTGATTGTGCTCATTTTTCCTTTCTGTGCCCCCTTGCTGCCCCTGATTGTGCTCGCTTTTTCCTTTCTGTGCCCCCTTTGCTGCCCCTGATTGTGCTCGTTTTTCCTTTCTGTGCCCCCTTGCTGCCCCTGATTGTGCTCGTTTTTCCTTTCTGTGCCCCCCTGCTGCCCCTGATTGTGCTCGTTTTTTCCTTTCTGTGCCCCCTTGCTGCCCCTGATTGTGCTCGCTTTTCCTTTCTGTGCCCCCCTTGCTGCCCCTGATTGTGCTAATTTTTCCTTTCTGTGCCCCCCTTGCTGCCCCTGATTGTGCTCGTTTTTTCCTTTCTGTGCCCCCTTTGCTGCCCCTGATTGTGCTCGTTTTTCCTTTCTGTGCCCCCTTGCTGCCCCTGATTGTGCTCGTTTTTTCCTTTCTGTGCCCCCTTGCTGCCCCTGATTGTGCTCGTTTTTCCTTTCTGTGCCCCCCTTGCTGCCCCTGATTGTGCTAGTTTTCCTTTCTGTGCCCCCCTTGCTGCCCCTGATTGTGCTCGCTTTTTCCTTTCTGTGCCCCCTTGCTGCCCCTGATTGTGCTCGTTTTTCCTTTCTGTGCCCCCTTGCTGCCCCTGATTGTGCTCGTTTTTTCCTTTCTGTGCCCCCTTGCTGCCCCTGATTGTGCTTGTTTTTCCTTTCTGTGCCCCCTTGCTGCCCCTGATTGTGCTTGTTTTCTTTTCCTTTCTGTGCCCCCTTGATGCCCTGATTGTGCTCGTTTTCCCTTCTGTGCCTGTTTCCCGCTGCTGCGCCCCTGCAGCCCCGCCCCCTCACTGCCCATTCGCTGCCCCATTCCCTGCTCCTCCCTCCCACCTCCCCATTTATGGCGGCCGCTGCGTGGTGAAGAGAGCGACCCCTGACCTTGACTGGTAGGTCGCTCCCCCACCACACAGCTCCGTCTGTGTGCCCTGCTGCTGCCCCTGATTGTGCTCGTTTTTCCTTTCTGTGCCCCCCCCCTTGCTGCCCCTGATTGTGCTCGTTTTTCCTTTCTGTGCCCCCTTGCTGCCCCTGATTGTGCTCTTTTTTCCTTTCTGTGCCCCCCTTGCTGCCCCTGATTGTGCTCGTTTTTCCTTTCTGTGCCCCCCTTGCTGCCCCTGATTGTGCTCGTTTTTTCCTTTCTGTGCCCCCTTGCTGCCCCTGATTGTGCTCGTTTTTCCTTTCTGTGCCCACTTGCTGCCCCTGATTGTGCTCGCTTTTTCCTTTCTGTGCCCCCTTGCTGCCCCTGATTGTGCTCGTTTTTCCTTTCTGAGCCCCCCTTGCTGCCCCTGATTGTGCTCGTTTTTCCTTTCTGTGCCCCCTTGCTGCCCCTGATTGTGCTCGTTTTTCCTTTCTGTGCCCCCCTTGCTGCCCCTGATTGTGCTCGCTTTTTCCTCTCTGTGCCCCCTTGCTGCCCCTGATTGTGCCTCGTTTTCCTTTCTGTGCCCCCTTGCTGCCCCTGATTGTGCTAGTTTTTTCCTTTCTGTGCCCCCTTGCTGCCCCTGATTGTGCTCGTTTTTCCTTTCTGTGCCCCCCCTTGCTGCCCCTGATTGTGCTCATTTTTTCCTTTCTGTGCCCCCCTTGCTGCCCCAGATTGTGCTCGTTTTTCCTTTCTGTGCCCCCCCTTGCTGCCCCTGATTGTGCTCGTTTTTTCCTTTCTGTGCCCCCCTTGCTGCCCCTGATTGTGCTAGTTTTTCCTTTCTGTGCCCCCTTGCTGCCCCTGATTGTGCTCGTTTTTTCCTTTCTGTGCCCCCTTGCTGCCCCTGATTGTGCTCGTTTTTCCTTTCTGTGCCCCCTTGCTGCCCCTGATTGTGCCTCGCTTTTTTCCTTTCTGTGCCCCCTTGCTGCCCCTGATTGTGCTCGTTTTTCCTTTCTGTGCCCCCTTGCTGCCCCTGATTGTGCTCGTTTTCTTTTCCTTTCTGTGCCCCCTTGATGCCCTGATTGTGCTCGTTTTCCCTTCTGTGCCTGTTTCCCGCCGCTGCGCCCTGCGGCCCCGCCCCTCACTGCCCATTCGCTGCCCCATTCCCTGCTCCTCCCTCCCACCTCCCCATTTATGGCGGCCGCTGCGCGCCCAGCGCCAGACCCCCTGGTCCGGGCATCCCCCGCGCCCGCCACATCAACAGACGCCGATACGACGCCAGCACCCTCCACGCACTCAACCCCGGAAAAGATCACGCCTGCTACCAGGCCACCCCGAAGCGCACCCAAGGGCCCTTCACCTGCCGGAACTGCAGCTTCGCCAGCACCCGCCCCGCCAAACCACCGCCCAGGAAAGAACCCAACTACCTCAGATGCATCCTCCTCAACACCCGCTCCGCCCGCAAACACGCCATCAAACTCTGGGACCTTCTCGACTCAACCTCCCCAGACGTCGCATTCCTGACGGAGACCTGGCTGAATCTGGCTTCAGCTCCCGACATCGCCATTGCCATCCCGGACGGATACAAGATCACCCGCAGGGACCGCACCAACGGAGTCGGAGGAGGAATCGCCATCGTCCACAGGAACACCCTCAGAGTCTCAACCAACACCGACGACACCCTCAGCACCGCCGAACACATGCACTTCCAGATCCACACCGATCCCAACACCACCCTCAGAGGAACCCTCATCTACAGACCCCCCGGACCCCGACCACAGTTCAGCGATTCCATCGCTGACTTCATCAGCACACACGCCATCGCCTCCACGGACTACATCCTCCTCAGGGACCTGAACTTCCACCTCGAGAACAACAAGGACACCAACTCCACCACCCTGATCGACAACCTCGCCACCCTCGGACTCAGACAGCTCGTGACTACACCCACCCACGCCGCCGGCCACACGCTAGACTCCATCTTTTCCGCAAGCCCACACGTCTCCTTCAACCACACCTCCGAACCCCACTGGACTGACCACCACTGCATCCACTTCACCTACAGGAAGCCCACCACGCACCACCGCACCGAACAAATGCCTCGCCGCTGCTGGAGCAGAGTCACGGAAGACCAGCTAACCACAACCCTCGCCCTGAGCCCACCCGCCGAACCCTCCGACCCCGACACCGCCGCCCGCAACCTCAGACAGTGGATCGACGACTGCGCCAACACCCTCGCCCCGCTCAAGAATCCGCCCAACAGCCACACCAGCAAGAAAGCCACCTGGTTCACCGAAGACCTCCAGGCCTCCAAACGAACATGCCGAAAACTGGAGAAGATCTGGCTCCACGAACGGACAGCGGACAGCTACGCCGCCCACAAGAGCGCCACCCGCAGTCACCATTACCTCAACAGATCCGCCAAAAGGGCCTCACTCAAAGACCGCCTAGACAACAACGCACACAACAGCAAAGAGCTCTTCAACATCGTGAAGGAACTCTCCAACCCCAGCTCCAACACCAACGACATCCAGCCGTCGCGAGACCTGTGCGACTCACTGGCCACCTTCTTCCACCGCAAAATCGCCGACATCCACGACAGCTTCAACACCACGACCGCCCCGGCAACCACCGAGACCACTGCCCCCACAACCACCAACCGCCTGCTCTCCTGGACCAACATCAACGACGAGGACACCAGCGAGATCATGAACACCATCCACTCCGGTTCACCGCTAGACCCGTGCCCTCACCACATCTTCAACAAAGCCAGTACAGCCATCGCGCCCCATCTCCGGAAAATAATCAACATCTCCTTCGAGACAGCAACCTTCCCGGAAAGCTGGAAGCACGCCGAGGTCACCGCCTTACTCAAGAAACCCAAGGCAGACCCCAAGGACCTCAAGAACTTCCGACCCATCTCTCTGCTCCCGTTCCCCGCGAAGGTCACCGAGAAAATCGTCAACAAACAACTGACCCGCTACCTCGAGGAGAACAACATCCTGGACCCTTCCCAGTCCGGCTTCCGCAGCAACCACAGCACCGAAACCGCCCTCATCGCCGCCACCGATGACATTAGGACCCTGCTAGACAACGGAGAAACAGCAGCCCTCATCCTCCTGGACCTATCAGCCGCCTTCGACACGGTCTGCCACCACACACTACGAACACGCCTTCACGACGCCGGGATCCAAGAGAAGGCCCTGGACTGGACCACATCCTTCCTTTCCGGCAGAACACAAAGCGTCCGCCTCGCCCCTTCCGATCCAAGGCCACCAAGATCATCTGCGGCGTACCCCAAGGCTCCTCCCTCAGCCCAACGCTGTTCAACATCTACATGGCACCCCTCGCCCACGTCGCCCGACAGCACAACCTCAACATCATCTCCTACGCCGACGACACCCAGCTGATCCTCTCCCTCACCAAAGACCCTCACACCGCCAAAGCCCACCTCCACGAAGGAATGAAGGCCGTCGCCGAATGGATGAGGACCAGCCGCCTGAAGCTGAACTCGGACAAGACGGAGGTCCTCATCCTTGGTTCCAACCCTTCAGCCTGGGACGACTCCTGGTGGCCAACATCACTGGGAACAGCCCCGCCACCCACCGACCACGTACGCAACCTAGGGGTCATCCTCGACCCCACCCTCTCCATGACTAAGCAGGTCAACGCCGTTTCCTCATCCTGCTTCAACATCCTCCGAATGCTCCGCAGGATCTTCAAGTGGATCCCCACCGAAACAAGAAAAACAGTCACCCAGGCCCTCGTCACCAGCAGGCTGGACTACGCAAACGCCCTCTACGCAGGAACGACGGCTAAGCTCCTGAGACGGCTGCAACGCATCCAGAACGCCTCTGCACGTCTTATCCTCGACATCCCCCGACGCAGCCACATCACACCCCACCTGAGAGACCTGCACTGGCTCCCTGTCAACAAGAGGATAACCTTCAAGCTCCTCACCCACGCACACAAAGCACTCCACAACTCCGGACCAGCCTACCTCAACAGACGACTCAGCTTCTACACCCCCACCCGCCAGCTCCGCTCGACCAGCCTCGCCCTCGCCACAGTCCCCCGCATCCGGAAAACGACCGCCGGCGGCAGATCCTTCTCCCACCTCGCCGCCAAGACCTGGAACACCCTCCCCACCAACCTCCGACAGACCCAAGACCTACTGGCCTTCAGAAGACTCCTCAAGACCTGGCTCTTCGATCAGTAGCAGCACCACCCCCCTCTTCCCCCAGCGCCTTGAGACCCTCGCGGGTATGTAGTGCGCTTTATAAGTGACATGATTGATTGATTGATTGATTGATGCATTGATGTGGCGTGCAACTGGCGTGGCTCCTATATTTGCTTGTTGAGTGTGATGTCAGACTGTGAAGGTGATTGTACACATATGTAGGACTGTGCTTTGTAGTGACCAGGCCGTCAGTGTTGATGTGATGATCTGTTGGGCCACGTCAGACTCTGACATGCCAAGGCCCATGACCTGTGGTATTTTACTGGGTCCACAGTGGCAGCAACTCATGTGCATTGACATCCAATGTCACTTGACTACATGGTAATCTCACGAGTCCCGTGTACTTCACACACTCTCATCCTCTCTCATTCGTACTTGTCTACGATCAATAATTCTCCAGAGTCAGATATTAGCTTTAAGGCATGTATTTGAGCTTACTTCCTCTGTGATGCAGGATGTGGACACTACTGGCAGCGTAATGCATGTGGAGGATATACTTAGCATGCTTACACATACAAAAGGGGGTACAGGTAGATGTGATAAGTCGTAAATTGTGGAAATAAGGCTTCAGAGTTAAGAATGCCCTGCACTTGCTATGCTACAGTACATTAGCTCATTACTGAGGTGCCCTAGGCTGTGACACAGACAGTATTGGTTTACCCTACCAGACAGCTTGACATCATGAGCACAGTACATCTAAGTCCCATGGTACAGGTTTACGACAATAGTGACTCCGACACACCTGCGTCAGAGGTGACATCAGAGCATGAGCCTACATGCATGCAGCATAGTCTCACATGTTGTTGCGATATGGTGGCTACTGTACATGACTCAATGCCCGGGGACATGTTGTAGGGTGTTGCATTTGTTGTCCATGCAAATGTCCTTGCACGGAAGTTCAGAAGAAGGTGAGATGACAGTTCTCAAGTTATTCAGCAGACAGATAAGCGTGCACTTACAGGAGCATGTGTTCAGGTGCGCGGCATGCATATTGTAGCAATGTGGTTCGTGCAATGTTGGCCATGTGGTCACTGTACGCAGGTCCCATTCCTCAGCCTCCCCGTGTTCATGCAGGGACACAGGATATGGTGATGGACAGGGTGCATGTCCCGGAAATGTCAGGTGTCATGACGGTGGAGTTGATGGTAAGGTGTTTGTTTCCGTGTGCATGGTATAGTTGTTGCACAGCTGACTGGCCACTGCGTGCGGACGGCAAGCATGGGTACGGTGTTGCACATGAATGTTCAATTGTGGGTATTGATTTGGGGACCCATGAATTGACAGGTTGTCAGGTATGCGATACCTTCCTGCAGAGCATCCCTCGCATTGGTGGTATTTGTGGTTGACATCCAATGAAGCGGATGGTGGGTTGCAACGTGTTCCTCGTAGGTTGTCCCTTGTAGAATCCTGATGGGACATGTCGGGTGACATTCGATGAAACTGTAATCCAGCATACGTTGTGCGGAGGCACACTGGTCCCATTGCAGTGTGTGTCCTATTGCAGCCACAAACGCCATGCCCCCATACACTGAACAGTTCCTGTCGTGGGCGTCCAGGGGTGAGAACAGGTGTACCAGGTCCCCAATTGGACATGCCGGGTTGGAGAGACATAAATCCACAGGCCAGTGGTACGGGCACCTCCGACAGTAGAAGACGGGGATGACGCAGCTGAACATTTCAATGCGGTAAGTTACTCGATAACTTACATTCAGCATAGCCAGATTTGCACAGCCCACTATCTGTAGCAAGCTATTGCTGTACAGCTGCATCTGTCTGGCGTAGGTGTATAGTACTGGTGCACCATCCATTTTGCTGTAGGGTGCTGTGATGGCGTGCTCTGGCTGCCTGGGCTGTCTGCTGAGTGCAACCTCCGACGGTGCTGGGTGTTCTTGAATGGATGTTAGGCGGCAGGACTTTGTGTATGGCTTGGGAGGCGGACACAGGCCCTCATCCCACATGCTCCTATGAATGGTCAAGGCCAGTGGTGTCTGACTCCTTCCTGATTACTTGCATTTGAGCCACAAGGAGCAGTGGTATAATTGTATTTTGTGGTTTTATCTTTCTTTCATGTTCGGCGTTATCTGCCAGTGGATGGTTGACTCAGCATGGCTATGTTTGGGTTGTGGTTGTTCCAATGGCTCCGTTCTCCTGCAGGATATGTTGCAAAGTGATTTGGGTGTGGGAATGGAAGGACATTCACTGCTATCTGCTCTCCCGTGTGTGGGTGGGTCACTTCTTTTCCACTGTACATTGGGACTTGTGTGTGGGCGTAGTGATTGTGAACACCTGTTCTCAGGCAGCAGGGTTTCTCTGTTTTGTACATTGCATGGCTTGTTATTGCGTGCAGGATGGTATAGGTATTGTTTGTTGTGACTGGCGTGCCTTTTGCGGTCAATGTCCTTTGTTTGTGCTGTTCTGTAGCAGCTGCCGTGTGCTTCTCCATGCTTTGCACACAGGTGTGTGTCCTCTTTCGGCGTCACTTTGCTCCCCTGTTCGGCACACTTGTGTGACTACGTTTGGCAACTGTGAGTTGTCGGTTGTGGGCATGATTTACGCGGGGGACCACGTGACATGTGCCTTCAGGGTGGGGCTGGTGTGTGTGGTGTGTTGTTGTGACCCTGCGGTGTTTGTGTGCAGCCCATGCGTGGCGCTGTCGTTGGCCTCTGCGTTGTGCGCATGTGCATCATCGCTGGGGTGCTGCCGTGCCGTGCCGGGAACGTCACCTCCTGGTCCGGGGTATTGGGTGCCCAGGATGTTGCGGGTTGATTATATTTTACAGGTGGGATATGTGTGGGTACAGTGTTGGATGTGTCCTGTCCCCACAGGGGTGTCTAGGGGGCCCATGTACAGTTTTTCCGCCCTTGCATTGTGTGCGGTATTTGCATGCCCTTGTTGTGTGTCTGCCTACCTGCGTCGTCGTTGCGAGTTCACTCCTAGGTGCTGCATCAGGTACAGCATTGGGATGGCCTGGAGAGCAGGATTCATGTCGGAGTAGGCCGGGTTGGTGTTTCTGTGGTCGACAATGTGGTTTCCGCCTCCAGTTCTCGTGCGGTGTCTCTTTGCCGGTGAGGCTGTTTGGTTGTGTCATCGTAATTTGTACGCCGGGCGGTGCGTCATTTCGTCGGACGGTGTGCCTCCGTTGGCTGGCACCGCTACGTAAACGGGCGCACTTTGATGGCGGGCGGCGTCGCAGGCTTGCGGGCGGTATTTGCCTGACTTTTCACATCCTAATTTGGCGGGAGGGCGGGCAGTTGCTGGCGGACGGTAACTAGCGGTTTTTACCTCCGACGGCACAGCGGTAGTGTTTCCGCCCGCCATCGTAATGACCCCCCAAGTGTATATGTCACAAATATGTCACTATTTTTTTAGGTTCCATGTTCACTGGGGACACATCGCACTGTTTTTTGTAAAAACTGCATTAATATATACATAAATAACTATTGTTATTACCAAATATTGAGTTGTATATGGTTTTTCTCCTTTGGATATCGACTTAACCCTTACCTGCATTGCGATTGCGCATACTAGTATCACCATTAATTATATTATTCCACAGGAACTACTGTTTCTGTTTATATAATACTTACCCTGGTTCCGTGTGAGTAGGGTCCCCCTTGTTCTCAAATTTTAAATGTAGGCATAAACTACAAAACAAATAAGTTGGGGTTACGTCACCACAAATCATGATTATTAAGGTATCTTAACTTTGTGTTGGGAGACAACACAGTTCATTTCTTGCCCTTCCGAGCAGCCTGCCCAGAGCTGCTACTACCCAAACCAAGGTGCCAGCTGCTGCTACGGCGCATCACTGGTGTCTCCGTAGCTGAGACGCTGCTACGGCTTGACACCTCGCTATGAGTGCCATCCATGGCACCTCCACCAACGATCACATTAGTCTGCAGTGTTTCCATTGCTGCAGTGGTCTTCTCTAGACCACGAGCAACATCCCCACTGTAGTGGCCCACTTCCACCTGCAGCCCAAGGGTGCGCTGGCTGTGTTGATTGGTAGCATGCGCAAGCCTATTAATGGCTCAGCTCAGTGTGTCTAGTTTGTGGCCCCTGCTGCGCTCCATGCACCTATGTTTTGCCCTTTCCGCTGCCCATTCTTTGGCTACGTCCGCCACTGTGTTGTTGAGGGCATACAGTTTTGCCTCAATCCTGGCCTGATTCTCAGCAAGTTTGTCCGTAATCATGCGGGAGCCCTGTGCCATCCTGGCATTTCTTTGCCCTTGTGTCTTGTGTTGCAGGCGCTGGATTTGCAACATCCCCAATCTAGTGCTGCAGACATGGCCTGACTGGCTGATCCAGTGGAGGACAAACTTTGCTTCCGCCGCAGGGACTGCTGTGTTGGCCGTAAGAGCCGCACCCTGGTGGCCAGAGAGCCCCGTGATGTTGGGTTCTGCTGTGCAGCTGGAGTGACAATGGGTGAGGCCTGTGAAGTGGTTGCTGCCTCAGTTGCTGGGACTTCAGATGAACTGTGCCCACTTGTTTCTCCCATATCCTGCCCTTCCTCCAACTGCTCAAGCTCTTGGCTACCCGCTGTGTCATCAGCAGTGTTCTATCCTTCCAATGCTGTGTCTATGTGACAAAAGATGATAGAAAAAAATAAAATATGTGAGTCACTGTTTCAGTGGTGTTGCAATATTTATCAGCTCAAGTCATTCCCTCACTACACTGAATTTGTCACAGACTACATCTCCCATGATGCAACACTAGTGTTGTTTGTTTGTTGTACATGGATGTTTGTTCATGGTTGATTAGTATGCATGCACAGTACAGGCGTTAGTGGGAATTCACACATCACATTCACATTTCTCACTTACCAGGATTTCTTGCTGGCTGGGATGTGTCAAGGCTCCTAAAGCCTAATACAGCTGCCCTCTCCAGGGTAGCTTCCACCATGGCTTCAGCTGCTGAAGGCTCAGCTGAAGTGGATGGTACCCCTCCGGTACGTTTTGCCTCTTCCAGCTGTTCTGCCACCCTCACCTTTGCCCTGTAGCGAAGATCGTACCAGCGCTTTTTGATGTCGTCAATGGAGCGGTGTGCAACTCCAAGGGCATTTATGCGCTGCTGTATACGGCGCCAGATCTTGCGCTTCTCAGACTCTGGCAGACGGTGTGAGGCACTACCAAATAACTCCTCGTGGTTGTTGCAACATTCCTCCGTTATTATGTCCAGCTCCTTGTCGGCAAACTTCAGCTTCCTCAGCCTCTCCTTGGTACCCTTCTTGCTGGCCTTGCTGCTCATGCTGTCTGTGATGCTCAATCAGCAGTGTAGCTCAGTGCTGATGCACCTGAACATGTGCTTGGGTTTTGATCAGGAGTATCCTTGGACACCACTTCCTGTTTTGGGGTCCTTCAGCTCAACCAGGAAGTGTTTCCCTTTTTATTTTTTTACCCATTTCGCTATTTGCGAGTGCTTTATTAGGCTGTTTCAGGCACACTCGCAAATTGCGGAGGCAAAATGGGTCTTTTTTATGGGACTCGCTATTTGCGTGACTTTAGCGACTTGCAAATAGTGAGTTGGCGAAATAGTGTTGCGAGTCAATACCGACTCGCAATCATGTGTTCTATTCGGTTTGTAGGGTCCAAATAGCGAGTCGCTAATTGCGAGTCGCAATTTGTCGCAAATAGCGAGTCGCTATTTTCACGGGTCGTACATCTGGGCCATGGGCTTTTACGCCACACTTTCAGATGGGTTTGCCAGTTTGGACCAACCTGTTAATTTCTCACAGAAGGGCAGGCCATCGGGGGGCCTTTCAATTTGGTTGAGAACCACTTTGACTTCTACTTCCAAAGTTATCAACCATGGGTCCCCTGACGTGCTATGTGTACTTTTGCAATTTCCAGATGGGTTTTCATTATGTTTGTATAATGTCTATTGTAGACACAAAGGTAACACGGCTGGTCTAGCAGCTGTTGATGTAATCAATGCGCACCTTTCATCTCTCCTGGTTGGTGTTTTTAGAATTATGACAGGGATTTTAATTGTAATTTTGAACTCCTTGGTATTGCCAGCGACACACTCAGTGGATAAGAGGATGAAATATGGGCAATTCCGGAGCTCACACTCCAACCAATTAAAAATCGCTCTGCAACAGTCCTGCAATTAAAACCCTTTAACCTCAATAATGGCCTGCAAGCCTACAACGGGAGAACCCCATCAGATAAAAATGGAAAGGTCACCTTCAATCGGCAGGATGGGGCTGGTCGCATATATTGTATATTGATGGATGTTAGGCTGTGGTCGCAAGTATTGACATGGAGGTGGTTTCTAGGCAGGACAGCGACCACAATGCCTTGAACCTCTCCTTGAGCTTGCTGGGCTCTAGTATTCCACCACATGACCTAGAACCTCTTGATAGGAGCCTTTTGTCAACCAGCAATCGACGTAGGCTGAGATGGAATGTTATTGCTGCCACTCCAACTAGCCAGGCCCAGATGTACAAGGTCATTGCTACAGCTTTGGAAGCAATCTTGGCCCTAGGAGGGAGTTCACTTGCAGTGTCCGCATGGGAGGACCTTACTGAGACCCATAATTCCTTGTTCTTCTCCATAAAGTAGCTTTTTTTGGTGGAAGCTAGGACTCTTCCAAAACGGGTTAATGCAGCCAAACGGTTCACCAGGCATGTCGGATAGCCAGGTGGGACCTGATGGCTGCTATCAAGAGGGGGACCAGAGCTGCATTCCAGGAAGCTGTAGCCTCCTATAAAGCTGTACTGGGCAGGGCCAAACGAGATCATCAGATGGCTAGATGGGAGACATTACCATCTACATCTAAGGGGAAAGATCATCACTCCTTTTGGCAAAGAGTGGCTAATAAGGGTCTAGACCCCATAGCCCTGCTGCGTAGTAATATAACAGCTGCCGCTTGGGTTAAATGTTTCTCAGGCCTGTAGCGCAAGACGTGGGGATGAACGAACAGGCTCTGTCGCCAACTGCTGGCTTAATACTGAGTCCACTTAGAAGGGCATGTAAGGGTGTGACCTTGGCCATACACGCAGAAGGCCCGGCTACCCCAGGGGAATGGAAAAAGAAGTGTCAACAATCTAGTGTCCCGCCTGCAGCTGTCCCTTTCCACCAGATTGATTGTATTCCCAGCCCTATCACCGTGAGTGAAGTTGCCACCGCAATTGATTGGATCACACCAGGGAAAGTGCCAGGGCTTGATAAGGTACCTGGGGACTTATTTAAGGCAGAGAAGGAGATTTGGTGCCCTTATTTTGCCCTTTTCTTCAATATCATCATGAATGGGCTAACTATGCCTCAGACTTGGGTAAGGGCTCAATTCGTCCCAATCTATAAGAAGGGCCTTAGGTCTGTCCCGTCGAATTACCGCCCTATCAATCTTATCAACAGCTCACAGAAGCTCTTTAGCCGTATTCTGTTGAGCAGACTCCAATCTTGGATTGAGGATGCAGGAGTGCTGACTCCTCTCCAAGCTGGATTCAGGGTTGGGACTAGTACTATTGAGCAAGTGCTCCAATTACAACTAATCTACTGGAAGTATGTCACGCTAGGGGATGGGAGCCTCTACAGTTCTAACTAACATAGGGGTGCCAAAATATCTGGTTGATATGCTCAGGCATAATTACCTGGATAATTATGCACAGGTTAGGTATTGCCCTGCCTGGGAATTGACAGACCCCATTCTAGTGTCCGGGGGGGGGGGAGGGGGTGAGACAGGGGTGTGTCTTAGCCCCCACTTTGTTTCTGCTATACATTAATGACCTGGTAACCATATTAGAGCAGTGTAAGCATGATGCCCCACATCTGGCAAACAGGAAGGTCCGGGCGCTCCTGTTTGTGGACGACACCTTACTGGTCTCGAAATACCCAATATGGATCCAAAATCTGCTGGATCAGTTTGGTGTCTTCTGCAAGCAGAGAGGGCTGGAGATCAACCTTAACAAAACAAAATATATGGTATTGAATCCCTGCCAGATGGCTAGATCGCACCCAGTCCCTAATGGCTCTCCACTGGAGAGGGTTCGTACATTTGAATACCTAGGGTTCACCCTCAATGAGCATTTTGGTTGGTCACCCCAGATCCAAAAGTGTAAACTTAGATTAGATCATTATACTGATGGTATCCTGAGAGCCTTGAAGGGGTCTAGCTTTCGTACAATAACACCCACATTACAAATTTACAACTTGCAAGCTCGGTGGGCAGGGGGGGGTCTCTATATGGTGGGGAAATTAAGGGGCAGGACAATGTCAATGATATGGAATTGATGGAAAATTGTTTTCTCTGACTCCTCACCAATCTTTCTACGAGCACTCAACTAGTGCCACACAGATTAGATCTTGGTATTCAACCTCTTGCCCTCAGAGTAAAACTCAGACCCCTGTTGTATTAGAGGAGGATTTGGTCCTCAGCTAACTTATTGCCCTTTCGGCTGGGCCTGGAAGAAAACTTAAAACTCCCTGGGGCCATCAGAATTCCATGGTTCGGATATATTAGGGATCTACTATGGGATGGTAGATCCCACAGGACTGGGGGGTAGGGGCCTTGGCTATTCTGAAATTTAAAGACACTTACTCTCTGGAAGAGTATATGGATACAATTGCGCCCTCGGCTGGCAGATCTCATTATATTAAGTTTCGTGTCGGAACAATGGCGCTTCGATCATTTACTGCGACGTGGCAACGTCCCCATTCTGAATCTGACCTGAGCTGTCCTTTTTGTCCTGAGGTTAATGAAACCGTAAACCATGTCCTGTATTTCTGCCCACAATATTATGCACATAGGAGGAAATGGGTCTTGCTGCTGTGCCGCAATCTGGGCATCGGGAACTATAAAATTACAACTAGGATACTTAAGGCAGACACCGCTCAACCTATTGTATTTGCTGCTTCTCTCTTTCCTCGCATATATGTGGAGACACAGACAGAAAAGGGTCACCCTGTTGCTGCTTAGTGCCTAGTGCCCAGAACTTGTGTGTCTTCATGCTGTATCCTGCAGTTTCTTGCAATTTTATAAATGTTATGCTTTTTCGAATATGGACTTCCAGCGTATGTTACAGTACAAAATTATGTCCAAGATCTCTGAAAAGAACTTTGATTTTATACTTCAAATTGTTGGGGGGTCTCCCTCATATGCTGCTAGTTCTTATTCTTATGTGCCTTTCTCACTATTTTTATGTGTCATGATTTTAAGGAATTTAATGACACAATGATTTTATTCTTTTAATTTATTGTTATCTGCTTTTATGGCAATAGCTGAAATAAAGTCTAATAAAGAAAGAAAGTAAAGACATGACCCTAACATCACAACAATTGAGGATTTGCGTTGGATAGTATCACAAAGTAATGCAAAGTTGCACTATGCACTGCTTTGTATTATTTTGTATCAGAGGGCATTCCATGGATGGTGCACTGGCGTTCCCATGCAAACACCCATGGGTTTTGACACAAATCCCTATCTACAAATATTGGTAGACAGGAATTTCAACTAAAATCTTATGCCTTCTCAAGGCAGGTGTAACAAGGAGAATTTGTTTCTTTTTTTCTTGTTTTTTTCAACTTTGCACGTGTGCTGCATTGTACAGCACACATACAAAGTAGAAAAGGCCCTAAAGCATAGTTTTTGTACTGGAAGCACAAAACCTATGCTTCACAAAATGTACACACTTTGCACTCTGGCACAAGGGTATGCGTCGAAGAATAGTAAATCTGGCCCTCAATCTCACACAATCTCATGCACTATCTGTCACTTAACTCTCACTCCCTTTCACTCACATACACACACAGAAATATTTTTTCACACATATACGCTCTCTCTCACTTAAACACATTCTCATCCACAAGCATGCAACATACAACATACATTTAAAACCATTTTTACCACAGCAGCCACTATAATCCCTATGTGTGCTCCATTTGCATTACACTAATAGTGAATAACAGATTATTGTTCACTATTAGTATGATAAAAACAGGCAGACAATAAGGAATTTAGAGCCCCTGTGTTCTTGGCACTGATTTTGCCACCTCTGAGCCCAGGGGTGACGACCATGGTTATATGCTGTTTTATTAGGTACATGATACTTACTGCTTCTCCTTTAGCCATTCAAGCTTGCATTTATAGGGCTTATATGGCTCCATTAATTATCTCTCACTCAAAGTTACTTTTCAATACAGTGCAGGTAGAATTCCACTCTTACATTTCATTTCACGCGGTCTCTTGTGGAGTCTCTGTAGATGGTCAACAGAATCCATTTCATAAGGTTTAGAGTATGAATTTAGCATATAGATCAGCTGTGCTCAGAATGTCTTCTAAAGGGATGCGCTTGGTACTGAACTACAGGAAAAATTACACAGGATGTTTAAAGAATGGAAAAAATAATGTTATTTTTGGAATCATCAAATTAGATTATCCATTTCTTCCAAGAGAACAATATCTGCTTTCAAACAGCCGTCAAATATGCAACAAAATGTAGACCAAGATTCAAAATTTGAAGACAAACCTTCCTCAGGAAAGTTCCAGAGAAAAACATGAGGTAGGTTATGTCTAGATCAGTCTTCAGGAAGACGATGGCCAAGATTTTCACGTAGACGGGTGGATCCACCACTCCTTGTCTCAATGGAAAAACTACATTTCAAGCTCATGGCTTTTGGAGATTGTCTTTAGAGTTCACAGGATAGAGTATGTTTCATCTCCACAGAAATCTGGAACCATTGCTACACATTATTCAAAATGCTCAGTAACGAGGACAGCATTGGATGAAGGGATGAAATCTTTAGTCACCAAAGCAGTAATAACTCCAGCCGTAGAAGCAGATAAAGGTCATGGGGTGCAGTCGCTTGTATTCCTGGTACCCAAAGCAAAAGGAGGTTATGATCAGCTTGAAAAAGATTGAATGATTTGATCACAAACAATCCCTTTGTGATGGAAACACTGCAAGGATAATTCCATTGTCCCCAACAAATCACTTCCTGAGTACAATAGACTAGATGGATACATAGCTTCATGTTCCGATTGCATTGGTACATGAGACCTTTCTGAGGTTTTGCATTTATGGCCTTCATCTTCAGTTTCATGCTCTCCCTTTGGTCTAAGATCTGCACCAAGGGTGTTTATGATGGGAGTAGCAATTGTGGTTGCTTATTTCCATTTGTAAGGAGCCCCAATCTTCCCACACCTCTACATTTGGTGGGTTAATGCTGCATCAGAGGAGAAATTGCTTCAGTTGTTGGAAATCATAGATGTTAGCCATGAGCAAGCATGGATTTCTTCTCAGTCTTCTGAACTGCAAGTTAAATCCATCAAAAGGCATTCATTTCATCAAGACTATGTTCATGATGGACTTAAACACAGCATTTTTACAGGAGAACAGGGTAGCTGCTTCTGCTGTGTTGTCATGATGCTTCAGCAAGGAAATGGTCACAACGGCGCATGGTGTTGAGGGCCCTCACAGTCTAGTGGACAAGACTGCATCTCCTACCCATCCTTTGGCATCTTCAAAAACATATTTGTCAGAATTCTCAATTCATAGATGTGCTAGTGCCAGTGACAGAAGAAAACAAAACTCAGCTCCAACGGTAGTTGCTCCTCGAGAATCTCTCAACAGGTTCTACATTCATCCAGAACCACCACGAATCTTGGCAACAGATGTCAGACCTTTAGGATGGGGAGTAACTATTGACTCCCTATCCCGTTAAGGCCATATGGGCCATGGCAGAAACATGCAAGTCATCCAATTGCAGAGATCTCTCAGCTGTCCTCAGTGCTTTGTGCCACTTTCAGCATCAAGTTCACCAAAGAAATATGTGGGTGAGACAGGACAACACAATGACTGATGCTTACATAAACCATCAAGGAAGCACTCATTCGAGGTCATCGAACAAGGTAGCAGAAACTCTGGGGAAATAGCCGGGGAATCATCTCCTTTCAATCTAGACAATCCACATCGAGGGCCAGAACAATATGCAATGCAGACAGGCTGAGCAGGATGTTCTCTTTATCGTAGGTGTTATATCCAAGACAATATTCCTAAAGGTGTGTAACACATTTGGTACCAAACTTCTGGATCTCTTTGCATCCGAGAACAACTTTCTGCACCCAAGTTTTGCTTTCGCTTTCCAGAGAAAAGTGCATGAGAGTGAATGCACTTCTAATGAAGTGGCCAAGGAGTTATTGTTTGCTTTCACTCTGTTGCAAATAATTCCAAAGATGCATCTGAAGGTTTAGAAGGAGGAGGTCGAAGTATTAACAGTAGGTCTTTATTGGCCATGCAGATCATGGGTCTCACTATTCAGGTCTCTGGAAGTCTGTCCTCCTTGTATTCTTCCTCTAATTTCTCTTCCTCAGGGATACTCCATCCGTGCTCTTCCTCTCAGTGTGTGTCTGTCGGTATGGAAGTTGAAAGGATAAAGTTGCAAAATAAAGACCTTGGGGCATATTAGCAAGGAATAGCGATATTTATCGCTAACCGCGCTTAGCGCGACTTTGGTTAACGCCGCCTATCGCTGGAAAATATCGCTCAGATAACACCCTATTAGTAAGGTTTATCTCCATAGCGATATTATTTCCAGCGATAGCGGTAAAATGTGAGAATATCGCTGGAAAAGCAGCGATATTCTCGCATTATCGCTAAGGTGGATTCAGCATTAGAATCCACCTCCTATACCTTAAACAGGTAAGTCATCCTCACTAGCAGGAGATAAAATATAGCGATAAACGCACTTAGCGCGAATTATTATATCGCTTCGCCTGCCTTGCTAATAGGGGTAGTGGGATTAGCGACTGTTTTCAGTCGCTTTTAGTAGGGAACACCTTCCTTGCATGTCATTAGCGATAATTATCGCTGACATGCAAGGCGATGGTTAACGCGGCCTCTAACGCCTGAAAGCTGTCACTAACGCCTGTTAGCGACAGCTTGCTAATAGGGCGATAAAATTATCGCCGCTTTAGCGGCAAAAAGTGCCACTAAAGCGGCGATAAAGCCCTTGATAATATGCCCCCTTGTTTTACATCTGGCTGAGGCATTTCAGGGTTCTAGAAGAAAGTCAACCTTGAAATCCAACTTTAGGCACTGGGCTTCTTTTCATGAATGGTATTCATACCGCTCAATGTCTCCAATCGGTTGTCCTCTTTCTTCAGTGGTGCAATTTCTTTGGGATGCTTTTCATATAAACCTATCTCTATTTACTTTCAAAGCTCTCTAATTAGCAATGAAAGCTTTCTGGGAGTTTAATAACTTACACGAGGGTGATTCTTTGGTGCACACCAGGTTAAGAGCTTTTCTATCTCTAGACCCCTTTCACCTTCTAGAGGACATCCTTGAGATCGTCTATTAGCTCATCGGGCCTTAAAACATCACCCATTTAAACATTTACTGTCTACAGATTTGGAATTTGTATCCTAAAGGTCACATTTTTAGTAGTAGCAATTACATCTGCTCGAAAATTGAGTGAATTATCTTCTTTGCTGTGTTGTTCACCTTTTTATACCTTCTTGAAGATGGAGGGATATCAAGACCCAATTCTTCCTTTCTTCCCAAAGTTAACTCACCTTGTCATGTTTCCCAAAAGATTGTTTTACTTGTCTACTGTCCTCCTTCTTCGAAGGAAGAAAGATTGATGCATTATTTGGATGTTAGTATGGCATTATCAATTAATTTTTATAGATCCTACCCCTTTACAAAATTAGATAGTCTGTTTGTCACCCATGAGAATGCGAGAAGAGGTAAGACAGCTTCAAAAATAACTCTGAGCAGATGGTTTAAATGGACTGTTGTGTTGTCTAATGCAGAACAAGAAGAACCAGCTCTAGGGAGTACACAGGAAAGAGGAACAATGAGAGAGTTTCTTGGGCTGAGATTCAGGGAATTCCCCTACATGAGATAAGTAGGGTGGAGACTTGGTGTTTCTACCACACATTCATTAAACATTATTGCTTCCAAAATGCTGGTTATATGAAGGATAATTTTGGTTTTGGTGTTTTGTGATTCTCTGCAGTTTTTTATTATTTCTTGATAAGTGTATGAAATAGTTATATTTTTTTGCTACTCATTGAGGTTTTTTTGTTTACCTAGGTGCATTAAAGTCCATGGGTGTTGTATTACATGTTGTATAATTTATTTTGAGTACAAAGGCCAGTATTGATTTAGTGAACCTTGTGAAGTGAAGACGAGGGACGTAGAGGTGATGGCTCAACTACTTACCAGTAATTTTGATCACTCTTAGCTCTACTCCTCCTCATCGCAGTAATTATTTGCGACCCTCCTTCTGAATTTCAGGCCTTTGATAGGGCTTGCTGATACAGGAGTAGCCTATGAATTGGCTTTCTTCTTTTGTTTTCTGTCTTTTGGAGGTGGGATTCACCCCATGAAGTAATGACACAGAAGAGGATGAGTAGGACTAACAGTAATGAAGATTACTTGTAAGTAATCTAGTCATTCCGAGGTAACAAAATCAGTTTTCTCACAAGGGCTGATTTACCACGATTTGTGCAATGCAATGCAAAAATCTAATGTGTTGCATTACCCAAGCAGACAAAATTTGTGCTACATCGAATTTATGATATGTTGCATGCTGATGATGTACTTGACCACTGAAACGCAAATAGTGCTAAGTTTGGTCCTGCAAAACAAAATGTAGATTTGTGCCACAGTTAAAGGAATAACAAGCAACGTCTTGTGTGAGTTTTTGTACCTTAGAAACACCCTCGAGTACAAATCACTTCACACAGATGACAGATGGGCATATCATGTAGTTTTTGTAATTTTAAGAAAATAACACACATTATCAGTCTAAATATCATGCATTTTCCATTTCAGGTTTGTTCCTGTTTTCGGTTTGTGCTATTGTTTCGGCCAAATGTACAAAAGGTTTAGCTGTCGCAAATGGAGAATCTGGCCGTTTGCGACCGCTAAATACCCTTTTGACCTGTACTAACCCTATTTTGCGAGTCGGTAACCTACTACTCGCCTATTTTGCGAGTCGGTAACCTACCACTCGCCTATTTTGCGAGTCGGTAGCCTACTACACGCAAAATAGAGTTTGCGAGTAAGTATTAATAAGGGGCGTGTCGAGGGCATCCCTTCCTAAAAGCAAGTCGCAGGGGGATGTATGAATGTTTTGAAACTGGAATGCTGTCACAAAGCACATGCAGTTTACCGGCTACTACAAGTAGGTGGTAAGCCTGTCGCAATCAGGAAGGGGTCCCCTGGGGACCCCTTCCCCTTTAGTGAATGGTTGTGAAAACGGTTTTTAAGAGCAGGCAGTGGTCCCACGGACCACCACCTACTCTTAAAAAATAATAGTGAAATGTTTCATTTTTCTTTTTGAAACACAGCCCATTTTCCTTTAAGGAAAACAGGCTGCATTTTTTTTTAAGTTGCTGTATTTAAAAGCAAATACAGACATGGTGGTCTGCTGTCGCCAGCAGGCCACCATCCTTGTGTTGTTAGCAATTCCCAATGGGTCGCAATTTGTGACCTACCTCATGAATCTTGATGTGGTAGGTCAATTGCGACCCCATTAGGAATCGCAAAATGTGTCTGAGACACATAAGTACAACGCATTTTGCGACTTCCTAATTGCAAGTCGCAAAAGTCGCAATTAAGAACTTGCAAAATGAAGGGGTCGTACATGTGGCCACATGTCACGCTACTTTCAAAAACAATAGTTGCTATGGATTTGCGTGAAATCACAGTAGGGCAGTCTGCACGCTTATTGTCTGTTACACGCAGTTTGCATGAATTATAAAGGATTTTGTGCTACACTATGCTGTGCAGTTTACAGATGTGCTTGCGTTACCTTTAGGAGTAAAATTCCCCTTCTGCATGAAAGCTGAACTGCGCTGTTTTCATCATTTAGCATCGATTTGCATCACATCAGCACCCACGCAAAACAATAGCGCATCTGGGCTGGAATCTGCCTCTAAAGTCCATTCCAGGAGACACGGAAACCCTGAACCCAGAATCCAGGGCTGGAGTCACTGCATTCAGCCTGTGCCTAACCCTGCCCCACAGGCTTCACACCCACTAACCCATATATGATTCTCCTGCGCACTGTAAATGTTAAGGATTACAAAAAACACCCATTTAGGTACTCACTCAGTACTGTTGCTGAATCAACGAACACCAGTTATTTATATAAATAAGATTTAGGTTTTTGTGTTTATTGGCAAACTAATCATTGCTACTGCAAATGCTATTCAGAGAGAGTTATAAAGCAGTCAATCAGATAATGAAAAGGACCACTACAAATATATGGCAATAGATGACTAAGGGCCAGATGTAGGAAGCGAAATAGCAATCGCAAACGCTGAAATTCGCAGAATTTCAACGTTTGCGACCGCAAAATAGCCCTGTGCAATGTAGGTAGGAAAAACCTACTTGCAAAATAAGGAATCGCAAATTTTGCGATTCCCTATTTTGCGACTGCCTTTAAGGAATCGCAAATTGCGATTCCTTAAATGCAATGCAGGAAGCCCAGAAAGTCTGCGATTTGGGCTTAAGAAATCGCAAATTACCACCAACTTCAAGTTGGTGGTAATTTGCAATTTCCTTGAAAATGCACTTAGGGCATGTATGTGCGCCACATGTGCACACATACATATTTCAGGGGTGCAACAGGGTGTCCTTTTGACACCCTTGCACCCTTGAAAATGCATTCGCAATGGGTACTCGCAAATTGCGAATGTCTTCCCATTCATTCCTATGGGCCTCTAGGCCCATAGGAATGAATGCGAAGGTATTCCTTAATTGCGATTCGCAATTTGCGATTCGCAATTAAGGAATATTAAGGAATTGCAATTAATATTGCGATTCCTACCTACATTCCATTTTGCGAGTCCTTAATAGCGATTCGCTAAAAATCGCTATTAAGGACTCGCAAAAATGAGTTTACCTACATCTGGCCCTAAATGATGGTATCAGGAAAGGCAAATAATGCAGCAAAATGTAGCGCCTTCTGTGGCAATGTTATTACGTTATTTTAGCACAATATTGTCTGGGCAAGAGGTTTACCTTGTAAGAACCAGTTCAATAGCAATCAGTAACAGAGAGGGGACCAGCACAGGTGTGACACAGGCCCACCAGGGCCGGACTGGCCGTAGCGGGCACGGGGCGTTTCCCCGGTGGTCCGCCAGGGTGGGGGCCGGTTTTAGGCCCTGGAGGGGCCGTTTTTGTTACCTGGGGCTGGCAATAGCAAACAGCTCGGCCATACCCCCTCCACACCCCCAGGGGGGCCGGCCGAGCAGTTTGCCAGTAGGTCCGGAGGCCCACGCAGCCCCTGCTGTGCGAGGGGGGGGGGCGGATGCAACCCTCCAAGAGGTCCCAAAGCCATCAAGGGGGCCCTATTCAGCCCAAGGCCAAAGGATACCTGTGAGATATACGGGTCTCTGGGGCCCTGCATCGCATTCTGCAGGGGCCCCCCATCATTTTGTGTTAGGCCACTGGGGACAACTTAACCTTTGCTAAGGGATTTTGACCGATTAGGTGCTTCTTGAAGAGCAACGTTTCCAAATTCTTTCTGCTGTGGAGGAGCGAGCATCCTCTTCAGTGAGATATTATTTCTGACTTTGAGTGTGTGTTTTGAAAAAGCACATCTAGTCTTAATTTTCGTGCTTCTTGATTTCATGCTTGGCGATGGTTTGGTTGGATGTGTTGCATTGTACTCATGAGATAGTGTGGTTTTATACCTCGTAAGGTGGTGCATTGATTGTTACTGCTTTCTATGTATGAATGTATTTATATATTAGTACATGTACAGCGCAAACCTAGCAGGGAAGCAAGAGCTGAGTATGGGCAAAAGCCCTTGAAGCTATACGATCATATAATGGAAGTACTTAAGAGGAAAATCTAGCCATTGGGAGTAAGGTTCCTTAAAGAGGTATGTCTTCAGTCGCCGCCGGTGCAGGTAAGCGCGGTGGGGTGGGGCGTGTGAGGAGCGGGCGGCGGGGGAAATCGACAGACGATAGGGAAAATAAAATAAAAAATAATAAAACCACTTACCTTGTGCTCACCACATCGCCACTGAGTCGGCAATGTGGTGAGCGCAAGGTAAGTGGTTTTATTTATTTTATTTTCCCTATCCCGTTGTCTGCCAACTTACCCCCCTGCTGCCCCGCCCCGCCGAGCTTACATGCATCGGCCGCGACTGTATGTCTTCATCAACTTCAAGAATTGTCGTGGGCTTGCTACCAACCGGGATGCTGTGCCAGATCCTGGGTGAGTGAAAGGAGAATGCCTGCCTTCTGTTTCTTTTCCTTACTGCATTTTTTGTATCCAGTCTGGCAATGTCTTGTCTCCTGGTGATGTGCTCTTCTCCATAAAAGAGTAGTTTCTTGGTCAGGTGTGTTAGGTGTTATTCCTGATGGCCTTGTAAGTGATGAATCTGGTCTTAAAGATTATACAGGCCTGAGGGAGAACCATTGTAGTTCCTTTAATGCTAGGGTGATATGGTGAGGCCCTTGATAAGTTGTGATGATGGGCCTGGTTAAGCAGCAAGCGAATGTGCACAAGGATGGGACTGATGCGGTTATACTTTTGTGGACCCTTGATGCGTGCGTTGCAGGATGCTCTTTGGTGGAGTAAAAGATGCACTGGGAATGACAGCAAGAAGTTTGTTAACACAATAGGTAGAAAGTGACCAGCACTTGGATAGTGTTTCTGGATTCCGGCTAAGAATAGGATTTTTCTGTGCACAGAAGTGGCGGCTAATCACAGGCGGTATGATTTTTCTTGGCAAAGTGGGTGCTGAGGGAAAGGCCGTGATTAATTCAGGTGATGTTGCCTTTGCCAAGAGTTAAGGGGGGAATCTATCTAGGCCATGTTGGCTAGTCAACCCTGAAACAGGCCTCATTTGCTGCTGTTGACAATAAAGAATAATTCAGTCTTTACTGAATGTGGTTTTTGAAAAACACTCAAGGAGGTGAGATACTTCTGACCAATTAATGTCCTTCCTTTTGGGGACTTTCAAATGCAGTGGTTTATTTTTGTTGTACTTTGGAATCTTGAATTCGATCTAGGCCGGGACATCTCAAAGAGTTTCCATGTGGGTTGAAGATCACGATGAAGAGGGTGGATCCCTGTGGGACTCTTCGCGATATCAGCAGTTGTCGGGGTCGGGAAGTGTCTATGTGGATGAGTTTGTTGGAGACATTGAAGGAGAATCAGCATAGTGCCATGTTGCCAGATCCTTTGGATGTTAACATGATGACAAGCAGGCCCTGAAGGTCAACGGTACTGAGTGCAGCCAAGAGATCAAGCAGGCTCAGGAGTCGCCATTGTTATGTAAAGGGTAGCATCCTCACAACTCCACCTCAATTACACTCAAACACAGTCACACCACATGCAATCAGGGGAAAACAGCATCACTGCACTCTGCATCAATCCACTCTTTGCCACTGCACTCTACGTCACTCCACTTTGCACTACTCTATGCCACAGCACTCTTTATCACTCTGCTCTACGCCACTCTACTTACTTAAATTCTATTCTGTGTATAAAGAAAATTTGAAGGAACTCAAAAAGATTTACAAACAAGAAGTCTGGAAAGCTAAACTTAAATATCAATCTGTGCTTTGGAATAGTTTATTATCCGCCTCAAAGCAAAATAATGGAAAAAGATTTTGGGCAGTAATTAATAAGCTTGAAAGGGGAGGCTGTAGGGCATTTTGTGTAAATATATCGGAAGCCAGTTGGGTAACTTTTATTGCTAATTTGTATGGCTCATCGGACCAGATGGTAAACCAACCAGATATGCGGTTTGGTTATGAGGAAAATAGTATATCAACAATTGATTTGGGGAGTGGTGAGTGCCAGGGTTTGACTACCACAGCCCAACTCATTGATTCTAGTCTTGATCCAAACCTTGATTTAGAATGTTTAAGTTGTAATCAAGTATTGACCCTGTTACGTGGGCTTCGTGCAAATGGTGCCCCTGGACCTAATGGGCTACCTAATGCCCTGTTCCATGCCAATGCCGGCATGTGGGCTGGTATTTTGTATAAATTATTCAGTGAAGTATTGACATTGGAGATTGTGCCAGCATCATGGCAAGGTAGTATATTGCAGCCCATTTATAAAAGTGGCCCGGTCGCCAATACTGCCAATTACCGATTAATTTCGTTGACTGATGTTGATGCAAAGGTGTTTGCTTCCATTCTGTTGAAAGAATTGGAAAATTGGGCAACGCAGGAAAGCATTATTCCATTTAATCAAACTGGTTTTCGGAAAGGCCAATCCACCACTACCAACCTGTTGACTCTAACATTACTTGCTGAGCGGGCTCTGTGCCTCGAAATCTGTTATGGAAAAAATTGTTAGATCGGGGCATCCCAGGGAAACTGTTGAAGGCTATTATCCGTTTGTATACGATACCTGGGTTCAAGTCAGGTTGGGTGATGGTAAATCCTTATCAAGAAGAATCAGAACATATAATGGTCTAAAGCAAGGCTGTGTTCTTGCTCCCTGCCTTTTTAATTTATTTTTATCTGATCTTTCTCAGCACCTGGATTCTATTAATGCACACGTTCCTAGGATGGGGTGGTACAAATCAGCTACCTTCAATATGCTGATGATACTATCCTCATGAGCCATACTCCTATTGGCCTTCAAAGACTTATTAACGCCTTTGATGATTATATACAATTAAATGGCCTTGAACTGAATGTAAAAAAAACAAAGTCATGAAAATTGGTTCTGTTAAACAGAAGTTCAATTCATGGAAGGCCAGAGCAGGCCCAATTGAAGTTGTTAAAACGTATAGATATCTAGGGGTGGTGTTCGATAACCGAGTATCCTTCAAATTCCCTTTTAAGGACCTAAGGGCCAAAACTGTGACCTTAATTCATGCTTTTAAATGCTTTAAAAAATTGCTAAATTGTCAATCATATGCCTTTATTCTTAAAGTCATCAAAGCTAAGTTACAACCAACCCTCTTATATGGCTCATCCATCACCAGAGGGAAAGATGCAAAGGTCCTGGATCTATTGGTAGTAAAGGTCTTCAAAGCAACTTTTGGGATTGCCAATTCAGTATGCCAAGCGGGAATAAGATTAGAGTTTGGTCCCCAGAGACAGTGCCTGGTATCAAAAGGAGCATATCTGAAAAGTATGGTCGCTATGTCTTCATCAGCCCCTGCATCCTTAGGGAACATTTTCTGGTTAGAAATAGATAAGTCTGCCTACGCTGCTAAATGGAGATCCCATATTTTAACCTCCCTAAGGGATATTGGTCTGCAAATAGCACTGCAAGATCTAAAAATGCCCAATTATAAGTTAATTTTAAAAAAACGGATCAAAGCTGAATCCCTTAATCTGGACAAAAATGCATTAGTAGGGAAAAATTATGCATGGTATGTGATTAATTCATACCAATCCCCACGCATTCAGCCATATTTGACTGCTTATTTCTCAGCAAAGATTAAAAATATTTTTTTAAGGCTACGAATGGGAATAAATCCAACAAAAGAGGGCACGCAATCATGGATCAAGCAGTGGCCAGACTCTAATTGTAGACTATGTGGATGGCCACAAGAAACATTAGTACATATAGTGTGCGTGTGTCCCAAGCTGATTAACATTCGACGTACCGTTTTGAAACCACATTTCTTGAGGATCGGGGTTAGATCAGCTCGTCAGGCTTTAATTATGTCATTATCTGGAGAATCGATTCCGTTGCTATGTCAACTGGTAAAATTCTTAAGTGCAGCTGAAAAATGTCTGATATAATAAGTTTGAGCTTCATTATTTTAATGGCTCTGGAACCTAATAGTTTACATACTATTTATATCTTGTATATCTTAGTGACTATGCTGCTAGGGTGATAATTAGAAATGTAACAATAGAAGTTTCACCATTACAGTAAATTTTGATGCACTTTATTATTGTTTTAATAAAATGGAAGTTGCAATTACTGCACGTTAGCACTTTAAAATGCAACATGTGTAATATTCTGCTGCAGAAATTATTGAAGTATTTTTTTAATGCATTTTATTCTCGTCGTTAGATACAGGGAATTAGTATGCTGTGCACGCTGTCACTTTAAACTGTATAATGTGCAATATTATGTTGTAGTAATTAATGATGTATGGTGATTTGATCTGTTTTTTTTGGACATTATTATGATTGTATTGGCAAATTTTTAAATAGTATATGTGGTACAGTTTTTAAATATTATGTGATGTGAAGATGTTTTGATTGCAATGATTTTTATTATCAGAAAACAACTTGGACGGACCCAAGCTAGATAGCTGTCCGACACTGTAGTGCCTGGCACCACAAGGGTTTGTTAAAAGAACCCTCACACACCAACCTGGTTGGTGTCATGCTTCATCATCAGGTTCCCAGCCGAGTAGCCGAATGCTACCCAGCTGTGCTATGACACCTGGTTACAGTGGAGCTGGTTTTTTGGTTTATTTGTGAATGTGATGAAGTGATGTGAATTAAAAATACCTCTGTGGACTCTTATTGGTAAATACTTTATTCTCAGTGGCCCAGGGTATGTTTAAAAACAATATGTGGATAATATTTAAGACTAGTGATTTGGTCTTAATTATCTCTGGTCTACATGTTTCAGCCCTATTTGAAAAAATTGTAGGGCTTTCTTCAGGACCTATCTAATATGCTAGTGGTGATTAAATAGTGAAAAATGTGAGTGGTAAAAATTATACCACGTGTATTTGCATTTTAAGCACACGCACTAAGGTGTGCTATGCATGCTGTGGACTAACCGATATTAGGGTCCACTGTTACGGCTGTACCTGTAAAAAATAACAAAGACAGAACAACACAAGAAACAAAAACTTGCTATTTAGAAATTCATCATCTACCATATTCGTGGTTTGCAAGGCATTCAGTGTCACGCATACATGTGACCACACTCAGACACATATCATGCAAGCGATTTCAAATGAGCAATTCATCATGCATGTGACATATTAGTGTACATGCATAGGCTATAAAGGCGCTTAGTCGTGGCCTTACTGGAAAATGCTTAACTGCGTGGGTCTTGTGGTGCAGTTAAACCTGTGGACTACCTTTCTAGTTAAGTGGTAGTCAAAATATCAGCAGCAAAAAGCAGCTGCGTGATGCCGGTTTGCGCCGTGTAGTAATTGTGGTGGTATCACTTTTGCTTCGTGACAGCCTGCATATGTAGACTATTAGGGGCTTAAAAAAAACAATTGCTAAGTCGCCCGTCACGTATAATTACTTTAGTTATGAGATTTCCACAACTAATCTGGTCCCGGGAGGAGCGAGCCCCTTTTGTCACACTCTGTAAAAGAAAGGAGGGAGGGGGGGGGAAAGAATTAGATCCTGGCATGTCGCTGATAGTAATCAGCGTGTTGTGGCAGAAAATGAAGGGTTACGTAAGAAGTACGCCGCCGATATTCCAAAAGCTTAACGCCCAATATATAAGAAAAGTCTTACTTCGTCAAGGTGCTTGTCCGCTTTTACGCCTACTACGGTCTCCTCGGGAACAGGATGCATCCCGATGTGGTGACCAGAGCCGGTATTTGAAACACAAACCGCGGGAAACTTCCTGGTTGTGTACGTGACACATCACCGCGTTGGAAGCTACCGCGTGTGTGGTGTGAAAACAACTAGACCGCCTCAACAGGGTGCGTGAAGCGCTTAGGTGATGACGTCATGTGAAGCGTCTGCGTTACTATGGTTGCTAGGTAACCGCTCGAGATGGGGCTGTGGTGTTTGGCCCGGCTGTTAGTCAGTATAGTACCTAAATAAGGTGTCATATTAATTTAAATATCTATGCGGGCAAGTCGTACAGCCACTAAGGGCGCTACAGGACTGATAATGTTAAACACAAGATCTGTGTACACTCGACAAAAATTTAAGTTATATGGCCTTATAAAAAGAGGCTGTCATTGGAGTGCAGACATTTAAATTAATATGACACCTTATTTAGGTACTATACTGGCGTAAAAGCGGGCAAGCACCTTGACGAAGTAAGACTTTTCTTATATATTGGGCGTTAAGCTTTTGGAATATCGGCGACGTACTTCTTACGTAGCCCTTCATTTTCTGCCACAACACGCTGATTACTATCAGCGACATGCCAGGATCTAATTCTCTTCCCCCCCCCCCTCCTTTCTTTTACAGAGTGTGACAATAGGGGCTCGCTCCTCCCGGGACCAGATTAGTTGTGGAAATCTCATAACTAAAGTAATTATACTTGACGGGTGACTTAGCAATTGTTTTTTTTAAGCCGCTAATAGTCTACATATGCAGGCTATCACGAAGCAATAGTGATACCACCACAATTACTACACGGCGCAAACCGGCATCACGCAGCTGCTTTTTGCTGCCGATATTTTGACTACCACTTAACTAGAAAGGTAGTCCACAGGTTTAACTGCACCACAAGACCCACGCAGTTAAGCATTTTCCAGTAAGGCCACGACTAAGCGCCTTTATAGCCTATGCATGTACACTAATATGTCACATGCATGATGAATTGCTCATTTGAAATCACTTGCATGATATGTGTCTGAGTGTGGTCACATGTATGCGTGACACTGAATGCCTTGCAAACCACGAATATGGTATATGATGAATTTCTAAATAGCAAGTTTTTGTTTCTTGTGTTGTTCTGTCTTTGTTATTTTTTACAGGTACAGCCGTAACAGTGGACCCTAATATCGGTTAATCCACAGCATGCATAGCACACCTTAGTGCGTGTGCTTAAAATGCAAATACACGTGGTATAATTTTTACCACTCACATTTTCACTATTTAATCACCACTAGCATATTAGATAGGTCCTGAAGAAAGCCCTACAATTTTTTCAAATAGGGCTGAAACATGTAGACCAGAGATAATTAAGACCAAATCACTAGTCTTAAATATTATCCACATATTGTTTTTAAACATACCCTGGGCCACTGAGAATAAAGTATTTACCAATAAGAGTCCACAGAGGTATTTTTAATTCACATCACTTCATCACATTCACAAATAAAGCAAAAAACCAGCTCCACTGTAACCAGGTGTCGTAGCACAGCTGGGTAGCATTCGGCTACTCGGCTGGGAACCCGATGATGAAGCATGACACCAGGTTGGTGTGTGAGGGTTCTTTTAACAAACCCTTGTGGTGCCAGACACTACAGTGTCGGACAGCTATCTAGCTTGGGTCCGTCCAAGTTGTTTTCTGATACTATTACCTAGGGACAGGGACGGTCCCATAACGGTCCTAGCTCTCTATTTTGTTCTTCCTATTATTAGGCAGCGCATAGCTGCGAGAGCCCACTTTTGCCAATATAGTTTAGCCTGGTTTAATTCACCATGGCAGAAAACCCGGGCCTCACATTCACCGAGGAAGATGTTAACACGATCCTGGCAGCACCACCCCTGATGGCAGACTTAAATATCGCAAAAACAATAGCCCAGAGTGCGGACTGGGAAACCCTGACGGAAAAGAAACGGAATCACATAAGAACCATACTACATGGAGTCATTTTGACGGAATACCTCAGAAATAACACAGCACCTAGGGGCCTAATTGTCACCAATGCCCCCCGTATTTTCCTGGACGATGCCTCATTCCCGAAGGATTGGGTGCAAATCGCCTGGCATTGTACCAGGGATTGGATCATACTGATAATACAAACAGCTAAAAGACTCTCAGATGCCATCTTGATTGAGATCCAGACAACGGAGAACCAGTTCAGAACTACTTTAACAGTGTTCAAAAAGAAACTGGATGAAGTAAACAAGGACATGCAGGAATATAAGGAGAATCTTACACAGTCCAAGATCCAAAAGTTCCAGAAGGACCTTAAAAAATTCTCGTATGCAAGAACATACCCTTATGCGGAAGCGGATTACCAACCACCAAAACGTAACGGTTCTTCTGGCGGTTCTGAAGACGATTCTTCTGTGAGTAGCGGTTCCAGCTCAGGGAGCTATCGTAACAGACAAAGAGGCATTGGAAGGCCTAATAACTGGCAACAACTGTGGCAACAAGGGCCACCAGGAAACCCAATGCAGTTCCAGAATCCATTCCCTCAGATGCCCCCACACATGATGTTTGGCTGGAATCCACCATTTGCCCCACCACAGGCTCCATTCATGAATCCGAACCAGAGGTTTCCTTTTTTAGGGAACGGCCGCAGAGGAGGAGGAAAGAGGAGAAGACAACAAGTGCACTGGGAAGACGACCAGAACCAAGGAGCACACACCAGGAGCAGGACGAAGGAGCAGCAGGCGGGTCCAAGCTCCCACAGGACCTGGTGACCAACTATTCTGCACATGTCTTAACTCAGACAGAAACGGACTTACTAAACAAAGGCTTAGGTTTCGTCCCAACGGCCCGTCTTGATAAATTTCGTCTACATTGTGAAATGGCCGAATTTTTTAGGAAATTAAAACTTAAGGCCTTTTTCATGAATCAACCTGCAATAACAGACACAGAAGAAAAAGGCGACACTGGTTTTAAAACTAAATCCAGTTTTCTACCACCCCCAAGTACGATACCAGTAGAGATTGCAGCCTTTGAGCAGGCAGTCTTTAACGATATAGAGACCCTACAAGAAAAACACATATTTAAAAATACCAACAAAAGGGAATTGGAGGCCCTTGTCACTCTGAAAACCAATGAGAAAGTCGTGATAAAACCAGCTGTTAAGGGCGGAGGGATTGTCCTCCAGGACAAGACGGCTTACAGAGACGAGTGCCTTCGACTCCTGAGTGACAGACGTAATTACCAACCCCTACAAGAAGACCCTACTGCCACGTTAAAAACAACAATCCAGGAGCTGGTGAGTGAAGCTGAAAACATGGGACACATCAGCAGAAAAGAGGAACTATTCCTAACTGCAACCACAGGAAAGGTGCCTTATTTTTATACCATCCCCAAAATACATAAAAATAAGGTGCCACCACCAGGACGCCCCATAGTATCGGGCATAGGTTCACTACTTGAACCATTATCAACATTTTGTGACTATTTTCTGCAGCCAATTGTGCAGGCTATAACAACTTATCTCAGGGACACAAAAGATCTTCTAGGACAGATCAAAACCCTCACATTCAATCCAAACACGTCTTTTTTGGTTAGCCTAGATATAGAAAGTCTATATACTAGTCTACCTCAAGACGATACCTTGAGGGTCCTAGAAACATCACTGAATGCCATCACTTGGGAATAAAAAACACCAAAATCTTTCATCTTGAGATGTGCGGAGCTGGCCCTAAAACACAACTATTTTGAATTTGAGGGACAATTGTTCCTACAAACATACGGAACATCGATGGGCAGCACTTTTGCCCCCAGTGTAGCTGGATTGTATGTTTTCAATTTTGAACAAACACATCTGTTCAACCCCAACACACCACTGTCCACAAATTTACGATTCTACAAAAGGTACATCGACGATGTCTTCCTCATTTGGGAAGGATCGGAAGAATCACTTGAGGTATTCTTCACCTGGATAAATGGATGTGATCCCAATTTAAAATTCACTCACACTACAAGCAAGAAAACCATCACGTTCCTTGATCTAGATATAACAAACGTAAATGGCAAACTTGAAACCAAGACCCACTTCAAAGCCACAGCAAGGAACTCCCTACTCCACTACACCAGCTTCCACCCTCGGACACTAAGGGAAAATCTACCCTATGGACAGTACTTAAGGTTGCGCAGAAATTGTAGCAACCTGCAAGACTTCAAACACCAAGCCCAGATGTTGTCCTCTAAGCTGAAAGAACGTGGATACCCAGACAGGATTATAAACAATGCTAAAAAGAGGGCACGCAATCAAATCAGGGATGGACTCCTTGAACAGAAACCTCAGACAGAACCAACTATCCCCCTAACATGTGTGACCACTTACAATCCAGTATCAAACCAGGTCGCACGCATTATCCAAAAACACTGGAAAATACTGAATATAGGGAAGCAACATTGGGAGAAGCCACTGTTTGCATACAGGAAAGGGAGAAGCCTCAAAGACAGTTTGGTGTCCACCAGACCCCAGCAGCACACAAGACCAATCAACACCATACACAATGCATGGGGGCTCCCAAAAGTGACTGGGCACTACCCTTGTGGTGACTGCAGTGTGTGCCATTTAACAAAAACCACCAAAAGCCTGAATTTAGAACCAGGTAAAATATGGCAAATACGTAAGCACACGAACTGTAACACTACTAATGCCATCTACCTCATCACATGTCCTTGTGGTTTAAGGTACATAGGCATGACCAGTCGCAGGGTCAAGACACGTATCTGCGAACATAGGAGCAACATTCGTTGCAGACGCAATACAACATGAATGACGAACCATTTCCTGGAAAAAGGGCATACAACAAATGACATGGAGTGGTTTGTTATTGAACAACTGGAGCCAAATACCACCAATGTACAGCAACAACTTCTGGCGAAGGAGCAACGTTGGATATACCGGCTGTCCACCCATCTCCATGGATTGAACGATAATATACCATGGAATAGTCTGAACAAATGATCTATTTGCTTGCCATACTTCCACTGTGCATCTTATCACACTAACACAGCCTATCCGGTCCCTATGGGACTATGTGAAGTACATTTGGATCAATGAGAAAGGGACCAGGCTATTGCCTTCTCCCATTGTGTGGTTTATCACAGAGTTTAATATGGACCATATAGTCTAAGGCCTCCAAATGTGGAAAACAATCCGTTTAGGGACCCCCATCTTCTGCACTCCAATGACAGCCTCTTTTTAGAAGGCCATATAACTTAAATTTTTGTCGAGTGTACACAGATCTTGTGTTTAACATTATCAGTCCTGTAGCGCCCTTAGTGGCTGTACGACTTGCCCGCATAGACATTTAAATTAATATGACACCTTATTTAGGTACTATACTGACTAACAGCCGGGCCAAACACCACAGCCCCGTCTCGAGCGGTTACCTAGCAGCCATAGTAACACAGACGCTTCACAAGACGTCATCACCTAAGCGCTTCACGCACCCTGTTGAGGCGGTCTAGTTGTTTTCACACCACACGCACGGTAGCTTCCAACGCGGTGACGTGTCACATACACAACCAGGAAGTTTCCCACGGTTTGTGTTTCAAATACCGGCTCCGGTCACCACATCGGGATGCATCTTGACGGGGTACCTGGAGAAAAATAACATACTAGACCCCTCTCAGAATGGTTTTCGTTCCGGTCACAGCACGGAATCTGCCCTTCTTGCTGTCACCGAACATCTGAGATGGGCCTTGGATGAGGGTCGTACTTTGGCACTGATTCTGCTCGACCTCAGTGCCGCGTTCGACACGGTCTCCCACCAGATCCTGTTGAGGCGTCTGGAGGAGGTGGGAATAGCAGGTGCTGCTCTGGACTGGTTTGCCTCCTTTCTTTCCAGGAGGACCTTCCAGGTTGCCGCCTCTCCCTTTGCTTCCAGAGTTTATGCCACCAAGCAGGGGGTACCGCAGGGCTCGGCTTTGAGCCCTACCCTCTTCAATCTGTATGTTCAACCACTGGCGATGGTGGCTAAGAACAGAGGGCTCACGGTAGTATCGTATGCAGATGATACTCAGTTGGTAGTCACACTCTCCGATGACATTACTCGGGACGCTTGTAAGTTCCGTAGCGATCTTGAGGCCGTCTCGGAGTGGATGACTGCCAACTGTCTCCAGCTCAACGCCAGCAAGCCCGAGGTACTGCTGGTGGGGAGAGACTCGGAGCTGTGGAGCGAGCACTGGTGGCCTGCCACGCTGGGGCCGACACCTGCCCCTAAACAGGTGGTAAAAAAACCTAGGGGTTTGGATTGATACCGCCCTTTGCTTTCGAACCCAAACCAAGAAGGTGGCAGGGACTTGTTTTGGGCTATTGCGGGGGCTCAAACCTCTGTTGGGTTTTTTCGATCCCCCAATTAGGCAGGTTATCGTCCAGGCCTTGATCTTGCCAAGACTGGACTATGCCAGCTCCCTTTATCTGGGGGTCAACCAGTCTGAGATTGTCAGACTACAAAGGGTCCAGAATGCAGCGGCTCGAGCTCTCCTTGGCCTGCCGAGGAGATGTCCTACTTCTAATGCCATCCGTCGCCTCCATTGGCTGCCTGTGGCCAAGCGTGTAGAGTTCAAGGCCCTCTGCATTACTTTTAAAATCCTTAATTTCTCATCTCTGTGTATTCTGGCCAATCTGCACACTTTTTACATCCCCTCCCGCCAACTTTGTTCTATGGGACAGAATCTTGTGGCTGTCCCCAGGGTGAGGAGGGTCCGTGCTGGAGGGCCTCGAAACTCTGGAATGCGCTCCCCACTTCTATCCGCAGTATAAAGTCCTATCTGCCTTTCCGTAAAGCTGTGAAAACATTCCTCTTCCCTCCGTTATAAGCTGTCTTGTTTGCTACAAGCTGTGCAGTTTTCTGTTTCAGCGCCGGGACGCCCCTTCGCTGGGGCAGCCGTGCGCTCTACAAGTCACCATAACATAACATAACATCCTGTTCCCGAGGAGACCGTAGTAGGCGTAAAAGCGGACAGGCACCTTGACGAAGTAAGACTTTTCTTATATATTGGGCATTAAGCTTTTGGAATATCGGCGGCGTACTTCTTACGTAGCCCTTCATTTTCTGCCTCAACACGCTGATTGCTATCAGCGACTATCAGCGATCATTTTCTCCCCCCCCCCCTCCTTTCTATTACAGAGTGTGACAATAGGGGCTCGCTCCTCCCGGGACCAGATTAGTTGTGGAAATCTCATAACTAAAGTAATTATACGTGACGGGCGACTTAGCAATTGGTTTTTTTAAGCCGCTAATAGTCTACATATGCAGGCTATCACGAAGCATTAGTGATACCACCACAATTACTACACGGCGCAAACCGGCATCACGCAGCTGCTTTTTGCTGCCGATATTTTGACTACCACTTAACTAGAAAGGTAGTCCACAGGTTTAACTGCACCACAAGACCCACGCAGTTAAGCATTTTCCAGTAAGGCCACGACTAAGCGCCTTTATAGCCTATGCATGTACACTAATATGTCACATGCATGATGAATTGCTCATTTGAAATCGCTTGCATGATATGTGTCTGAGTGTGGTCACATGTATGCGTGACACTGAATGCCTTGCAAACCACGAATATGGTATATGATGAATTTCTAAATAGCAAGTTTTTGTTTCTTGTGTTGTTCTGTCTTTGTTATTTTTTACAGGTACAGCCGTAACAGTGGACCCTAATATCGGTTAGTCCACAGCATGCATAGCACACCTTAGTGCGTGTGCTTAAAATGCAAATGCACATGGTATAATTTTTACCACTCACATTTTTCACTATTTAATCACCACTAGCATATTAGATAGGTCCTGAAGAAAGCCCTACAATTTTTTCAAACAGGGCTGAAACATGTAGACCAGAGATAATTAAGACCAAATCACTAGTCTTAAATATTATCCACATATTGTTTTTAAACATACCCTGGGCCACTGAGAATAAAGTATTTACCAATAAGAGTCCACAGAGGTATTTTTAATTCACATCACTTCATCACATTCACAAATAAACCAAAAAACCAGCTCCACTGTAACCAGGTGTCGTAGCACAGCTGGGTAGCATTCGGCTACTCGGCTGGGAACCCGATGATGAAGCATGACACCAACCAGGTTGGTGTGTGAGGGTTCTTTTAACAAACCCTTGTGGTGCCAGGCACTACAGTGTCTGACAGCTATCTAGCTTGGGTCCGTCCAAGTTGTTTTCTGATACTATTACCTAGGGACGGTCCCATAACGGTCCTAGCTCTCTATTTTGTTCTTCCAATGATTTTTATTAATCAAGCAATAAAGATTATATATAACACTCTACTTACTCTACATCACTGCACTCTATGTCACTCTACTCTGCATCACTACACTCTGCACCACTGCACTCTACTATGCACCATTCTAATCTACACCACTGCGCAGTATTGTACGCCACTGAATTTTATGCCGCTGCACTCTACGCCACTGCATTCTACATCACTATACTCTGCAATACTCTACGCCAATGCACTCTACAACAGTTTATTCTACTCTATGCCATTGCACCCTACGCCACTATACTTTATTCTGCACCACTGTACTCAACACCACTGCACTTTATGCCACTCTGCTCAACACAGCTCTACTCCACGCCACTGCACTCTAACCCTCTTAACACCACTGCACTCTACTCTGTAACACTGCACTCTGCACCATTGAACTCAACGCGACTCTACTCTGCATTACCGCATTCTATGCCAATGCACTCTATGCCACTGCACTACATGCCACTTTGCTCTGCATCACTCCACTCTGTGAAACTGCACTCTGCAGCACTCTACTCTACGCCACTTCACTCTATGCCACTGCACTCTACAACACTATATTCTACTCTGCCAACTCTACATCACTCCACTCTGCATCACTCTACGTCACTGCACTCTGCACCCTCTACTCTGCAGCACTGCACTCTACACAACTGTACTCTACACAACTGTACTCTATGCCATTGTACTCTACTCTGCACCACTCCACTCTGCACTACTGCACTCTACGCCACTGCGCTCTACTATGCAACACTCTAATCTATGACACTTGATTGAATGCCACTGAATTCTACGCCACTGCACTCTACACCAATGCACTCTACGTCACTGTACTCTACAACACTATACCCGGCAACACTCTATGCCAATGCAATCTGCACCTGTCTACTTTACTCTACTCTACTGTACACCATTATACGCAACTCCACTCTATACCACTCCAATACACAACACTACTCCACTCTACAACACTCTACTCCACTCTTTGCCATTCCACTCTACGACACTCCATGCCACTCTCCTCTACACCTCTAACTGTTAGCCATGCTGAACAGCAGTGACAGTAGTGTACAACATGGCTAAAGCACATTGCTAAAGCCAATAGCTCTTGCATAGGCAAGACCTATTGGCTTTACTATTGCTTTTTTCAATATGAAATGCAGAGTGCTTGGACTTCTCAGCAGGGATGAAGTACTTATCATGGGAGTGTATCAAGACTTTTCAGCAGCGACACTATATTTGTTTGATTGCAGACATCCCAGCAGGGATGCAATACCTTCAGTAGGACAGTACTTGAACTTCTCATGGTTGAATACCTGGACTTCTCAGCAATGATGCAATAATTTTAATGGGAGAGTACTTAAACTTCTCATTGGAGAGTACCACGATTTCTCAGCAGACATACAACACTTATAATGGGGGAGTACCTGGACTTCTTAGCAGGGATGCAATACCTTTAGTGAGGGAGTACCTGAACTTCTCATGGGAGAGCGTTAAGACTGAACTTCTCAGCAGGTATGCAGTACTTTTAATGGGAGAGTATCTGGACTTCTCAGCTGGGATGCAATACTTTTGATGGGAAAGTACCTGGACTTCTCAGCGAGGACGCAATACTTTTAATGGGAAAGAACCTGAACGTCTCATGGGGGAGTACGGAACTTCTCAGGAGAGATGCAGTACTGGTAATGGGAGAGTACCTGGGCTTCTCAGCAAGGATTTAATACTTTTAATGGGAGACTACCTGAACTTCTCAATGGAGAGCATCAGGATTTCTAAATAGAGATGTGATACGTGTAATGGGAGAGTACCACAACTTTTCAGCATAGATGCAATACTTACAATGGGAGAGTACCAGGACTTCTCAGCATGGAAGCGATACTTCTAAAGGGAGAGTACAAGCACTTCTCAGTATCAAGCAGATATTCTAGGATAGTGAGCACCTGAATTTCTGTATTTCCATTTCAAGCACTCTTTATATATGATACAATTGGTAGGTGTTAATTTGTGCTGTCAGTGGTTTTTAACCCCTGCAATAATGGCGTGTCTTCAAGTCTTCATTAGGAATTCATAACTTCACTGTTTGTTAAACTGGTCTTCCACGTTTCACTGTTAAAACTATTCATTGTGAATATAATTTGTAAGCAAATGTTTTAATAGCATGAATATCACCTGTGAAGAAAGTTTTTATTTTCAAATGATTATTTTATAATAGCCCATTCAACAATTAAATTATGGCTGAGCAATTGAAATTGAACTAGCAGTCTTACAATGTTATTAAAATAACTATATTGGAGATATACTATTTTATTTAGTTACCATACTGTATGTTCAAAGTTTATGTAATATAAAATAAAATGCCCCTGGGTCTGCTTAATGGGCATGTAGTGCCCCATGTGGTACCCAAATGAGCACATAAAAAACGTAGTTGTAAAAAAATATATTGTGTGATGAGTAACAACATATTGCGTTGTATGATATACCATAGTGGTGTTTTTTTTAGATAGCTTTAGTTGTCTCACCAGATTACTGTTTTTCCCAAAAAAAGAATACATAATAGACATAAACAGAGGGGCTTATGGTCAACAGGTTTCATGCATTGGTCAGTTAAACAGTCATTCACAATTTGCTTATGCTTACCCCAGCATACAGCGACGCAAGCGGTTAGCCCACATAACCCACTGGCTCTCTTCACCTTAAGTGACCGCACAAAGCCTGTGCACATAGCTCACATAAAAATAGTTCCTTTCTTTTTAGTGACATAGCTGGTTCAAATGGTGATGATTTTTTTAATTTGTCTATTTATTTTGCCTGCACTTTGGCTGCCCAGTTTGATTGATATTTATTTACTATTACATTAGTAGCAGTGAATATATACAATTGCACATCCTCCAAAAGGTGTGTGGCAGTATTTAAAGATAGCAGTAAGTATACTTATAGGGGTTTATGTTCCCTCTGGTCTTTTAAGTTGTTGTTATAAAGTGTAGAAGTGACATCGTAAAGTTATCAAGCTGCTCAATGTAAACAGCTCCCACTGCTCTGCTGTTTTATTTATTACAGCACGCCCTTTGATGAAGTTGACAGACCAACGCTGTGGAGGAAGTTATCACAATGGGGTATTCCAGCCAACATCCTAAGGGTGATAATTTACCTTTATTCCGCAACATGGGTCCACATACACTCACCCCCAAAATCCACACTGTAGGGGGTCTGAAGCAAGGCTGTGTGCTAGCACCTCTACTTTTCAACCTATACACAGCAGACCTGGGGAATGCCCTAGCAAACAGTAGCCTCACTCTCTCCCGACTAGGGCACAGGCTGCTCTATATGCTTCAGGATGTGGATGACATCGGTATTATGGATCACACAAAAGTGGGCCTCCAGAGAGCACTGACCAGCCTCTATGCATATAATGAGAAACACTTCCTCACCATCAACCCTGAAAAGACCAAAATCGTGACTTTTGGGCACTACAAGAAAAAGAACTCCACCTCATGCATCATGGGGCCCAAGATCATCACTATGGCAGCAGAATATAATTATTTGGGGGTGTGGTTCTCAGAATCTGCTCAACCCTCTGCCTATAAAAGTTTGCGAAAAAAGAAATCAACTGCTATCATTTACGGACTAGCCAGCCTCAACAAGAAACTCAACAGCCATTTGGCTGCAGCAATAATTAATGTTACTCAGGCCTCCCTTATCCCAGCACTAAAATATGGCCACCAGGCTTTTCCCGGTGCTTGTTCGGGACTCCTTGATCATGCTCAGTGTGCCAGTTACAAGAGGATCTTCCAACTTCCTAAATACCTCTGTAGATCAAGACTTAGACTGGAAGTAGGCCTGGTAAAACAAACACTAACAAGTGAAGTGGACTTTCTGAAATTCTACATAGGCACACTGAAAGTGCCAAAGAACTCCCTCAAGGCCTTGCTTAGAGTCATCTTCGAAAAACCGGGAACTCAATGGAACCGACAACTACAAAGGGCAGTTGCATCTTTTTCAATAGATCCAGGAGCACTCGCCCTAGATTCCATTACCTTCATGACATTGAAAAAGACAATCAACAGACAGGCACGGCTAGTTTCATTTCAGCAAGACCTAGCATCTCTAAGGCCCTCCGAGATCTTACACTCTTTGAACTCTTCATACTTGGTGGGAAGATTCCAGCCTTATTTATCTGTCGCCATCAACTGCAGAGTGCACAGAGACATTGGGCCCTCCAACCGACATCCCTGCAGTTTCAGAACCGACCGACTACAGGTCAGCAGTCTGAAACCGCAATTACGATGCGACCGCTCCTGGGGCGGTCGCAGACTCCCATTTCCCTATGGCAGCTTGTGCGGCGGTCGGAAACTGGCCGCAGCACAAGCTCCTACAGTGAAATGGGAGTCTCTGTAAATCCCGGCACCTCACGGTGCCTGCAACACAGTGCAAGGATTTACAGGATGGCATCATAGGTGCCCCCTCGGCCCCCTACCGAAGGCAGCGGAAAAAGGGGGGGCCTGCTAGGGGCCCCCAAATTCGCTTTCCGACAGGCTTTCCATGTCGGAAAGCCCGGCATGGAAAGGCTGTCAGAAGCCAAAATCATAATCCTGATGGCTGAAACGATGTCCGTACGGTAATATGTGGTGGTTCCGACTGGCCAACAGGCTCCTTTAGCCCATCGGAAGCCAGTCAGATTGACCGGCCTGTTTCAAATCCGACCGCCGTCATTGTCATACGGCGGTTGGATTTGAAATCTTGGATGTCGGTCAGAAAGCCTCCAACCTGTGGTCGGAGGCTTTACGACCGACATAAAAAAATTAGGCCCATCATGTACATGCCTACCAATAGTAGATTTTAACCGGTATAGGCCATCCAAGACAATGGAGGGCTCTGCAGGCTATGCAAGTTCAAACGAGAATCATGGCTGCACCTTCTAAGCTGCTGCCCTCCGATTGATGACGCAACGAGGGTCCTACTCAAACTAATATTTTTGACAAAGGGGGTCCGCACTTGTGCAGAGGCATCTTCCGTATCTCTTTCCCAAACCGACGCAACAACTCTATCGTCAAAATATTCAGAGACTACATCCTTGTCCTGGATCTTCTCAACCTGTGCATAAAGTTCAAAAACTTATAACTGATTACTACCCTAAGTATCTTGGAGTCACCCAGCCCTGCGCTCTGGGCCCTGTCCTCTAGTAAACTTCTTATGCACGCCATTTCATGATTACACCGTTTGCTCAGCCTAAGTTTACATCTGCTGGCTGTAATATCTGTATGAAAAACAGTCTGGTCTCCCTACCCAACCTGCTGCATTTTTAAGTAAATACTGTAAGTTACACCAATTTTAAGATCTTAAAAGTGTTTTTAAATCTATTAATGACATTACGCACCAACAGTTTATACTGAGAACAAACAAACAATCAGGCCTCCTTGAGAAGCAAGCTTAGCCACTCAACTTATATCTTTGTAGCCGAACGGAACCAACGGTTGCGGAGACTATCATCTGTTTTTTTTAAAATATGTACCTCCTGTATATTTACTGTACTGTGTTGTATAAAATCCTTTTATTCCTTTGAACAGTACACATAGAAATCAAATAGTACGTTGTTTTACATCATGTAATGATTTTAATTAACTGAATCATGATTAATAAACATTTGAAACATTTGACATCGCAACATTCTAGCTGCCTGCGATTTGAGTGCTTGCTTAGATTGTGATTTACTCTTGGCTCCAAAAATAGAGAAATAATAAAAAAATGCATTGACTAGCTGGAAGGATTGTTATTTAAAAGCACCATTGCAAAAGAGCCCCGTCAATGAATATTTTTTAAATTTTATTTTCTCTTTCAAGAGTATGGTGGCCATGTTTAGATGGTGGCATATTTTCTTTTTTTCCCTTTTTATTTTGGTGGCATATGCTTTCAATAAAAAAAATTAAAAACCAAAAATAAAAAAACATTGCACCCGCCTACAAAGGCCAAACCTATAGGTGTTCCCCATACTTGGGCATCGTGTCGCCAGATTTCCTCAATGACATTAAAGCACAATAACACACCTTCCGCTTTCCATAGCCAATCTATCATATGAAAAATGTATGCCATTTTAAAAGCGTTTCAATAAAACCCACATCCCCTGAGGCACCATTTCCACTGCTTGGGGCCTTGTTGTACTTCCCGCAGATTATTGAGGTCACACCCGGTTGATCTTGAGCCCCCCCCCCCCAAAAATGAAGCATTTCTTGAGAAAACTACCAGGCACCTTACACCCGCTGCCTAATGAGTTGCGCTAAAGTTGACAGGAGCAGGGCCAGACTGGGAACCAAAACCGGCCTTGGCAAACAGCTCGGCCGGCCCCCCTGGGGTGAGAAGGAGGGTGCGGTCGAACTGTTTGATACGGCCGATTTCGGCCGTTTTTGTTACAGGGGGCCTATATTGCTGGCCGCCGGTAACAAAAACGGCCCCCCAGGGCCTAAAACTGCCCCCCACCCTGGCGGCCTACAGGGGAAACGCCCGGTGCCCGCTACGGCCAGTCCGGCCCTGGACAGGAGTGCTGCTGGTCACAAAATAACTTGTCCGGGGATCTCTCATCTAAAGTAGTTTAGGGAGCCACACCCCTAACCAATCGGTATGCAAACACAGTCATTGTATTTTACACTATATCATTATTTGGTATAAACCATTTGTCTGCAAATCTTATATATTAACATGATTGTAATATTCTGAACAATTGAGCACATATTATACAAATCAAGACGAATGGTAGAAAAACTGCATTCATATTTTATCATCCATCCCTTGTCAATTTGTCTACACCCCTACCTAGGTTGTTGCTAGCTGTCTAACAGCATAGCCATATTCACCCACAATAATATGCCTAGTCAAGTATTGCTTGCATGGGTCCCTTTTTTTGTGCCTTTATCCATGAAGTCAGATCTCTGTATTTTAGTGTTTCTTCAACAACAGATGTGCCTCTGAAACACCATCCTAGATGGGGTTGTAGCTCCATTTTTTTCTACACTGGATAGCGAACAACACTTCTTGTCCAAAATACACGTAGGGGCATATTCTCGAGAACGTGTGATAACCACCGCAAGATTAGCTTAACACAACTTTGCATATCGCAGTCGATCGCGGGAAAACAACGCCGTGTTAACGTAGTATTCCCAACCTGGCGGCACCATGCGATAGTCCCACGATAACGCGTCAAATGACTGCGTTAAAATCAACGCGACGCCGCAAAATTGCGAAACACGAATAAAGTTGCGATGAGGCCAACCGCGATACAAAAATCAGCGACAACCAGCGACAGGCCTCCAATTCCCAAGCGTCATGCGGGAAAATGCACCATAAAAGCCGAACAAGAAAAACACACCAAAAACAAAATAAACTGCGTAGCAACATGGATGCACCCGGAACGAGTGCCCAGGTCAACGCGAACCCCACAAGCCACACAGACCACCAGCAAGGAACCTCGGGGTCCGGGAAGGCCAAGGAGAAGAGGAAGAGGAAGACGGGGTACAGTCCGCATGACAACCGGATCGTCGTCACGGAGGTGACAGAGCACTAACAACAACTGTCCGTCACCTCCACCGTGTCATTGGCAACACAGACGGAAAAATGGCATTCCATCGTGAATGCAGCCGGAGTGTTGAGGAGGCCAAGATGCGCTGGCACGATGTGAAAAGCCAAACCAAGCAGAAACCCGCTGCCAACAGGAAGGCAGCAACGGCGAATGGAGGTGGGAGTCCTGCGCCACAGGAGGAGCTGGAGCAAATGGTGGCCACAGTCAGTGTGGAGACGGTGCAAGGAGTCGGGAGTCCGGACACTGCTCGACATGACCTGACACAACATCAACAGGGTGAGTAACGAACAGGGACTGTGGGGACGGGGGGGACGGGCACAATGGCACACATGCACAACGATGTGTAGCACACCGCACACCCACAATGACCCTGATCCCCGTGGCACACTGCAGCACACATACAAACATCAAGTAGGCCCCTGTCCACCATGTGCCCAAAGGGCTCCCACCCCACACATCACCAATTCCACAACACACACATGCACCCGTGTGAAACACAGCAAAGATGTGTATGTGAGAGCCACACTGACAATGCAAGTGACACCACATGACGAGCAGCATGGCTGGAGTACAATCACCATGACATTGTGCCCGCCACGAGACTGAGGTGGCTGAGTGTGGACCACATCCGGAAAGGAGCAGGTCACACTCTGACACATCCACGTGCACAAACAACCACTGACATCAACAATACATCTGCAGACAAACAATGCACAAGAGTACAAAAACCGTCCAAGAGAACAAATGACCCAAGTCGCCAACATCACAGCACCTTAAAAGCACAAAAGCCAAAGGCACACCGCCTCCAAGGGATAAGGGGCAGCAAAATCACAGCTGCAGGTGCGACTCTCACACAATGCAGCACACACACATAGCAATGACAGCACATCCACATGGACGACAATGTGGTACACAGTGCAACACTTACACTGCAGAACAGAGGACACAACTGGGTCCGCCTGTGTGTAGAAAATGGCCAATCACATCTGACATAGCAGGAAACTGTGAGATGCAAATGTACATGTACAACCTCACCTACCTCATGTAGTCCAAATGTCCACTGTCCCGCATCAAATAGTCCACCCCTCCCAAACAGTCACAATGTACATTGTCATGCAGTCTGTATGTAAACTTGAACAATGCGGCAACATACATGCCAACACAATGTCAACAAGCATCTCCCCTTCACATTGCAGAGGGACACACAACACCTCCAGCAGGGCAGACCAGACAACTCTACAGTGATGCTGAAGAGGACCTCCACACTTCCGACACCGACGCCCTACAACAGTCCATGGACATCTTAGGCAATCGACCTCCAGGAGCAGGGCAGCACCGCTGCATCGAGGATACCCCACTGCCTGCACAGACAATACAGCTGGATGCGCCCACCACCCCGGCTGGCTCCCAGCAGCCCACCGAAGCACACATCGCATTCCAAGGCCAGGTGTCAGACTGCCAGAAGGGGGTGGCCGAACATGTGCGGGTGGGGTACTACCTCATGGAATCCGAACTAGATCATATACGTGGGTGTCTAAGTCTCATCAGGGACCACCTACACTCCCCAATGGAGACCCACACTACGACAGAGACACATGCCTTTGCACATTTCCAGTACTGAACCACACCCAGAGCCATGGGATAATCATCCACACCCCCACGCTGGACTGGCGTACGCCGGCCCAGGTCACTCCTCTTACGTATTGAGTGGGGGCCAACAAAGCTACATGTGCAATGTCTCACCTGCTGCCTGCGGTGACATGGCTGCGTCCTCTGTACTCGGCACAATGTAATGTTGTAGGGCCCGGGGCCCTAATGCATACATCATGAGCACACGGACACACTCAGATAGTTCGTTGAAATGGCTACGGGCACGAGCGCTCGACACCTTTATTGGCATGGTCACATGTACAGTGACGCATGTGCTGGATGTGTGTGGGGTGAGTGTAAGCCAGCCCTCATGGAGTCGTTGGTGCTGGCAACAACTTGAACAGTGATCACAATAAAAGCGGAAACAGAAAACACCAGCATAACAGAAACAACTGTGAAGCATCATGGTGGTAGCCGGAGAAAGTACAGTGTGCACCCAACATGCAAGCAGAATGGTCCATGATTTGTGGTGCATTGAGTCAGTGGCACCTGAAGAGCTGAGCAGGGTATCAAGCTGATGATGGCACCCATGACAGATGTGAGCAACTCTGATAGTCTGGCAGTAAGACACTTCCGACTCTGGCACCTGTTGTTTGGAGTTGGTCCTGGCGGTGGTGGCGTGTGCATCCTGCGGTGATGCAACGTCCGGGCAGGTCAGGACTCGATTTGATGTGTGAGCTCAGGTGGACCGCAGTTGAGGCCGGAGGCAGCGGACAGCGCAGGGCCACAGACACATGGCCTTGAGGACCCCCAGTCCATCGACCCAGAGGCCATCCAATATGCTATCAGACAGGGGCCATGACTTGAGCTGCACAGAGTTAGTGGCCCCGGATGCACTGCGGCCGGCACAGGCACACCGCCACGGGACGGTGACTTGCGGTGCAGTGAGATAGGGCCACGCGAGGTGAGCGGCTCCTCGTCAATGTCGAAGGTGAATGTAGCGGAGGTTTGCGGGGGACAGTGGAAGATGTCCTCCAGGGCATGATGCAGAGGGAAGAAGCCGGCCGGAAGCGGCAAATGGAGGAGTGGAATGCTACAGCCTCGTTTTTGCCACAAAGTCAGTATCACCGACATGATGATGAAGACAACCCCCAGTCCATAGACTCAGTCGCCACCAAAGTTCAACCAGAAAGTGTCCATGGATGTCGGGGAACGGACTTAGTGGCACCGGTGCTGAAAGGGGATGCAGTCTGCGATGAGGCCAGTACAATGATATCAAGTCTGCCATAAATGAATCATGACTGAATTCCCAATGTGTGACCTACTTGACCGCAGTGTAGGCCCGAGGCAGTGGTCAGCAGGGGCCCACAGCCACGTGTCGTTGGCCCACGATGCACAGAGTTAGTGACACCAGAGCAGTTGTCGGCAGTGTTTGATCACCTCTGTAACGATGATTTTTTTCTCCTCCGGACTGAACCGCGTCTTCCTCTTACTCGTCTCCTTGCGTACAATGATATGAACTCTGCCATGCAGAAATCAAGACTCAGTTCCACATGTGTGACCTACTCGACCGCAGTGTAGGCCGAAGGCAGTAGTCAGCAAGGGACCACAGACAGGTGTAGTTCAAATGCTATACACAGAGTTGGTGGCACCACATCGAAGGGAGTACAGTGATATAAACTCAGCCATAAAGTGTGTACTCTGCCATTGCATAATCAAGACTCAGTTCCAAATGTGTGACCTACTTGACCGTAGTGTAGGCCGGAGGCAGCGGTGGAGTACGTCAACGAAAAAGGAGTAAAGCGGGCCTGTGTCACGGAGGCCGTGATGGTCTGAGGAGGCTGCCAAGGTCGCGGGCTTCGGGCTTGGAGCTTGCGCCGGCACGTGGTGGGCCCTCTTTGACACACGCCGTGTCGGCAGGTGAGCAGTGAGGCCTGGCTGTGCAGGGGCAGGCATGACGGGTTTGGGGACCAGCGGCCCGGGGTGCAGCAGGCGCACAGGATCGCAGGCCACACCGCTCACGGCGACGGCGTCGGCCTCATGGCGGGGTGGGAGGCACCGCCCTGGCAGACACGTTGGACATTCCGGAAGAGAACCACGCCCAGAGCTACGTGCTTTTTATTCACACCGCTATGCTGGCCTGGCATCCTCCGGGCCAGCCCACTCCGCACACGCTTACAGGAGGGGAGCTACATTTCCGCGATCTTCCCCACAGGCTGGGGTGACATGGTTGCATCCACTGTCCACTACACTCCAAACACCAGCAGTGCATGTAGACATGGATATGTCTGTGGTCTGCATACTGCCGTCTGTCCAGCACTTCCACGCCACACTTGGCATTGTGTACATTCTCATTCATGGGTCACTTGCCTCCTTCGCACATGCCTGGTTCCCACCTCTCCCCACATTCCGCTATTGTGTGGCTAAGGTGACATGCCGTTGATGGCTCATGTACATGGCTAACCAAGGTTGCCACAGTAAGTTGTGCTGTCATGTCTGGTGGGTGGGCATGTTGTTTGGCATGTTGTATGTGATTTTGTGATGTGTGCAGTGCCAGAGTTGTGAGCTGCATGATTGTGGAGTTGAGGTGTGTGGTGTGTTCATTTGGTACTTGCCAACGAGCAGTGCATTCCATAGGTGCCATCCTGGAAGCGCTGGTTGATGTTGGACTGTCGGAAGATGAGGGGATCATGCACACTGCCTGGGTAGTTGGCTACGACATTGGTGAAGAGTCCCCTGTGGTCCACTATTGCCTGCACGTTGATGGAATGCGTGTGCTTTCTGTTGCGGTAATTGTGTGCAGTGTCGGCAGGGGGCACAAGTAGGACATGTGTGCAGTCGATTGCCCCCAACACGTGCGGGAATCCAGCTATGGCGTACAGTCCTTGCTTGGTCTCCAGCTGTTCCTGCGCATTGTGGGGGACGTATAGGTACTGGGGTACCTGGCTGATGATGGCATCCAGGACAGGTGTGAGGAACTTGGATGGGGCTGGCTGTGAGACTCCTCCGACTCTGGCGGTTGTTGGTTGGGAGGTACCAGAGGCCAACAGGTGCAGCACAGCCAGCAGCTTTGTCTGCGGAGGGATGTTGGTTGTCCGCTGTGTTGGTACCGTCAGCCTGTGGGCAATGATGTTCAGGATGCGGAGGATGGTTGTCCTTTTGAGCCTGTAGTGGGCATTGACATTGTCTGGTGTTAGGTCTGTGAGGCTGGTGCATTTCCTGAAGGTTCGCTGTCTTTGTCTGTGCTGCCTCTGTGGTGGTCCGGGGGGGGTTCCGGGGGGGTGGCGATCCTGGGGGTGGTGGCGGTGGGTGTTGTTGCCCTCTCGGGGCTCCGGGATGCATGGTGTGTGGCTCCATGGCATCTGTTGTTCTTCATGTGTGGCTCTGGGCTGGGCTCCCTTTGATGGTGCAGGTTGTCGTCCGACTTTACACCAGGTCAGAGCAGGTGTTCATTTTCTGCTGGTAACGCGCCTTATCGCCTGTTTTGTGGTCTTATCGCCGATGTGGCTGGTCGTTGAGAATGTTGAGGTGTGGTGTTGTCGCGGCTTTTTGCTCGGGAACGTCAACTCTGCATCTCATTAGCGATAGTTGCCGGGGTCATCTGTGACGATGTTTTTTGCGGATGGTTTCGCAAGTAAACTGGTGGTATCGGCTGTTAGCACCAGCTTGTGAATGGGGCGATAAAATTATCGCGACTTTGGCTGCGATAAAGTGCCGATAAATCGGCGATAGCTCCTTGAGAATATGCCCCGTAGTGCACAGAATCTTAATGCTTTTTTTTCCTTCTTCCAGGAGAAAATGTTGCAAAGCCATCTCTACATGTAGTTAGACTTGAGCTGCTGTGTTCATGAAGAGTATCAGCTTTTCTGCTCTGTTAATGTGGTCTTCAGGCCCTGTACCTTCATCATGGACGGGTACATCACAGTGCCCATGTTAGCATACAATCAGACCTGTTTTGTATATTTTGTATGCACTATTGAAAAATACACATGGAAGCTTCACCATACTCGTCAGTCCAGCCATGCATTTATCAACATCTGGCGGTGGAAAGGGCCGGTAGGGAGGCTCCACAACCCGACCACCATCTAACGTGTAAGAGACCCTTCCTTACATGTTACATGTAAGAGACCGTTTTAGTTCCTCCGATAAAGTTTACCTTTCTCAACTGATTTGGCAAGTGGTGGAGGAATGAATAAGTTAATCATTAGTTAGACTAATGATGCATTTTTAACCATATTGCCGAAAGGTGCTTTCTATTGGGAGGAGTGAATGTACAAAGGATTTAGGAAAGAAGAGTTTCAGAGCTTTCCTGACGATGAGGTGAGTTAATTTAAGACTGTCTTATGAAATAAACATGTGCCAATGTATTTGTCCCAAATCTGAACTAATGCTACTGACCTATGGAAAATGAGAAAATACCAGCTCACAACCTACAATACGAAATACCACCATCGACCTCAAACAAAATGAGAAATTTTGGAGTGGTTATGAACTCCAACGTTTCCTAATTTTAATTACATTTTGTCAAATATGTATATTGCTGCATTTTCCGCATATTTACAGACACGATAGTGCATATATACAAGTACTTAACACCACCAGAACGTCACGTTTTAATACTTAGCGTGAAAGGGGCGGGCAATGGGTGTTGCGTTGGGTGTTCCGCGGCAACACCCATTGATTTTGACGCTGCCACCTATTTACAAGGGTGGCGTAAATATGGGGCAGCGCCAAAATTAAGACTAAAAAACCTGGTCTTAACATGGCGCAACGAGCAGAAATTATGATTTTCTCCTTGTTTTTGCTGTTTCTATGTGTGCTGCATTGTGCAGCACACATAGAAACAGCAAATCGCCATTCCCGCACATAAACAATCATTTTTAAAATGACGAGTTGCAACTTCTAACTGTGCTGCACAAAGCAGCACACATAGGAGTTACAAATCGCCATTCTGGATTCTTAATATGCAGGAAGGGACACCTTCCTGCACGACACCTTCCTGCACATGAACAATCCCTCCCCCAACAAGGGCACCCTTGAACTATGGTGCAAGGGTGCCTTCGTTAGCGCTTGGCAGCTTAATTTAGCGCCAGCACTAGGGAAAACGCAGGGGTGCTCGGTATCATTGTGAATACGGCGCAGCCCTGCGTTTCTGAACTGACGGAGCGTGGCGTTAGCAATTTTGGAGCTAACCCGCGCTCCGCCAGTTCATTGCACGTATGCCTCAATGGATCTTAATCACAGGAAATGCCTGAGACATTGTTGTACAGTAGGGAAGACACTTTTGTCTTCGGCCATACATTATTATGATCCATAGTCATCATCCTAATCATAACACTTTACAAAGAGCTATCAATAAAGCAGTTAAGAAATAACCAAACAATAACTTCCGGATCCAAGACAAGCGGAAACGGAAGGAGCAGCTCTGTACTGTGCACCAGTTGGACTCTCCATTAGTGGGGCACGTGTCGAGGTGTCTTGAGCACACATGGCCAACCCAGAAGGGGGAGAGCATTTCCAGCTCAGATGTCTCAACAATACGTGGGCCTAGTCCCATCAGATATAGCCATGCACGTAAACATCTTTGTCTCGAATGTTATTGTTTATTCCTACTTCAGTATGTCACAGAAGAATATGTCAGTCCAGAGTGTCTAGTGGGGCCTGTCGCCAGTCGTGACATGTACCATTAATATGGATCCCCATCGGGTTATGCCAGCCTTCTCCAGTCGTGGCCGGCATTGCTCGCGGGTGGGAGGCGGGCGCGAGGGGGATCACGGGTAAATTAAAAAAAATAATATTTAATTAAACTTACCTTCCTTTCCGCCGGGTCCCGCGTCTTCTCGGCTCTTGCCTCCAACAGGAACAGGAAGCAGGCAGCCAGGCTCCCTCCGGACCCTCCCCTAAGCCAATCACAACGCTACAAGCAGAGTTTTGATTGGTTGGGGCGCTGCCCAGGCAGGGGCTAATGGGATGGCCATGTTATCCATGTAGGCTGCTAAGCAGCCTGCATGGAGAAAGGGCAGAGTGAGCATGACTAATTTGGGTGGCTCGAGATGGCTCCCCAAACAGTCTTTGTGCACTCAGGAGTGTGCAAACCACTCCTCCCCTGCCCTGCTCAAAGAGCTGGGCAGCCCCGCCCACCCGCCTGCAATGCACAAAGGAAACATAAAATGGTAATAACTTTTAGTTATTACCATTTTATGTTTTGGCTTTCTCGCACTGCGAGAAAGCAGTGGGGCGACGCTCCTCCGCCCTAGTGGAGGAGCAGCCCCTGGCCTGCTCTCACTTTCCTCTGTTCAGTCCTTTCAAAACTGGGATGTCTGCTCTGGCCCACTTCTGCACTTCTGATAGATATCCTCTAATGTCTGAAACATATGCATGGTCCATTTGGCTAGTATTAGTCCCAAATTACCGAACCTGAGAGAAATTCTTTCTCCTCTTTAATGCAGTTATTTTTGTCTTTCTTAAGAATTAGATAGAACTGAGCAAAGAAGACTTTAATAGGCAAACAATGCTGAGTGCAGTTTTGAGAGCAGGACATTGCTTTAACCTACAGGGCATATAACAACGTACTGAAAACGTAACAAACCACATCCATTTCTTCCAGAAAACGAAGTACAGACCAATCCTAGATGAAGCGGACATCTTTCCAAGTTCTATAATCAACAGCAGGGGCACCGTGAACATCTACACCGGGGGTGGGGTTCTTGGTGGGCCTCTTCTGTTGGCAACTTGGCAGACAACGGCTCATAACGTGAAATGAGGGTGGGTGAGTACGTAAGTGAGTGAGTGGATGTGATGGGATGGATGGATGGGCGAATGGATGGATTGGTGGATGGGTAAATGGAGAAAGGTCAATAACTGAGTGAAAGGGAGGACGGACGAGTGAAAGGGAGGATGAATAGATGGACTGAATGGGTGGATGGATGAAGTAAAAGCATGGATGAATGAGCGGAAGGATGGATGGATGGACGGATGGATGGGCGGACGGGTGGATGGAAAGCTAGATGGATGGATAAGTGAAAGGGTGGATGGATGGAAGAGTGAAAGGGTGGATGGATGGATGAGTGAAAGAATGGATGGATGGAAAGGTAGATGGATGGATGAGCGAAAGGGTGCATGGATGGATGAGTGAAAGGGTGAATGGATGGATGTATGGAAAGGTGGATGGATGGGCAAAAGGGTGGCTGGATCGACGAGTGAAAGGGTGAATGGATGGATGAGTGAAAGGATGGATGGATGGAAAGGTAGATGGATGGATGAGCGAAAGGGTGGATGGATGGACGAGTGAAAGGGTGAATGGATGGATGAGTGAAAGGATGGATGGATGGATGAATTGATGGATGGATGGATAGGTTTGAATGTGGATGGGCTGAAGGCTGAATGGATGTAATGGTCAAAGACTGAATGATGGATGAAAAAATGAATGGTTGACGAAATGTGAATTTGTATTGATGGATATCAATGGTTGGATTGAAAGATGAAAGTATGAATGGATAAATGGGTGGATGGAAGAGACAAGAAAGCTCTTCTGGGGAGGGTTGCAATGGCTTGTTTTGCTTGCTTGGTGCCATAAGAGCTTTGGTTCAAAGTGGGGAGTATTTTAATTTTCTGGCTACTCCCTTGATGAAAAGAGATCCTTTCACAAACATACTGAACAGCGTTTGACGGTTCTCAACATATAGTCCATTGGATGGATATTTTGTATCCTCTTGTTTACCCACGTCTCATGTTTAGTTCCTGTAAAGCAGCACCAAGGCCTGGATCACTTATGTTTTCGCAACAGTAGCCTATGTTTAGAAAAATCCAGTTGAACGTGTTTTCATGCCAATTGGTTGTGAAATAAGTTTTACTTTACTGGAAATGTCTTGTTTTGTGCACAAGGTGCTCAGAGTCAACATCTGTGAACAAATCATGCAATTTATTTGGACATTGCATTACAAAACTTTAAGGACTGCAACTTCTTTGGAAATGGGGTGCTCAGTTACCCACCTTCAACCACATATCGGCTTCGCCCATGTCTTTCATCCCAAAAAAAGTGCATGAAACGGCCAGCGCTGCCCACTTTGTAATGCTCTTTAGGTTTCACCTGCACAGCGCTTGCACTGTGCTTGTGAAATCTCTTTTATTTAATATATCTTAAAAGGGGGCTCTTATCAGTTCCCATAGTCAAATTACTGTGTTCATTCACTTTTGTGTGGAACTTCTTTTTTTGTTAACTTCCCCTGGCTGCAAGCATTTACGATACTTCTACTAAAGCTGTTCACACTATTTAAGCCCCATTCACTGTCAAGATAAGATCACTTCACACGGAAAAGGGACACAGCTTCTAACAGTATGCTGGAATAATTGCTTTTTATTATTTAGTTGTGTAAAGCAGATGCTTTAGTCTTAGAGGGTTTGTGGCATTTCCTATTCATGCCTCAGTACCTTTCTTTGCACTTTGTAAGCATTATCAGATTGGTTTTGTCAACTTAATCAATAGATAATGATGTATTTAATCATTACGATCAAATTCTAAATGTTGTAATAAACATTGCACGTTAATAAGCAAGTTAATATACAAGAGCTATGCTATATTTTACTACTAAACAGGCAGTCACAAGTGCAGTTACTTTGCAGACAACAGCGTAATGATTTGAATGGTGCAGCAGGTGCAGTAGCACTGGGCCCAAAAGTTGTCAGAACTCCTTTAAGCACATAATATTGCTATATTTGACTACTAAACAGGCAGTCACAATTGCAGTTAAAAGGGACTTGATTTGAATGGTGCAGGGGGTGCAGTGGCACTGGAGCCAAAAGCTCTAGGGGCCCCATTAAACCCAGATTATTGCTAAAATTTAAAACTAAACAGGCAATCACAAGTGCAGTTACCTTGCAGGCAATAGGGCCATGATTTCCATGGTGCAGCAGGTTCAGTGACACCAGGACCAAAAGCTCCAGGCACCTCATTAAACACCTAATATTGCTATATTTTACTACTAAATGGGCAGTAACAAGTGCAGTTTCCTTACAGACAAGAGGGTCATGATTTGTATGGTGCAGTAGGTGCAGTGGCACTGGGCCCAAAAGTTGTCAGAACGCCTCTAAACACCTAATATTGCTATATTTTACTACTATACAGGCAGACACAATTGCAGTTAACTTGCAATTGAACAGGGCTTTATTTGAATCTGTGCAGCAGGTACAGTGACACCGGGGCCAAAAGGTCTAGGGACCCCGCTAAATGCAGAATATTGCTAAATGTTACTACTAAACAGGCAGTCAAAAGTGCAGTTATCTAGCAGGTACTAGGGCCATGATTTCAATGGTGATGCAGGTGCAATGGCACAGAGGCCAAAAGTTGTCAGAGCTCATCTAAACACCAAATATTGCTATATTTGACTACCAAATAAGCAGTCACAAGTGCAGTTGCCATACAGGCACTAGGATCATGATTACAATGGTGCAGCAGGTGCAGTGACACCGGGCCCAATGCTCTAGGAACTCCTCTAAACACCAAATATTGTAATATTTTACTACTAAACTGGCAGTCACAAGTACAGTTACCATGCAGGCAATAGGGTCATGATTTGAATGGTGCAGCAGGTGCAGTAGCACTGGGCCAAAAGTTGTCATAACTCCTCTAAACACCAAATATTGCTACATTTCACCACTAAACAGGTAGTCACAAATGCAGTTATCTTGGAGGCACTCGAGGCATGATTTCAATGGGGCAACAGGTGCAGTGGCACCAGGCCCAAAAGTTGTCAGAACTCCTCTAAACACATAATATTGCTATTACATCAATTAATTCTATTTTTTCCCTCTTTCATTTCATTTTTCAAAATATTGCTATTACTTACCCGCACAATGCCACTAGTAACAGCACAATATATTGCCTTTTTGTACATAAACAAGTCATAAAACTTTAACAGACTCTCTGTAACTTATATTGTAGAACTACTCAGCAAGCTGCAGCAACTTACAACAAAAAACAGCTTATTATTAATCACATAGGTGAAACCTAATGCCTTTACCAATGCTTGTTTTTTAATGTTGGGGTGAGGAGGAGGAGACGGGCAACACAGAGGAAGGGAGAACATGTTTGAGGAAGGGAGGGCATGTTTGAGAGGCAACACTGACAATGGAGGGGATGGGAATAAAGTGCTATGATGCACCAACGCTGGCTGCATCGTAGTGCTTTTTTGTTTATTTATTTAGGCGTGAGAGTGGGTCAGCAGGCAACTGGGAAGGGAGGCTGATTTGGGGCAACACTCTACAACAGTTTTGAACACTGTATGGCACAGCAGTCCACTCTACTGCATGAGATGCCACTCCAATATATAACAGTTTCCTCGACTCTACGCAACGCCACTCAATGTAGGCCACCCTACTCAAGAATAATCTACTCTACCCTTCTCCACTGGACACCGCACTACTGTACACCACACCACTCTATGCTATTCCATTCTATGCCACATTACTCTTCTACACTCCACTGTACAATATTCCACTACACGCTGTTCCACTGTATGCTTCTCCACCTTACAGTAATCCACTCTACGCCACTACAGTGTACATCACTCCACTCTACGCCGCTCCACTGTATAACACTTTCCTCCACTCTATATGACTCCACTCTATAAAAGTCTACCACACTTTATGGTACTCTACTCCACGCTATCCCCTATACTCCTCTGTTCAACTCTATACTCGACTATGTCCAAACACTCCATTGTACAACACTCTAATCCACTTTTCGACACTTTCCTATATTGCACAGCACTACACTCTACTTACGAGACCCTACTCCAATTTATAACCGTTTATTATCTATGCTATGCCACTACACTCCATGTCACTCTACTCTACGACGCACCAATACACTCTATTGTACTTTACTCCACACTACTATGGAGGATGGGCGTGTGGGCCTGGGGGGCAACATGGACAACAGAGGGGGTGGAAGGGAGGGCCTGTGGTGGCAACACGGACAACAAAAGGTGGGAGGGAGAGGTGAGGGGAACACTGACAATAAGGGATGGGAGGGAGGGGCTTGGGGCAAGCAACAACATACACATCAATGGATGGGGGTGTGGGGGCAAGTAAACACATGGATGTCAATGGAGGGAGGGTGGGAATGGGCAATCTACAGGTACTGGGGCAAGATGGACGCTGAGGGCAGAGAAATGCACAAAGGGGTTAGCAGAAAAAGCCACACTCTGGTAGAGACCTTAACTCAAAGAAATAAGTAGCACCTAAAAGAGTGAGCAGCGAAGGACACGAGTAATAGGTCCATGGTCCAGGAGAGGGACAAAGCCACGAGGAGAAAGGAAGCCATCTGACCAAAAACAAGCAAGCAAATGAGAGTGACAATGAAGACAACAAACGGTAAGTAATGGGCGGCCTCCAAGCCCTCTGAAGGAAAACAAAATGTCTTGAAGAGACATGCGCTGTCTAGGCAAAACATAAAAAAGTCTCCACTCACTGTGGCGTACACTTACCCTCATTCATCTCCCATGTACTTCTCTCACCACACCATGAATTCTTATACACTCCTCCTTGTAAAGCCAGGCCACTAGGCCAATAATTTATCTCCAGTTCCATGGATTGGATGCCCAGATAAGGTCAGGCAAGAAGCTGAACTCTCAGAAGGACTCTTACGTGGTAGCTCTAAGAGATCACGCCTGACTTTGAGGGATTTGATTCCATTCTCAGCATGTCTGAATGGGCAGCCATTTTCGCACTGTCATCCACATTTCTTCTAACTATATCTGGATGCTAAAGACCATAAGTTTTCTTAAGATATGCGCGAGTGGCTCAATCAGGCCCGACTTTACCTTTAAATTTTGCAACTTCTTGTTTCCCTTTTGCATCAGTGTAATTCCAGAATCGTCCAAATACCAAGGAAAAAAGAGTAAGGGTCTCCTTCTGAGCCTGGTCAGTGGAGATTCTCGCCTTCTTTGCAGAGGACTGCACCCCCCGTTCAGAGATCCCATCTGCTTGATGTGGGCCACTTTACCGAAGAGCATCCGTCACTGTGTCGAATGGACTTCCGGCATATCTGAAAGCCGGGCAGGCACTTCAGCTGTTGGGGCCCGTTCTGTATTCCTTTTTGTTATTTTGTAAACACATCTCCAAAATGTAGGATTTGTTTCCGAAAAAAAATATAACAATGTCCGTGATGCGCGGGGAGTTTTATCCATGTGCATAAGGAATATGTTTTCTATTTTGTTGCCCAGGACCTCTATGACTTGCTTGGTAGTCCTGGTCAGGAAAACCCAGGGGCAGGCGCCCTTCCCTAAACAGAGAGGTGCGACCCAGTGGACAGGCCGCGACTCAAGAGTTTTCAGATGTCTGAAATCGGGCGGCTCCCCCACCTTGAAATAAGGCAAGAGGACTCCTGGTTTGGCACCGTTGGAGCCCCGACAATCTACGTTCCGCGAGACCCTAAATGACCCCTTAAGACTGGTTGAGCTATTTGTGGTGTTCTCCACATCAGTTAAATAAGTAATTCAGGCAGATGAACTGGAGAAGGTCCGTTTATTTCACCTCAGCCACCAACAGCCTTCACAGAATGCCCCACTGCTTAAAACCCCCTTACATTCTTTCCTAGATCTTAAGCTTAACGTTCTATATGGAATACATTAAGATGTCACACATCTTCTCTCCTTACAGAAAACAAACAACAAAAAGGAATACAGAAATCAATAATGAAAGAGAACAGCTCACATGACAAAGTCCTTCATATGAAATGGTAAACTGCACAATCTCGCACTCCTCTCTCTAATATTATCAGGCAAAGAGTGCGGGTTGGATGAAGAAGAGTTGTTACGCGTGTTCAACGAACTGGTAGGTGTCTCACCCAAAGTGGGATGAGAATTGACAGAGACCACACAACTCTTATTTCAAATCCTACCATCCTCAGTTTTGACAGCATTTCTGAAGATTTTCACAATTCTTCTCATTTTAGAAAACTTGGACCAAGGTTGGCATCCCACTGGCGCTCTAATTTTTACAAATTCACCCACTCTCAAACTGTTGTATTGCACACATTTTTTGTCATCAAAGTAGCGTTTTCTTTCCACCTGTTTCTGAAGCTCTCTATCCCTCCAACCACCAATGCAATTGTCTTTCAAACCCTTATTGAAGGAGATCCACCCAGGACATAGTTTTGAATTGGGTGCCCTACCTCTAAACAGCTCAAAAGGGGACCTACCAGTGGTGGAGTGGGGAGACATATGATAGGCAGAGATTCTATCTTGCAAAGCCTGTTTCCAATTTAAATTGCTCGCTCTTGCCAACTGAATACTCTCTTTAAGAGTTTTGTTAACCCTTTCAATAGCTCCGTTGGTTTCGGGATGATAAACTGCACTGCGTTTGTGAATAATCCCACAATCTCTCAAATAAGCCTGAAACTCCGAAGAGCAGAACTGAGTCCCATTATCTGAAAGTAAGGAATTGGGATAACTCTCCTTCTTGAAAACCTCTTCTAAAAACTTTATGACACTCAAAGATGAAATGTCTCTCACCGAGCGTACTTCAATCCATCTTGAATAAAGATCAAGAAGGACTACCAAATAAGGAGTATCAGATACTCCTTGTAAAGGACCAACTATATCTATTGCTAACTCATCCCAGGGATATTTAGGTCGTTTTCTGCAAACCATGGGCATTTGTCTGGTTTTGAGAATCTTATCACTGGAGCAACACTCCAAACAGTCTCGAACCATCTTTTCAATCTCCCTATCCATGGCAGGCCACCAGTAAAGCATCCTCAAATATCCCTTGGTCTTCACAATCCCTAAGTGACCAGAGTGAGCAAGAGTTAAAAGTTTGCTACGCACACCCACCGGAGGAACAAGCTTGGTGCCTCTCACCAGTAATCCATCAACAACAGCCAACTCATCAGAAATCAGAGACCACAGCTTCACCAGATGTTTGTTTTTTCCTGATGAAAGTAATTCTATAACTTTTGAGATTTCCTCATCCTTCAGAACTTCATTTTTCCACTCTAACTCATCGACCGCACCAACAGTAATTTCACACATATTTACCACATCATCGACCAGATCAACCTCCTTATCATCAAAACTGGTAACATCCACCAATCTAGAGAGACAATCAGCCGACTTGTTAATAACTCCTGGAATGTAATCCACAAAGAAATCAAACTCTTGTAAAGAAATGATCCATTTCCTGATTCTCGAAGAAATGGAATCCAAACCCTTCTTTGAAAACACCTCTTTAAGTGGTTTATGATCAGACAAAACCTTTACCTTTGTTCCCCAAATCAAATTCCTGAACTTCCTTAGTGCCCAAAAAATAGCAAGGGATTCCTTTTCAATTACTGAATAGTTTAGCTCTGAGCCTCTTAAACATCTGGACGCGCAGGCAATAAGTCTCTCAACACCACCACTCTTCTGTAATAGCACAGCACCTAGACCCTTAGCACTGGCATCAGTGAGAATTAGAGTCTCATCTCCCGGCACAAAAGATTGAAGAGAAGGTGCTTCTTTAAGATCCTGCTTGATGGCAACAAACTCATTGGCACACTCAGAACTCCAATCAAACACAGCACTTTTAGCAGTAAGTTTCCTGAGCGCATGAGTCTTATCAGCATAACCCGGAATAAACTTACTGTAAAACTCAACCATTCCTAAAAAAGAGAGTAACTCCTCCTTATTGGAAGGTTCGCTGACATTCTCAATAGACTTAACCAAGTCTTTCTTCGGAAAAACGCCACGACCTGTAATGCAGTGCCCCAGATAGTTAACTTCGTCCACAGCAAACCTGCACTTCTCTTTTTTTATTGTTAAACCAGCCTTTCTCAGACAATCCAAGACAGCATACACTCTAGAATAATGCTCAGCTTCAGTGCTACCATAAATCAGCAAGTCATCCTGATAGCACTTTACCCCAGAAACACCTTTAAGAACATTGGACATGATCCGTTGAAAAACGGAAGCAGCGGAAACTAATCCGAAAGGCATCCGTCGAAATTTATAGGTTCCCATGGGAGTGACAAATGCTGTCAATTCCTGTGAAACCTCATCCAACTCCACCTGATGGTAGGCGGACGCAAGATCTAAGGTTGTGAAAAACTTAGCACCTACTAGAGTGCTAACCAACTCATCTATGTTGGGCAGTGGGAACCTATCCACAATTACTTCTTTGTTAAGAGAGCGCAAGTCAATGCAAAGGCGCAGCTCACCACTGGCCTTCTTTGCGACAACTATGGGAGCCAACCACTCCGTCGCCTCAACAGGCACTATGATGCCTAAGTCAACTAAACGCTCAATCTCCTTTTGGACACCAGACTGTTCATTCAAAGGTACCCTTCTGACTCTAGCAACCACAGGAATAGCACCCTCTTTCAGTCTTATGTGATGTTTGTAACCTTTAAGACATCCTAATTTGTCTCCAAAAACATCAGCAAACCGCTCAGCTAGAGTAGACCAAGAATCTCCTACAGACTGAACCACAACTTGAGGTTCAGTGTTAGGATTGAGAATAACGCCAAGCAAACGTTGATGAGTCCACCCCAACAGTGCATCCCCACACTTAGCCACGTAAACTTTCCCAGAGATGGTGCGTCCACCTAGTTCAATGCAGGATATGAAATACCCCAACAGAACTATTGGCACACCACCATACCCCACGGGAGAAACATCACCTTTCATTAGTGTGCACTTATCTTTAAAATAGTGATCAAAAGTATCTTTATCTATCATGGTAAGATGCGAGCAAGAGTCAAACTTCAACTCAAGCTCAACACCATGAATTTTGACCACATGGGAAGGATGAGAGGCTTTCTCTACATCCACCTGATACATAATCTCCTTTACTTGTGGATGATCTCTAATTTGTGCTTGAGGTTGTTCCCTTCTTTTACTCTTGCTCCTACACCATTTTGCATAATGACCTTTTCTGCCACAAGCGCTACAAATAATGTGAAGAGCAGGACAGAACGGAGCATTAGCTCTAATGACCCGTTCTGCCACATCTAAAACAGATGAACCTGTTGTCAGAGGAAGAAGCAAAAGAAGACGAATAAGAAGTACCCTCACCACCCTGAGGATTTTTTCCGCTTTCACTGACAACAGATGCCCTGTTTTTTACAAGACATACAACTTCCTCAACACTGGAACTTGAAATACTAGACTTTTCTTTTGCAACACTCAATTCGCGAACACACTTCATCATATGTTCAACTCGCTTAGCTATAGCGAGAACCTCGTCCAAGGGTGGTTCATCTTTTAACCATAGTTCTTCCCTTATTTTGTCATGTGCGCATCTCAATACGAACTGATCCCTGATCCTTTCCTCTACAGCCCCTCCAAATTTGCAAGACGCTGCCAGTTTCCTCAAAGCTGTGACAAATTCTTCAATAGTCTCATCCTTTTTTTGCTCGCGTAGCCCAAAGTGGTACCGTTCCATTATAGTGCTCAAACGAGGAAGATAATGCCTATCTAATTGAAGAATGCATATTTCATATTCATTAAGTGTTCTTTGGTCATTAGGACTGAGTTCTGGCAGATGTTCAAGAACATCCTGTCCTTCACCCCCTAAGCAGTGCAAAAGTAGGGAATGTTTCCTCTCTGCACTCAAGTTCGTCCCACAAACACGTGCATAATTCCCAAACATTTTTTTCCATTTTTGCCACTTAATCGTGGGCTCACCTGGACTGGTAAGGAAAAAGGGCGGTTGTGTTACATTCTGCATTCTTTCTGTGCACACTTAACCCTTTATACCAACTTCAAAACCGCAGCTTTGTTGGAATGCACCTGAAAATCAGATGATGAGAAAACAGTAAACCAAAATCACTTGCTAACCCCTAAACTCTAAATCTAACCTCCAAACATAGTGCACTTAACTCCCTCATGTTACATTCTACGTATGATGAAAATACAGTGACCAAAAATGTGCCTGTATTATTTTTAACGAACAGTACCATAAGAACAAAAAAACGTGAAGCTTGAGTAAAATCCCAAACCTTAAACCCCATGATGCATCTAGCATAGTTTTCCACAAAAAAAATCGATGAAGTTCCAGTCACTGTGTCTTTAAAAGTATGTTCAAGCTCAACCACAGTGTCACCTAAATGTTCCAGCACGATTGTAAGGTGTGCCAGTCACCGTGTCTTCAATTGCAGGCAGCAACACCAAAAACGATATGCCAATCCACTGTAAACGAGATCGGCATGTATGCTGACACCGGACAGTACACACTAACTGCTGGAGTTCTTCCCAACTCGTTAAAATGGCCGCCAAAAACGTGCCATGACGTGATGACGCTTCACTGTGAATAGCGTCCTTGGTTACTTGCTCGATCCCTGTAGCGTTACGCGTCGTACCAACTAGACGCTTCTCAGAACACTCTGAAGCTCGGAGGCGCTGCACACTGCACTGACGCAGCCGAGTTCCACTCTCTTCGTGAAACGCATATGCGTTTCAGCAACCCGCCCCTCTATGTTTAACTCCTCACCCGATATCCTTTTGTCAGGACACCACCGCCGTACACACATCAGCCGCTGGAGAAGTAGATTACACTTCTCTTACACGTTTTAATCAGCCGCTGGAGGAGCAACACAACGCGATCAAAGCCAAGAGGAAGCGCTGGAACCGTTTGTCCTTCACTGGATGTTGAGGTGAGAGCCACACTGCCACGCTCGTCGCCAAATTAATGTGGTGTTCTCCACATCAGTTAAATAAGTAATTCAGGCAGATGAACTGGAGAAGGTCCGTTTATTTCACCTCAGCCACCAACAGCCTTCACAGAATGCCCCACTGCTTAAAACCCCCTTACATTCTTTCCTAGAACTTAAGCTTAACGTTCTATATGGAATACATTAAGATGTCACACTATTCAAGCATGACATGAAACAATTCTGTATTGCTACATTTTTTTGTATCCATCACCAATTTGCAGCTTTGTCAATATAGTGGAAAGGTGGGGTCCTGGAAACCGCCTATATGAATTAAGGGCGCGCACTCCATAAAACTGATAATCTTCTAGAATAGGTTGCTGTTTTTTGATGAAGAAAGGTTATTATCTATAACATTATATGGGGCAAGTCAGTGTGTTTGATTCATGAAAATCAAAGAAGGTGGAAGGTCATTTGCTCTGATACAGACAAAATAAGTTTTAATGGTAACGAAAATGCTTTGCTAATAGAATAAAATGATCGTGGGGAAATTACCTTTTTTTGGAGTATATTCGTCATTTGGATGAAACAAAATGGCTCTTTTTGTGGTGCAGACGAATCGTTTAAATTACCTATCGTTTCTGAAACAGCCGAGACAAAAAACCCGCTTATTATAATGGCAACCACGTGGCAGGGACTTAACTGCAGTAAGAGGGACCCCCAAAACTCACACTTCAGAGGAGGGTCCCCTCTTCTGAGGTGGCTGGCCGTGAGGAAATAACCAAAGCTACGTAGGTAGAAGTTGCATGAGTACAGGTGTAACTCAGGCCCCCACAGCCCCCGCGGTGCGGAGGGAGGGGCGAGCTGCAAAGGACCCCCTCAGCACAGTACTCTGGCCTGGGAGCTCCGGATGAAATCCGGATCGGGGCCCTCCATGTAGCTTGCTGGGGGGCCCCCTCAAGTTTCGCTACGCACGTGAGTTGCATCGAGACCGCTTGAGGGCTCTGCCGTGGATACGTTGCGGGGACTGGTGGGGCTCAACCAGGGCCGGCGCTAGGCATGGGCAGTGTGGGCAGCTGCCCAGGGCCTCGCACTCAGCCCACCAGCATGGGGCCCCGCACCGGTGGTGTGTCCTTTTGTTTCCCTGCCGATCGAACTGAAAGAAAGGTGTCTCCTTGCAATTAGGGTCCATCGGAGGGCCCCCCCCCCTCTTGTCCCAATTGCAAGGAGACCATTCAGAGACACTATGGGGCGCCCATTGTCCACCATTTTAGCGCCCCCACAGTTTTAACTTTCAGCCCTCAAGCAATTCTCTCACCTTCAGCCCGATACGAGCTGTAAAAGAGGTGCTTGTAGGAGGCTGGGAGGGGAAGCTGAGGCCCAGGAGGAGTCTGCACAAAGCAGCTTCCTGAGCTGTCACATATGTCAATTAGAGGGGCCTCGCACATTCCCTTTTGGCCCGGGGCCCTGCAAATCCTAGAACCGGCCCTGGGCTCGACCTAGGCCTTAAGTAGATGGTGTGACCCATTTATTTATGGGTGATGCCCTTCACTGCAGCGGTTTGCAGAGGGGAAAATGGATTATTTTAATTTGCAGTCCAAGAGATGAAGCTCAGCCCAGGATGGGGGTTTGAAGGAGACTCCCTCCAAGTGCAAAGAATACAGGGAAGGTTTGGAGCAGCTTCCTCGCTTTTTCATCCATTTTATTTCAAATGCAAAGGCGCTAGGCAGAGAAAAGTTGCTAAATATACAGCTCGTCTGTCAGGCCCACCATTAAATGGAGGAGAGCTGAAAAAAAGGAGAAGGAACGTGGGTGGTTGGGACACCAAGTCTGAGAACGGTATCAAAAGGTGCTAAATATTCACATCACTGCATCTGGCATGTGTGACATCCTACTTGTGAGGCTTCCGCAGGGTACAACACTGCAAAGGGATTCAAAGAGCTGTCACAACAAACTTCCTTCTCCCCCCCTCCAGAGCTATCTCAGTACCGAGCCACCCTCCCACCGAGCTCTCCCTCTCATAAACTATTGCACTACCCTCTCCTAATGTGCCATCTTCCATGTATGTCAGATGTCCCAGTAGAGAGGCCTCGATTACGGACAGGGCCGGACTGGGAACACAAACCAGCCCTGGCAATTCAGTTGGACCGGCCTGGGTGGGATAGGGGGTTGCTAGTGAGAAGCCCTGCTGATGCTTTTGTTACAGAGGGCCGATATGGCAGCACTGCTGCAAAACCGGCCCCAGTAACAAACAAGCATTTGCAATGCAATAGGTCTCGCATTATTAAAGTTAGAGCTGTTGGCTTTGAAAATGACTATGTTATTTGTTTTTGTTTTGGATCTGCAATTATAAATAGGGTTCTTATAAGCAAAGCTATCTATTTATAATGTACAGATATGCAAAAAGCTAGATATGAGATATATGTGGAAGAAAAAGTAGTCCGTAGCAAATGTGAATAATGTATTAGGTATGCAAATGTTTGTAAGAATATTATTTGTGCAATATTAGTATTTATTTAAAATGTGTCTGGAGCCTATTTTTGTAGATTAAGTGGAAATTGTAGTGTTGTTTGTTTCTTGTAAGGAGAAGCAAAGCAGTACACATACAGGCAAGTACACACACACATAGGGGCCGATTCCGATCTCGGCCGGTAGGGCTCCGAATAGGATTCGGCTTTACCGGATCCGATTCGGTGCCCTTTTTCCCGACCGAATCGTACGCGGGTCCGGCCGAGCGAGTACGATGCGAATTCGCCGACCGACTCGTCCGGGCGACCCGACCGCTCCGACCGACTCGTACCCGGATTGTACCGCTCCGACCGACTCGCTCGGACCCGATTCGCACCGCGCAATGGAGACGTTTTCCGGCCGGGTAAGTACGATGCGCACCTCGACCGCTCCGACCGACTCGCGCCGTCCGACTCGAACTCGCTGTCGGAGCCGTACTTTGGGGGTCCGTGTCGGACCCCCTGTACGCGTACCCGTGCGAGGCGCACACAGGGGGGACCCATGGGTCCCCCCTACCTGTGCGTGTACGCCGCGGAGCGCTTCGCGGCGTACTCGCTGTAGGGGGCGCCCTTGTCCGCCTCGCACCCATTGAGGCAATGGGAGCCCGCGTACGCGTTGTACGACCGGCTCCCATTGAGTTCAATGGGAGTCCGACCGACTCGTGTCCGGTGGCATACGAATGCATCGGACTCGTTCGGTCGGACTGCACGGGTCCGATTCGGTCGGAAATCTCTCCGGGTCCGGCTCGGTCGGAGTGATTTCCGGCCCGCATCGGAATCGGCCCCAGAGAAATAAACACTGAGACATAGAGATGCAGACACAGACATGCACACACAAAGACAGATAGAGCAAACATACAGAGACGCATATACAGAGATGTACATATAGACACAGACACAAGGAGATCAAAAAGTAAACACAGACACGCACATACAGTAACGAGATGTACACAGAAAAACAAAGATACACATATACAGACAGACACGTACACACAGAGACAGAAACACAAGCAGAGATGCACATATAGAGACTATAGAAACAAAAGTGCATACACATAGACATACACAAACAGATTCATGCACATACAGAGACATATTGCACATACAAAGACAGTAAGACACATACACACACAGTGATGCACACACTGAGACAATCATGCACACAAAGGCTTGATGCACGTCCTGAAACACTGCTGTACAGACAGACAGTAATACACATACAGACACAGTGATGCACAGACAAAAACAGTAATATACATACAGAGACAGTCATGCACACAGATGAGTGTTGCACATACAGAGGCAGTAATGTAAATACACAGACAAACACGTACACACACAGACACAGTGATGCACTCACAGAGACATAATGCACACACAGACACAGACAGTAATGTGCACACATACACAGTGATACACACACATACACAATGCATCGAAGCAATACTTGTATGCGATCTTTACAGAATGTGTATATCATACATTATGTTTCATGTCCTGCATGTCCACTTTTACTGTTGTTTTTCTTACTATTAGCTTACTTGTAATGCCTATCATGTATACATTTGCAGCGAGCGCATTAACAAAGCGAACACGCGCTAATTAAAAGCACATGCTTAATTACGTATCGAATAACACTGCTGCACGTTACAGACACCACTGAGCATGAACGCTTACATTTCTCAAGAAGCTACAACATGCACACGCCTCCAACTACATAATCGTGGCTTTTAAAGATGTACTCGAGATTCTCTTATATACACCATGATTGTTATCACAAACATACAATAATAACGTCACTATCCATTGCATAACACCTGCCCTCTCGGGTGGTAATTAACAATTGCGTCAGAAACAAAGGTAACTTTTGCAGGGGTTTAGAACAGGGGTTTAGAATAATAGAGTGAACGCCGTAAGCTCACTAGATATGCGGCAGGGGAGGGAAGGGGGCATTCATCCGGTTCTTTGTGTAGAGAGTCCGAGCACAGGGCAGGTACTGCGGCGCTAGAACGGGCTCACACAAACGGGCACTGTAAAGAAACGGTGTGTCACCAGCAGCGGGGCTGTGCACACTGGACAGTATGACTAGTTCCCAGAAACTAAAAACTTGCAACACTAAAGCCAGTGCGCGTAACGATATTCATTTCACAGTTGTAAGAAGCAGGTAGTTTTACACAGTCTACAATTTAGTGCGCGCATTCTTAATTATTTGTAATTAAAGCACTAAACACTACATAAATAACTGTGCGCACATTTACCCCCAATACGTACTAAAAAATAAATTTAAAGAAGCTTGGAGTAAAGCAGAGAGGCCTTGAGTGGGGTTAAGTAGAGTGGGGTAAAGCAGAGTGGCATTGAGCAGAGTTGAGTGGAGTACAGCAGAGGGGTGTGGAGTAAAGCAGAGTGGTGTGGAGTAAAGCAGAGGGGCATGGAGTAAAGCAGAGGGGCATGGAGTAAAGTAGAGTGGTGTTGAGCGAAGTGGCGTGGAGTAAAGCAGAGTGGAGTAAAGTAAACTTGAGTGGAGTAAAGCAGAGTGGCATGGAGTAGAGCAGAGTGGCATTGGGGTAAGTGGAGTAAAGCAGAGTGGAGTGGAGTAAAGCAGAGTGTTGTGGAGTAAGGCAGAGTAGCATGGAGTAAAGCAGAGTGGCGTGGAGTAAAGCAGAGTGGCGTGGAGTAAAGTAGAGTGGGGTGTGGTGGAGTAAAGTAGAGTGGATTGGAGTGGAGTAAAGCAGTGTGGAGTTGAGCAAAGCAGAGTGTCATAAAGCAGAGTTGAGCAAAGCAGAGTTGAGCAAAGCAGAGTTGAGCAAAGCAGAGTTAAGCAAAGCAGAGTGGCGTAAAGCAGAGTGGCTTAAAGCAGAGTGGCGTAAAGCAGAGTGGCGTAAACCAGAGTGGCGTAAACCAGAGTGGCGTAAACCAGAGTGGCGTTGAGCATTAGTAGAGTGGAGTGGAGTAAAGCAGAGTTGAGTAGCGCAGAGTGGTGTTCAGTGTAGTGGAGTAAAGCAGAGTGGCGTGGAGTAAAGCAGAGTAGAGCCAAGAGGAGTAAAGTAGAGTGGCATAAAGATCAGTGGCGTGGAGCAGAGCAGAGTGGCATTGAGTGGAGTGGAGTAAAGAAGAGTGGTATGGAGTAAAGTACTGCGAGCATGCATCGCTGCAATGACAGCAGTCCACAGCAAAACACAGAAAATAAGCCAATTAATTGAAATGTGGATTAAACATGACAAACCGGAAAATGAGCTACACAATTGAAATTTGGTGACAGTGGAAGCATGTTCCTCACAGACAACAAAAGCAGCTAAATCCTGGTTTGAGAGCGAACCCTGTCACATGTGTTTGAGGGACAGAGGACATGCAAAACATGCACAATGGTTACCCAACTCATGCACCCGCCCGTTCCGAGGCCTCTCAACCTTCAGTGATTTCATGGGCGGCTAGACCATGGAAAACTAGTATCAACTGCATGAGATGGTGTGCTCTTTGAAAACAAAATAACAGAGAACATGGAAAACTTCAGCGCATGAAACACCTATAGTGGGATTTAGTTATATATGTATTCAAAAGCACCAGAGCTCTTAATTCTTAAGCATTAGGTTATACAAAAAACAACTGCAGGGTTGAAAGCACAATACGAACATTCGTTAAAAATGCAATTTGACTGGTTATACCCAGACATTATTACAAGTACAGCCAATCACATGGAAGGAACTCGTGAGACATCCAATGTGCCAATTAAACTCCCATTAAAAGACTACAGTCCAGCACCCATTATAATATGGCCTATCCAAAGACCAGTACAACGTGACGAAACCACCATCAAACATAAAACCACAGACGATAAGCACACTAAAAAGATCAGACTCAATACACACAACAAAATTACAAAGATAGCAACAAACATAATTTGACAATCCCCCCCCTCCACCCCCCTCCATACACTCAGTGTAACGCACCTAACACATGCAACAGGATCACATACCCTGTGGGTACTGCATCATCACAGGACAGTAGACAATATATTACATACCCAGTAAACACCCCAATACCAAATACATACCACACACTAAAAGTATACACATGCAGGGCCCAATGTAACATGACGGGTCCAATGAAAAAGTCACAGGCACAATACATGCTATAGCATCATGGAGTGAATACCCACTGCATGTCGCTGGCAAATGAACTCAGAGGCCATTTGGAGCTCACATCTTAGAAAGAGCAGGAAGAATTACATCCGACTATGTGCCCTGGAAGATTGCTGGTTTTATTATATCTTTGTTCATGTAAGAATTCCCTGACTCGTGTAGAGTGGGTAGATTTTTGGGTTTTTAACTTTTGTTTTGTTAGGGCACACGATCATGATCGATATGAAAAATCCAGGACCTATTGTGAATCCCAGACCAAACTCAAACTGGTGTGTCACAGATCACAAGCAACAGCAGCAACATTTAGCTGTATTTCAGGTGGCGGCTGTGCGGTGTGCGCCTCACCGCAGACACAGGGACCCCTTTTGTGCGGTGATTAAGGCTCGTGTCCGCCGCCATGACCGCCAGCCTCTGCCACTCAGCCTTTATGTATGCCTGTAAGGCAATTCATTCTATTTTAACTCTACTTTTGTGTATTTTGACTTTGAAAATATCGCGGAAAATGGTCAGAAGAGGTAAAATAATTCAGGCTCAGATCGCAAAGCTCGAAAAAAGATGCCATCTCTCGATTAAAAGGCAGAGCTGAAGATTCGGAGAGCTTAAAACCCTGCGCAGAATGAATCAGACCACAGGCCCTAAATATGATATTATCAAAGACGATTATATTTTGATGTCCTGAGGGAGCTGTAAGCGGAGTGAGGTTGCATAAAAATGAAACAGCGGTGAGGGCAAAGGCAGAATATTTCCTAGAAAAGGAGTATTTCGCCTGGGTCTTGGTAGAAATAGCCGCTGCCCCAGACTGAACGGGACAGAGGCTTGGCCAGTGACGAGGACGCAAAGCCGCAGAAAACTCTGCTGCTTCCAGCTCTCTCTCAGGCTTCACCCCGGCCTGACTCCTTGTAAGATTCACATTTCAGACTGTAATTTAATTTTTACACCAGATTTTGTAGGGTTTACGTTACCAAATCTGCCCCTGAAACACTAGACAAATAACTACCTGGGAGCCTCGGTTTATTACATTTGAGTGGGCTTGCTCTTCGGCACAAATGACAGAGGAGGCATATTCTGCACGTGAATGATTTGACGGAAACAGATGAGCCCAGTAATATTTACGGCGGTTGCGCCGTAGCAGGCAGACTATACAGTAGCTGCTATTTTCATATGTACACTAATTCCACAGCAGAGGCAAGATGTAAGCATTTGGTGGATCTGTTAGATGAATCCGACCCGAGGGCAAGAATGAAAAAAAAGCACAACAAACCTGCTCGGTGCAGTTTCGGAGGTGGGAGGGGGTGGGGTTTGCAGGCAAACCCTGAGAAAATTAACAGTGGTGCGCGCGCACCACAGAGGAGCGGGGGAGGGAGCGAGGCGAACGCGCGCTGCTGCGCGTGCTAGCCACCAGTGGGAATGGGAGGAGCAAAGGCGGGACATGCGCCCGCCTTTGCCCAATTGCGTGCCGTTTTTTTTAAAAAAACGCACGCTACAGCCAATGCCAGGCTTCAGAAAGCTAAACACACGCACGAGCGTGTGGTTAGCTTTCTGAAGCCCTTTCTAGAGGTCTCGCGCTGCGCGAGCAGTGCTGCACACTGCAACGCAGGCGCGAGCCATAAAAACGCCCCCACCACTCAAAATCCGGACCCCACCCTTCCAGCCCACTGGGAAAATGCCTGGTGCCTGCTACAGCCAGTCCGGCCCTGATTACGGACAAAATGCAAGCATTTTTAAACAAAAAATCAACAACATCTACAACACATTCTTAAACTCAGTAGGCTCCATCACACAGGAACCCCAAGAAGTACCACTTGTCTGCACGTTGGAAACCTTTAGCCAAATGACAGAGGATCAGACCCTAGCCCATAAAAATTCTGTATAATCAGGGTCCCCTGTAGAACCAGCACCTCCCCATGTGATCACTACCTCAGCCCCTATTCTATGCACTTCAATCACAGATCTATGTAACCTTTCCCTACAATTGGCTAGTATACCTTGCAAATGGAAGGCAGCGTACATTAAGCCCCTTCTTAAAAAAGTTACAGCAGACCCTCATAACTTGGCAAACTAAAGACCCATCTCCCTTCTTCCTCTTTTTTCCAAAATCCTAGAATCCGCTGTGAATGCCCACCTATCATCATACTTGGAATGCAACCATCTGCTCGATTCCTCGCAGTCTGGCTTTCACGCCTCACACAGCACTGAGGCTGCACTAGTGGAAGTCATGGACACTATCAAACTGGCATTAGATCAGGGATCGGCGACCATGTTGGTTCTTTTAGACCTCTGAGCCGCATTCAATACCATCCCCCATCAGATCTTAGCGCATAGACTTCGGGAGTTTGGTATCAGAGGTAAAGCACTCGAATGGCTGGCCAACTTGCTGTCAGAAGGTACGAACAGGGTCCAGTTGGGCGAGTATACATCAGCATTTTCATCGTTTGATAAGGGGGTACCACAGGGCTCAATTTTGAGCCCGACACAGTTCAATGTGTATATGGCCGACTTGGCACAACCCATTAGATCTTATGGTTTTGAAACCATTTCCAATGCTGATGGTACAGAGTTGATCATCACAATGGACCACAACCCCACCCTGACCAAAGGGAGATTTAAACACTGCTTACTGACAGTAGCCTTGTGGATGTCCAAGAACTGTCTTCAACTGAACATGACCAAAACAGAGATCATCCTGTTCGGGAAGGCACATAATGCTTAGTCAGAAGACTGGTGGCCTCCGGAGCTAGGCCCTCCACCTGCCCCCAACAAATATGCAAGGAATCTGGGAATAATGAAAGAGCATGTCAAAACAGTGACTGGAACCTGTTTTAACATCCTGCGTACCCTTAAAAAGGTCTTTCAATGGACTCCTCTGCAGGCCAGGAAGACACTGGTACAAGCACTAATAATGAGCCGCCTGGACTATGGCAATGCCCTCCTGGTGGGTAGTAATGAAGGCCTTCTGGCCAGGCTCCAGGTGGTGCAGAACTCGGCTGCTAGATTGATACTGAATCTTCCACCCCGCTCCCCCTCCGAGCCCTCTCTCCATTCCCTTCACTGGCTCCCGATCAAAAAGCGTGCCCTTTTCAAACTTCTCCTCCTGGTCTGTAAGACCCTGCAGGGGAATGGTCCTCTCTACTTGAGGCAGAAACTACAACCATATATCCCGGCACGGCAGCTCAGATCGAGTGATCTATTGCTCCTATGCCTAAAATGCATCAGAATGACAAAGTTCGTAGGCTGCGCCTTCTCATTCCTGGCCCCCTATCATTGGAATAGGTTACCCTTATCTATCCGAGCATGTACGGACTTCACCACATTCAAAAAACTTTTGAAAACCTGGCTCTTCTCTCAGTAGTTTTAACTCCTCTCTGCTCCCACACTGTAACGGCGCCTAGAGATCCCTTCTGGGATGATTGGTGCGCCTAACAAATGTAACAATAATAATAATAATAATAATAATCCAGCCACCTGGGGCCCTACATAAATGAGCTGTTCATCAGTACACTGAATTTATAACAAGGAACATTTGACTTAACAACTCAACATCAGTAGATAATAACACAAATTGAAAAAGAGATACTGTAACTGTAGTGATGTCATCAATAGTGTCAATGGTAATGTGATATATAATGACACTAGTAATGACATCAATGTCATTACTGATGGCATCTGCTACATTATGTGTGATATCATAGACAGTCAATTTTGGGGCCACAAGTTATTGTTATCATAGTGGGAGTGCTGAGTTTGGTTTGTCTTGTTCACCATAACTCGCATATTTCAGGAGGGGCGGCAGGGTTGGGTTTTCAAGTGGAACCCTAATGTCACTTATACTATTTTTTCAACATATGAATGTGTGTATGTATTAGTGTCATGGCAGTGAAATAATACAAACAAAGCTCAAACTGCACAAAATGTAAACATTCCAAAGTTAGAGTTCTAACTTTCATCTACAATTTATCCACCACCTTCAAATTATTATAAGTAGCGCATCTCATTACACACTCTTTTCAGCTTGCTAACCAGGCAACACTAACTATAACTCGTTCCTCTACCATGCACTGTGTTGTGACAAATGAAGTCATTTCGGAAGTTATAAGCGTTGTTATAAATGCTATGATTTCACTTGCTATAAGTCATGTAGTTTGCAACTGCATCACCAGTGCATGGAAAAAGCATGAGTTATAGTTAATGTAGTGTGGCGAGCGAAGTGACAAAACTGTTCTCGGAGGTGCTCAACTTATAGTAATTTGAAGGTAGCGAGTAAATTATAAATTGAAAGGATAACTTTACAATTTTTAATGTGTGTGTATTTTACGTTGGGTTTGTATAGAAAAAAATCATACGGTATTTCTAACTATAAATTATCCTTCGCCTTTGTTTTTTTACATGGTATGTTAATGTTTTTTAATTTTTTAATAAAAACTTGCTTCAAATCGCAGTGTGGGGTCTCATTCTTTGGTGTGCCGTAAAGTGGAGTGTAGTACAGTTAAGGAGAGTGTCGCAGAGTGGATTATTGTGCAGTGTAATAGAGTGGAGACGAGTAGAGTCGAGTAGAGTGGAGTGATGATGCACACAGTGCAGTAAAGATTATACAGCTGTATTCTGTTTTGATTCATTCAACATATTACTTCTTATGTTACAATATTGTAGCAATCCTGTTATACGATGTATATGACCTTTTTTCAAATGCCAATAAAAACAATTAAAAAAAAAAAAGATTATACAGCTGAGTGGCTTGGTTTGTTGTATCATGGAGCGGAGTATCGTAGAGTGGAGTGACATGTTGTACAGTGTAGTGGCGTGTTGAACAGTAGATTTGAGTGTTGTACAATGGAGTCTTGTTGACTGAAGTGTCGCAAAATTGAGTCTGGTGCAGTGGAGTGTCATCGAGTAGAGTGTAGCAGAGTGTAGTGGCATTGAGTGGAGATCAGTGAGTAGTGTTGTACAGTTTCATGATGTTGAGTGCAGTGTTGTGCAGTAGAATGGCAGTTAGTCTTGTACAGTGTAGTGTTGTACAGTGGAGTATCATTATTTGTGAGAACAAAGTGCATGGTAGAGTGCCAAGTTATAGTTAGCATTGTCTGGTTAGCGACCTGAAAAGAGTGTGTAACAAGGTGCTCTACTTACAATAATTTGAAGGTGGTGGATAAATTGTAAATGAAAGTTAGAATTATAACTTTGGTTTTAAGTTTGTGTAGTTTATGTTTGGTTTATATAGGGAAAAAAAGTTTCCCTAACTATAACTAAGTTTTAACCTCTGTTTTTTTCCACAGAGTGTCAATATTTTCTTTAAATTTTTAATAAAAATCTGTTTTAAATCGTAGACCCCAGTGTCTCGAGTGGAAAGTTGTTATGTGGAGTGTCATACAATGCAGTGGAAGAGAGTGTTGTAAAGTCTATTGTCATAAAGTGGAGTATTGTACATTGGAATAGAGTGTAGTGGTGTAGCATACAGTGTAGTAAAGTAATATATAGTGTAGTCGCATGGTGTCTTATATAGTGGAGCAGAGAGATCTACAGTGGACTGGTGTGTCGAACAGTAGAGTAGGGTTTTGTAGACTGTCATCCTAAAGAGTAGATTGTTTTAGAGTGGAGTAGGGTGAAGTAGAGTGTCGTAGAGGACAGTGGAGGAGAGTGTCATAAAGTAGAGTGCCGTGCTTTTTAGTGGAGTGGCGTATCCTAGAGAGGAGCTGAGTGGCGTGTCATACAGTGTAGTACAGCGGCGTACAGTGGATTAGCATAGAGTGGATTAGAGTGGCATGAAGTGTAGTACAGTGTTGTACAGTGGAGTTGCATCATACAGTGGAGTAGAGTGTCGAAAAGTGTAGCGGTGTAGAGTGGAGTATGGTACAGTGGCATAGAGTGGTATAAAGTGTAGTAGAGTGGATTATAGTGGAGTGGAGTACATTGGAGTGGGGTAGTGTAGAGTGGAGTAAAGTGTCATAGAGTTGAGTGGCATGTCATACACTATAGTGGCATGGAGTGTAGTAGAGTGGAGAGGTGTAAATACACTCGAGTAAAGTGTCATAAATTGGAGTATCGTGTTGTACAGTAGAGTGTAGTGGCTTGCCGTACAGTATTGGAAAGTGATGTAGACTACAGTAGAGTAGAGTGACATGTAGTCTAGTTGAGTTTTGTAGAGTTAAGTGGTGTACAGTGCACTACAGTGTTGTAGACTGTGGTAGAGTGGATTGGCACACAGTGTTGTAGAGTACAATGGCATAGAGTGGCATAGAGTTTAGTGGTGTACAGTTGAGTAGTGGAGTAGAGTGGAGTACTGTGTCATAGAGAAGAGTGGAGTAAACTGGGGTGTAGTGGCATACAATACAAAGAGTTGCATACAGTATCGTATGGTGGACTATAGTATTGTAGAGAGGCATAGAGTGGAGTAGAGTTCTGGACAGTGATATTCACTATTGTACAGTGGAGTGTAGGGCTATCAACAGGAGTAAAGTATTGGAGTGTGGAATACATTGTAGTGAAGCGTTGTAGAGTGGAGTTGCACAGAGTATAGATGTGTGTCAACAGTGGCGCTGCATAGAGCGGATTGTTGAAGAAAAGAATAGAGTGAGGTAAGTCTCGTACAGTGGAGTAGAGTTGAGGTGAGTGGCGCAACATAGTGTGGAGTACAGTACAATAGAGTGCATTGGTGCGTCATAGAGTAGAGTGACATAGAATGTAGTGTAGTGGTGTGGCATGGGTAGTAAACCGTTATAAATTCGAGTAGGGTCTCATAAGTAGAGTGGAGTGCTGTGTCATATAGAAAAGTGTTGAATAGTGGAATAGAGTGTTGTGCAATGGAGTGTATGGACATAGAGTGGAGTATAAAGTTGGACAGTGGAGTATAGGGGATAGCGTGGAGTAGAATGTCTTAGAGTACCATAAAGTATGGTAGACTTTTATAAAGTGGAGTCATAGAGAGTGGAGGAAAGTGTTATACAGTGGAGCGGCGAAGAGTGGCGTGATGTACACTGTAGTGGCATAGAGTGGATTACTGTAAAGTGGAGTAGCATATAGAAGAAATGCGTGCAGGGATGCATGGCTTGCAGGAGCAAGATGGTCAGATGCGATCTAGCATCGCTCCGCTCGACACCCAAGTTATCCGCAACTTACACCACGAACAGGACTTCATCCGACTGCCCGGAACACTCCTGCTATCTCCCGGAGCTCCCTGGTCTGTGCTGATGCCCCGGGCAAGAGTGTTGACTCGATCCGGGAGGCTGGCACACTCTGGGTCACGGAGAGCATTGTTGCGGCAAGTCAGCAGGGAGGGCCTGCCTGACACTGCCGGAACCCTGCGACAGGGCGTAGAGTCCCCACCCAAGAGTAAGTGATCTGAATGCTGCTGTTGTGCCTGAGCCTATGCCCGCCGCAGTCGGAATGTGGGGAGGATTGTAGAGAAAACAGCGGACGCCCGGAGAGAGCCTCCGAATGACGTGGCAGGGCCATCCGGCCCCAGTGCATATCAGGCCCGCGGGGCGGCCGCATCCTTGTGCCTGTTGCGGATGCGTCCCTGAAGTGGGGGAAATGGTGATGCGTGCAGGAGAGGTGAGCTGTGGGGTGCGCTAGCTTGCTGCATGGATGTGTGCGGTAGCTGACTGCGGCCATAGCAGTGACCAGTGATGCCCCTGGAGTCTCCTGTGGACCCAATTGACTGCTGGATGTGGGCGTCAGTGGATGCAGGCAGGGGGATACCTGCTACTGTGGTGAGGCGGGAGGCAGATGTGCCAGTGGTGAGGCAGCCTGGTGGCTGGAAGCTGCCGCACCAGACTGAAATCGGTGGAAGCAGGCCTTGGGGTCCCTACAGAGAAGATTACGGGGTGGATCCTCTCTCCTTTTCCTACCCTCCCACCCTCCCTATCTCTTTACTCTGCAGCTGCATGACCTCTATGGGCCCCACATCTGTGGAGAGGAGAAGTCCTGTGTAGCACACTGTTGTGCACCTCCCCAGTAGCCATTGGCAGGTATAGCCCTCATTGACTTATGGGTTTTAGGAGGCATGGATTCTCTGAAGTGAGCAAGTTAAGAGGAGGCTCTATGTGCTTCATTTGGGATCTGGTCGCACCCTCTCAGGCATGCTGCCTTCCCAATATCGTCCCATGGCCATGATATGTCTCATCAGAGCGCAGAGTTAGGAGCATTTCTGAGGCCATTCCGAAGGGTGGCATAGATACCTCATAGGCACACAACGTACAAGTGCCTACACAAATAACTCACCATAGTCCCTACTGTCCCCCGCTTCCACTAGCTCTCTACCACCTCAGGGTCCCCTGAACCTAGCCTCCCAATCCCAATCCCACACTTCATTGGAAGGCAGACTTAACGAGATCTCACTTTGCCTCCAACAACTTGAGGCAGAGGTACGTAGCCTATTACATATCACCGCGGAACTGTCAGCTAACTCCAGACTAAGTTGCTCCACTATGACCAATCACCATACCCACTCGCTCCCATCTAAAGGGTGTTCCTGACTCCCAGCCTCCCCCTCAAATCGTTCGGGCATTGTCCTACATCACCCGCACACCCCATAGTTGGGTATCCGCTCCTCATACTAAGGACCCTTCACGGCCCTCCAGATGTAGTGCCTCCCTGTCTGATAGGGATATTCATTCTCTCCTACTTTCATATGATCCGACACATTCTTCCACCATAACAAACTTGCACCAAATTGAAACCATCCCCACTGATCCCTTCAGGGAACCTAGGCTAAACACCAGAGCATTAAATGAGAACAACCTCACGAGACTCACCACCACACTATCTGCACCAATGGACACCAACACAAAACTCAAATGCGTGCTTCTAAACTGTAGATCAGCAGTTAAACATGCTGCTGACATTGCCGACCTCATCCTTGCACAGGGCCTTGACCTTGTAACGTTGACTGAAACCTGGCTAAATGACTCAGGTGCTCCCATCCTGGACATTTTAGTGCCTCCCAACTACGATATCATTAGGTTGGACAGAGCAAGCGGACAAGGTGGAGGCATCACCTGTATACATCGTAGCAATCTAACAGTGAAAGTATTACAATCTGACCTCCTACCGTCTTGTGAATACCTATGCATTGAGGTGGCTGGTAGCAACAATCGCCCATGCAAACTGCACATGTTCTACCACCCGCCACATGACAACCTTCCCTTCACAGAACAGATCATGGACATTATCTCAGCTAACGCAGATTTCCATGGCACTCAGATCTTCCTGGGAGATTTCAACCTTCATTGGAACGATGTGAATGATGTGGTGGTTAATAGCCTTAAATCCTTCCTGCTAGACCTCAACCTAATCCAAATCTGTGACAGCCCTACTCATATTAAAGGAGCTACCTTAGATCTTGTCATTGGTAAGCCCAACTCCATCCGTCTGGATTCGATCCTCCCGTGTGATTGGACAGACCACTATTGCATCACCTTTCTCATCCTGGAGCCGGTAAGAGCTAGTAGAGTCCAGCCTAAGAACCCCAAACACTTGAAAAGATGTCTACGGAACATCAACTCGCACGATCTGACTGCTCTCTGCGATAACATCCTGCCCCCTACTATGAACATGTCGGATGTCCATGACCTTATGGCCCATTATAACCGCTCAATGACTAACGTATTAGACTCGGTTGCGCCACTACAGCTTAAAAGACTGTCCTCCAAAGTCTCCAAACCTTAGTTCAATTAATACCGAAAGAAGGAACTTGAGACTTGCGGAAAGATTGTGGCGATCCTATCCCTCCCTTGAACATCTCTACCATCTGAGATCCCTAAGAAGCATCTACAACAAACGCATCAGATGCTCAAAAGCCACCTTCTTGAGAAATCAACTAGAGCAAGCAAAAAACGTCCAAAAAAACTGTTCGAACTCATCAAGTCTCAAGCTAACAGTCATCCTAATCTCTCTGCATTGGGTCGAGGGACACTGCCGAACTGCGAAGAATTCGCTGATTTCTTCACGGATAAGACTACTAAGATCGAAGCTGAACTACGCTCTGCCCTTGATCACCTGTCGATTAGTCTGCCGAACACCCTCCTTCCTCCTTGGTTAGATGTCACCGTCCCTGTGCAGCCTTGCCCCCCAAAAACAACGCTTCCTGGAGCCTTTTCCAAACCGTGGATACGCAAAACGCTGGCTACTCTGAAACCTTCTAATCACTACAACGGCCCCCTGCCATCGAACCTCTTCTCTAAAGTTAGAACCTCCTTACTCCCACTTTGGACTAAGATCGTCAATGCATCACTTCAGCAAGGTGCTATTCCGGATTGCCTAAAATTGGGTCAAGTTACCCCGATTCTAAAGAAACCATCTGCTGATCCCACGGACCTTCATAACTTTCACCCAATCTCTAACATCTCCACGTTGGCAAAGCTCCTGGAGAAATGTGTGCTCGCCCAACTCTGTAACTACATCGATCATTTACAACTCCTGGACCAATGTCAATCTGGTTTCCGCCCGGGCCATAGTACAGAATCTGTGCTAACTCACATTGTAGATGATGCGCTAAGAATGTTGGATCAAAATGAATCTTGCCCATTGATCCTTCTCAACCTTTCGTCAGCATTTGATACTGTCAAACACGATAACCTAATTGACCTCCTGGAACACAGGATGGGGTTGTCTGGGCCTGTACTAAACTGGTTCTCCTCATTGCTTCATAACAGATCCCAAAGCTTCAAGGTGAACCAGTCCCTTTCTCATCCTTCTCAGGTCACACTGGGGGTTCCACAGGGTTCAGCGTTCTCACCCAAGCTCTTCAATCTGTTCATGGAGCTTCTGACAGAAATTCTGAAATCATCCAGCATTCACTATCACATGTACGCAGATAATACCCAATTATACCTGAAGATCGCCTCCCCATAGGACATCTGGTCCCTCAACTCAGTCCTACTGAAAACACAAAGCTGGCTGACACTTAACCACTTGAAGTTAAATGCTCTCAAAACGGAATTCTTCCTAATCGCACCACTCAAGCAATCTCCGGTCATGGAACAATGATTGAATCAGCTTACTGCTCTTAACTGTACGCCGCACCTCGTTGATTCCGCAACCTCTCTGGGAATAATGCTAGACAAAAGTCTGAACATGCCTAAGCACATCAGTTCCCTCACCAAAGGAGCGAACTTCCAACTCAGCATCTTAAGGAAACTTAAATCTTTTCTCCCTGCTCATGACCTAAAGGTTGCGGTGCAAGTCTTAGTGATCTGAAAGCTGGACTATGTCAGCGCAACCCTTTGCGGCCTTCCTAGAGCGAAGACGGCTCCTCTTAGGGTTGCCCTCAACTCTGCTGCTAGGCTCTTAACAGGCGCTAAAAAATACAATCATATATCTCCAGACCTGTTATCACTGAACTGGCTTCCATATGAAGCTCGGATACAGTTAAAAATTGCATGCATGGCACACAAAGCCATTCACTTCAATACCCCGCTGTACCTCGCTCAAAAACTGGAGCTCTAATGTGGTTCGAGAGCCTCCAGAAGTGCCAGCACCCTATTGCTTAAACCACAAAATGCAAGAAATGAAAAACCTACAATCGAGCCTTCTCAGGTATTGCACTGAGGATTTGGAACTCCCTACCCCCTGAAGTCAGGGTGAATCCTTCCACTGTCCTCTTCAAAAAGGAAGTCAAAGTGTTCTTGATGAAGAAATTTCTGTCTCAGAATGGCTATTCCATTGGATATTGAGGTCACAGTCGCAGATTTGTGGCCCAGCTGCCAGGGCTCCCGAAAATGCCTGGCTTTACAAGACTATGAATTTTTCGTTTTGTTGGTTCTGTTTTGACTGCTTGTATCCCTCTTGATGTATAATCTGTAAAGCGCTCTGAGACCCTCGGTGGTCATGTTCGCGCTATAGAAAACTTTCTAAATAAATAAAATAAATAAAAATAGTGGGGAGAAGGAGTAATACCCCATAACACGTCGAGATGGGGTGCTCCAGAGGAACTGATTCCAGGACATCCTCATGGGCCTCTTATGTGGTGGACACGGACCGGCAGGACCCCCAGACGTCACACAACTTGCCGCCAGAAGACAGGTCAGATGCAATTCTTCAAGTCATTGAACGCTCCAGAATATCGTTGGAATCGAAAATAGATAACGTGGCAGCAGAACTTACACTCTTACATGCGGACCATGGGAAACTCTCTGACCGCGTCACCAATGTGGAGCATGCTCTAGCTGAGGCGCAGCCAGTTACGGACCTTATGGAGAAGCAAATGGGGGAATACGAAACGAGACTCCGTCATCTGGAACAAAGGGTGGAAGATGCCGAAGGCCGCTCAAGATGTAACAATGTCTGCTTGATAGGCCTGCCAGAGGGAGTGGAGGGCCAAGAAGCAGTGGAATTTATGGAAAAGTGGCTGAGGTATTTACTACCAAAGGAATCGCTGTCTCCCTACTTCTCGGTTGAAAGAGTGCACTGCGTTCCCTTTCGAAGGCCTGCTCTGGCTCGAACCCCCGTCCATTTCTCTTCAAAGTGCTCCACTACCAGGACAGGGACTCAATTTTAAGGGAAACTCAGAAGATGCTAGAAATACGTGTTTAAAATGCCAAGGTGATGTTTTTCCCTGACTATACTGTGGGAGTTCAGCGACAGGGTAGTTCCTTTTTAGCGGTAAAGCAGCAACTCGGGCAGCTTGGCATCCAATAATCTCTGTACTTTCCTGCAAGATTGCGTGTAGTGGGAGATGGCAAAGTCCGATTTTTTGATGCACCACAGGATGCGTGGGATTGGCTTGAATCCTCAGGGAAATTCGCAGGCCCCAGACCAACTGGCAGGGGAGGTGCGCAAGGAGCTACTGCGGACACAGTCAGGGGGCGCGGACACCTGAAGAAAACCTGGACGCTTCAACTGAAAGCAGTTCCAAATCTGGAACAAATAATAGAAGAACGGTGACAGGCAGTTCAAGAGGCGGAAAAGATCTCGGACCTGGCTAAAGACTCAGACAAAGAACTGATATCAGCTCGGACTTCTGAGGATGGGGGCTATTCAGTGTATTGTCCCTCCGACACCAGTTCTCTGACTATGCCAGATGTAACCCTGCAGACATCGGAAGTAATTATCTGAAGATGCTATATATCCTTTACTTATATTGATTACGGGGGATCTATGTGCACATGCATGAACTGCTGAGAGCCGTCAGGCCGAGGATATGAGGGGCGGAATTGCTACATGTAGAGGGTCCCCTCGGCCTAGGGGGTGGTCTGGGCTGTTGCTACATCAGCACGTGAGATAGGAGATGTTAAATGGAACTGTATTTACTTGCAATTGGGTGGGTATGTTACATAGGTAAGCTCGTGGGAGTCACACACCCTTGCACCCTCACACCTTCATGGGTTGTTTTGCTTTAGTCGGATATAGCGTTAGATTTGGGCAGTCCAGCACGGTTGCAGGATCCGTTCTTTTGGTATTACATGTTTGCAAGGTTGATGTTATGTTTTGTGAAAGGTTTGATCAGGTGCTGTTGTGCTCAAATATGGCTGACCCCGTACGTTATCCTCAAATATGGCCACATACTTATATATTTTATCCCTTCATACTCATGTACAAATACTTAAATCAAGGCATCGCAACACATCATCACATGGAATGTAAGAGGCCTACGTACCCCCTCCTGAAGATACGCGGTCTACGCATATCTTAAGAGAAACAACGTCCAGGTAGCTCTTCTACAGGAATCTCACTTAACACATCTAGAGACAATCAGACTGCAATGTAGGTGGAGGGGACACATCATAGCCACTAACTACTCAGTGTTTGCTCGAGGGGTGCTGATCTGGATACGCCCGGGCACCCCCTTCCTGATAGAAGTGGAGGTGATGGACGTGGAGGGGAGATACATTTTCCTTAAAGGTAAGCTAGATGGTAGATGTCTCCTGCTAGGAAACATATGCACCAAATACGGAACAGGGGCCCATTCTGGAATAGGCTGTCAACAGTGCTTTCCAGATGGTGCAATGTGCCCTGGGTGATAGGGGAGGACTTTAACAACATACTGGATACGACTCTTGACCGGTCATTCCCACCGCTGAAGGGCACTACAGCGGCAAGTGGGGCATCACTGTTGAAGAGTTGGGTAGATGGTTGGGGGCTGGTGGACGCTTGGAGACACCGTAATCCTGAAACACAAAGAAAGTAGAGGGAGGGTCCAAGGGAAAAAAGTTTTAAAGACCTGCAAGAAGTGATTCCCCTTAGAATAATAATCTTAAACACAATGCTTCTCGGGTCTATTATAAAGTGAAAAAGTGTCTCTCAACAAAGCTCCAATGGGGAGCAATCCCTTTCAGGACGAATGCCCTCACCCATCATAGGTGGCATGCTTCATCATATGGGCTTCTCCTCCCAGTGAGAAAACCTAGTCTCACTGAGGGCTACAACTCCTCAATGTGAGGTAGGAGCTCTGGGATGTTTTCATAAGGGTACTAAAAGCCCCATCTGTGAATGCTAGGCGTTGTGAGGGTGCAGCGCTGGGTGTAATTGTGATACAAATGTGAAACTAAAACTACCTAGAGAGGACAAAATGTATTTAATGGCTTGTCCAAACTGGCAGGGTTAAAAAGCAGTGCAAAGCAGTATCAATTAAACTGCTAGGTTGGTCAAATAGGTCGACATGTTTCAGCCTTAATGGTCTAATATAGTGTCCAGGCTTTCTTCAGGACCATAAAAAAATTAATAATGCTGCTGCATATGTGAAAAGATATTAGCAAAATACAGTGATATCAAACCAGTAATCCAAATGTTTTAGGCTCGGTACTACTGGAACTCATCTGTAAATGTGAGACACAAAAACACAATACCACCAATCAGAACAGTTGGTCAAACAATTCAGTTATTCATCAATGTAAAACATGAGATGAAACCATGTCCTTAGGGTACTCTTTTAAATTCTACTCACCCGAATTGATGGATAAGTAGACCCGCCTCTACCTGGTAACAACTCAGGGAAGGGGGCCCCGCTCTATAAAAAATATATACAAAAAGATCATGTATCACTCATTCTTAATAAGTGTGAATACATGTCTAGATATAAAGACAACAAATAAATGCTGGTGGAAAAAACTCCATTAGAGCAACCAAAATAAAAATAAAAATAATAATAATAATAAAACAAGGAGTATGCACTTACCCCTTTGCGGTCTACATGCATTGCTTTTAAACACCTGGCATGTAAGTTCTGATTGGTGGTATTGTGTTTTTGTGTCTCACATTTACAGATGAGTTCCAGTAGTACCGAGCCTAAAACATTTGGATTACTGGTTTGATATCACTGTATTTTGCTAATATCTTTTCACATATGCAGCAGCATTATTAATTTTTTTATGGTGCTGAAGAAAGCCTGGACACTATATTAGACCATTAAGGCTGAAACATGTCGACCTATTTGACCAACCTAGCAGTTTAATTGATACTGCTTTGCACTGCTTTTTAACCCTGCCAGTTTGGACAAGCCATTAAATACATTTTGTCCTCTCTAGGTAGTTTTAGTTTCACATTTGTATCACAATTACACCCAGCGCTGCACCCTCACAACGCCTAGCATTCACAGATGGGGCTTTTAGTACCCTTATGAAAACATCCCAGAGCTCCTACCTCACATTGAGGGAGTTGTAGCCCTCAGTGAGACTAGGTTTTCTCACTGGGAGGAGAAGCCCATATGATGAAGCATGCCACCTATGGTGGGTGAGGGCATTCGTCCTGAAAGGGATTGCTCCCCATTGGAGCTTTGTTGAGAGACACTTTTTCACTTTATAATAGACCCGAGAAGCATTGTGTTTAAGACACCGTAATCCTACCACACAAGTGTACTCCTTCTACTCCGCCCACATACTTTGCATGTCCGCATTGACAGGGTCCTATTCGCACCCAACCTGCTACCATGCGTGTCACAGACAGAGTAAATGGGACGTACGCACTCTGACCATAACCCTCACTACATAACATTAGAGTGGGACACACAGCGCATTTCGACTCCAGTGTGGCGCCTGCAACCCACCATGCCGGAAGACCCACCCTTTCGTGAGTCCCTACGCATGACAGTTGAGGATTATTTTATATACAACACAGGCACGGCGACGTTAGCCCTATTGGAATGGGATGCATTCAAGGTGACACTGAGGGTAACTGCCTGGGACTGGGTTGCGGTATGCGGAGACAAGTGGAACAGGAGATCCAAGAATTGGAGTGCCTATTATTGTCACTAGAAACATGTATGTCCTCTGAATCCTCTTGCTCCTCGGAGCTGTTAAAAGCAAGGGCTAAACACACTACATTGATAGAAAGACTGAGGTGCCTCAACTATGCAGCACACTCTTCCAAAACGCATGCCCTGGCGGATAGGTCTGGGTCCCTACTGGCATGGCTAATTAGGCAAGAGTAACCGAGAGGCCCCATCACAGCACTATATTCTCCAGAAGGGTTGATAAAATATACCTAACACGAAATACACAAAGAACAAGTTCTTCACTTTACAGTGCTCTACCGGTCGACTATGGAAGCCTCTGACTCTGAACTAAATATTTTTTTAGATGAACTCTCCTTCCCTAGGCTCTCCCCTGACCAGCGCATGGAGCTCAATGCACCACTAACAACAGCAGAAATCCAGGGAGCAATTCGATCCCTAGCCTCAGGGAAGGTGCCGGGACCGGATGGCTTTCCTTCAGAGGTCTATAAAGCCTTCGCAGACCTCTTGGCTCCCACTCTCAGGAAGGTCTACGAAGAGGCAATACATCTGTCTCAGTTACTGAGCTCAATGTGCGAGACCACTCTGGTCACCCTCCTAAAGCCAGATAGAGAACCCAACTCCCCTGGGCTTCTATCGCCCATTAGCACTGCTGAACATGGACTACAAGGTATTGGCTAGCATCCTTGCGGGGCGGCTGGCACCATTAGTACCTTCTTTAATACATGAGGACCAGAACAGGTTCATCCCGGATCGATCCACGTCTCTCAACCTGCGCTGTCAGTTCAGAATCATGCAGTGTGCACCACAGGCCTGGCCCAGCTCTGGTTGTATGGTGCTAGATTTGGAGAAGGCGCTCGACACGCTGGAGTGGCCCTTTGTCTTCAATGTCCTACCCCGGTATGGTCTAGAACCATATTTTACTATGCTGATTAAACTACTATACAATAATCCGGTGGTAAGAGTCAGGACTGGCTGTATGCTGTCACAGCCCATACCGGTGCGCAGAGGTACTAGGCAAGGCTGCCCATTCTCTCCCCTCCTCTTTTCATTGGACATCAAACCATTAGTCTTGGCCATGAGAGCATCCGCAACACACTGGGGCATTCCTGCGGGAGGAGACGTGCATGTGATTTCCTTGTATGCGGATGACCTCCTTTTAGGTATAAGAGACATTGGGAAGGTCCCAGATGTTATATCCGTTGTGCTCAGTCGCTTTGCCCGCCTCTCGGGACTGTGGGTCAACTGGGACAAATCATGTTTGTTTCCATTTGATCCTAACGCACCTGACTCAAGGCTCACCATTAATGGAACCCCGGTTACCTGGCAGCCATCCATGTTTCGCTACCTAGGCATCAGGGTATACCATACTGACCAGGATCTCCTAGATGGCAATCTCACTAGGGCACTCACCTCTTTGTCATCACAGAAGACCTTCTGGAAAACGCTCGCTCTCCCCCCAGTGGCAGGAAGGGTCTGGCTCATCAAGATGGTGGTGCTCCCCCATCTCCTTTACTATTTTACAAATCTGCCATTATACCTGTCACCATCCTTTTTTCGACCTATTGAGCGCATGCTCGGTAACCTCATAAGGAACACCTCGCGCTGTAGGGTAGCACTTACGAAGTTATATTTACTGGCGGGTCAAGGGGGGCTGGCAGTACCTAACCTAGGGCACTATTATCTAGTGTCTCAGCTACAGTGGGTGGCCCGCTGCGTGGAAGACAGATATCTAGCAGATACAACAGGAAACGAGACTCCACAAATGGTGTGCACTATCCTTAATATGTTTCACCCATGCAGCAGGAGGGATGGTTCATTCTCCCTGTTCTTGTAGGTGGCCCACCGCTGTTTTCCCAGAGCTCTGTTCCTCACCAAACACATAAGTCCTTACGCTCCAGCGATTCCATTGCTTGGAACACCCAGTGGAAACAGAATTACTGCTCAGCCTGATTTAGCGGATTGGCATAACGCGGGTATACATACATTGGGAGACCTTTATTTAGACGGAACCCTCAGGCCATTCAATGACTTAGTGCGAGAAGAGTGGGTGCCTCTAGGACATTTCCTCACACAGAGCCACTGGTCCGTTTTTAGATCTAGGTCTTGTAGTAGCCAAAAGACTCATAACAAAACGCTGGAAATCTCATGATCCACCACCTTTATTGGCCTGGTCCCGCTCTGTCCTCAACTGGGCGAGGGCTGAGAGTGTGTCCCTTTTCAGGGAAGACACCCTGGGGCTACGCAAATTCCCTATCTCAGATAACTGGAACTCGATTCTCGCAATGCTTCAAGCAAATTTGCACCCCGATCCGGAATCAAATAATTCGCAGCATGTGGAACTGGCAACTGGCTTAATGGGGAGGTGAGATACTGCTGCTCTGAGTTGGGAGGGATGTCCTGGTCCATGCAGCAACACATGAGCAAAACAATGTAATAACTGTGAAATGTTGGTCATGGAATAATACAGATATATGTAACGTTCGTATCGGGAATGAAGCCTTAAGTACTGCTATGCCTGAAGTTAATTAGGTTGTTAGTTTTGTAAATTTACTGATCTTTTAAATTCTGCCAGGTATTGGCAATGTATATGCTACCAGTCTGGATATTATAGTATGTAATGTGGAATTTCTAATTACTTGGATATTTGTAAGATCAACGAATAGAGAATATTTGATGTAATGGGACCCTCTGTTACATATGTGTGGGTGTTATGAACATTTGTGCTATGCACTTGGATGTTATTGTTTTCTTTTGTTAAGTCCTACTGCTAAAATTATAAACAGATCAAATAAAAACAAAAAAATAGTGGAAAAGCGTGCAGTGGAATATTGTACAGTGGAGTCTAGAAAAGTAATGTGGCATAGAGTGGAATAGCATAGAGTGGAGAGGTGTACAGTGGAGTGGTGTTGAGTGGAGAAGGGGAGAGTGGATTAATGTTGAGTGGTGTTGCCTACATTGAGTGGCTTAGCAGTTGAGTGGTGTGCTGTGTTGTACAATGTTGGAAACTGTTGTAGAGTGCAGAAGAGTGTTGTACAATAAAGTGTACGGGCATAGAGTCGAGTACAAATGTATGGGGATAGAGTGGAGTAGAGTGGCGTAAAGTTTAGTAGAGTTTTGTAGAATGGAGTTATATAGAGTGAAGGAGAGTACACCGGAGTGGCGTAGAGTGTAGTAGTGTACAGTGGAGTGGCATAAAGTGGAATATGGTGGAGTGGCATGAAGGGGAATAGCATATAGTGCAGTAGTGTACAGTGGAGTGGTATACAGTGGAGTAGCGTAGACTGGAGTGGTGTACAGTGGAGTTGCATAGATTGTAATAGCATATAGTGTAGTAGTGTACAGTGGAGTGGTGTAAAGTAAAGTGGTATAGACTGGTATATTGTGAGGTGGGGAAGAGTGTAATAGCCCAAGTGGTGTACAGTGGAGTGGGGTAGAGTGAAATACCATACAGTAAAGTGCCAAAGATGTAAGTTGCATACAGTGTAACAGCATAGAGTGGAGTGGTATACAGTGGAATAGTGTAGAGTGGAGTACAGTGGAAAGGTGAAGACTTGAATATCATAGAGTGGAATAGCATATAGTGGAACAGAGTAGAGTGGAGTGGTGTACAGTGGATTGGCGTACAGTGGTGTAGACAGGAGTGGTGTACAGTGGGGTGAGGTAGAGTGGTGTACACTAGAGTGGCTTTGAGTGGAGTAGCGTATAGTGGAGTGGTATACCTTGGAATAGCGTAGAATGGGATGGCGTACAGTGGAGTGGCATGCAGTGGAGTAGCATACAATGTAGTGGTCTACAGTGAAATAGCATACAGTGGAGTGTTGTACAGTGGAGTGACTTACAGTGGAATAGCATAGAGTGGAGTGGAGTACAGTGGAATGGTGTAGAGTGAAATAGCATTTACTGGAGGAAGGTATAACGGAGTGGCATACAGTGGAGTCGCGTACACTGAAGTGGCATAGAGTGGTGTTGCTTACAGTGTAATAGTGTAGAGTGGAGTTGTGTATAATGTAATAGCGTAGAGTGGAATTTTGTGCAGTGGAGTGGCATAGAGTGTAATAGTGTATAGTGGAGTAGTATTCAGCGGAGTGGTGTAGACTGGCGTGGCGTAGAGTGTAATAGAATACAGTGGAGAGGCATACATTGGAGCAGTGTCCAGTGGAAAAGCATAGGATGAAGTGGCATAGAGTGAAGTGCCATACACTGGAGTGGCGTATAGTGGAGTAGCGTACAGTGGGGGGGCATAGAGTGTAATAGTGTAGAGTGAAGTGCTGTAGAGTGAAGTGGCATACAGTAGAATAGTGTAGAGTGGAGTGGCATACAGTGGAATTGGGATAATGTGACATAGCATATAGTTAGGCTTTCCTGTTTTCAGTTTCTAATTTTGGTAAATTCTGGTGGGGTTTTTTCAGTGTTTTCAAGTGATTTTAATACTTTAAAAAACAGTGGTTATCAGTGGTTACACATTTTCGCGCCATTAAAAACAACAGAAACAGTGTTTTTCCGGTGTTTATGGAACTTTTTGCTTTTATTATTGCTTGCTTTCTGCACTGATAGTACGTGGTATACAGACAGTGTACGTACAGTGTATATGAGGTCCAAATACATTTTTACAAATCAAACTTATCATAGTACACCATACAATACTTCTTCAGTGAGTCTTTGGCCATGTAAAATTTTATCCGTGAAAAGGCCCTCTTCAACATTGGCACTTGAAACAGGCAACGCTAAAATTGCCAGTACACAATTTGCTAACTCTGGCCACTGACATAGCTTTTCCATGCACCTGAAGTTTGTGATTCTCTGAGACTGGGTCTGCAACATGTGCGTTGAACTGGGCGCATTTGCCCTCAGAGTTATTAAAGTGGTCAAAAATGAGGCAGCACTTTTGAAACTCTGGAGAAAATTTCCCTTTACGGAAGGGATCTATAACTTGTGCAGATTACCACACTGAGGCTTCATTGACTTCAAATGCCATGGTTGGTGAAGGACTATTTCTCATACATTGTAAAATAAAAGTTCCTGAATTGCTCCTCAACATTTCTTTGCTTACCAAGTGTGAAGCACTAAAAGTGTCGCCCAGCCTACTCTCAAGGAGATGTTTCGCATCTACACCAATTATGCTGAACACTAGGTAGACATGGGTGTTTTCAGACTCTAATTTTTTTATTATGTCCACTACTGCAGTCATGTTTTCCTGTAAAAATCTAAAAATGCAGTAGAGTGTACTGTTTTTCAAATCACTATCAATATGTGACCAAAGATCCTCACATTTCTTGCCTTTGGCATCATCACTCAGCAAAAGTTCTGTAAACGGTTGCCACCTGGATAATATAGCATTCATGGCCTCTAGGACTGAGAACCACCAGCTAAGTGACACAGTTGGGATGACTCTTTCTTTGATGCCACACAATGCACAAAATGAGAAATATTTGTGTTTTAGTTTCCGTGCATAACAAAACAGTGCACCAGAATGGACTAAAAAGTCAATAGCATTGTTCATTAACTCTGAAGATTGTAAAGATGCTTTCAGCATACCATCTAACAAGTGGCAAGGATCTCTTACAGGGAAGCACTTCAGCTCAGGTATCGATTTTGCCAGGTGATAACACAACTTTTCATATACGTAGCTGAATCACTGTAAATACAAACAATATCACTCCAATCTTTGTTGTACTTGGTAAGAACTTTTTGCAGCAGCATTCCAAGTGACACTGCGTTCCATATTTTCCAAAAGTCTGGTGTCATGTTTTCACCAGTATCCTAGATGCTTTGTGACTGCACTCTTTTCACATATACCTGTCACTATACCTTGCATTGAATGTTTAAAGCCTGGGGCATTTGACAATTCACCTACTATCAATACTGACTCACTGGAAAAGGGGGCTGATGTATCAAGGTCTTTTACCCATTCTCTGTGGGTAAATGTGATGGTACATATTGGGAAAGATTCTTACGAAACCTACATTTTTCCTATCAGTGAAAGACTGAAACATAGCCAAAAATTCAAAGATGATTTTGATATTTCCTGATTCTATACAGTTTATAATATAAATAAACAACACCTAAAACATGCTTCTAACCCCTCTATCTTTAGACCAAAGACCACATAACTGAAAAAGGAAGAAGAAACAATATTTTAGTGACATCCCTAAACAACAAAACTTAAGCAGAATAATGTTAGCCCAGTCTTCCTTACTGCTACCTTATATAACAAAGTTACATTGTATTGGCCCTTTAGGAAGAAATAAAAATGACTCTTTCACTCTCCTTTTCCTATCTTTGAATGGCATTCAGTTTGTGGTTGTGCAGGTGTTTTTTCAGTGTTTATATGTTTACACTGGTGAGGGCTATTTCCCTTCCGGTGGGGTTTTATCAGTTATTATAGGTTTAAACCTAAAACCGGACAGCCTACATATAGTGGAGTAGTGTCCAGTGGAGTTGTGTAAAGTGGAATGAAGTAGACTGGAGTGTCATAGAGCGGGGGTGCGTACACTGTAAGAGCGTGGAGTGGTGTAGAGTGGAGTTGCATACAGTATAATACCGTAGAGTGGAGTGGCATAGAGTGGAGTCTCGTACAGTGGAGAGGCGTGAATTGGAATGGTATATAATGGAGTGGTGTACAGTGGTGTGGTGTATAGATGTATGTGAAATTTCAAAGCAATGTAGATTATGATGTGCAGAGTAACACAAAACAGCGAAGTATGCTGGATTTACCAATCAACGCAGGGCCGCGCTTAGTGGCCATACTGAGCTTTGTAAATCAGACTTAAGTATTGCTTTGCCCTTGCGACACCATGCATGACGCAGGGGTACCGCAATCAAGAAATACAGCTTGGCCATAGTTACATTTTGGGCCATGGTATGTTGCAGTAACTTTGCTGCATACTGTAGTACATGGCGATGACAAGCCAGTATGTAATTGGATAACGGATGTTTTTAGAAAACAAATAGGCAGCCAAATTGTTTATACTACACTTTGGCTGTGTTCAGTGTTAGGGCCTTAGGAATAGGTAAGTAGTATGTCCCTACCTATTATCACTTTAGTAAAGTAGTAATAGGTATGGAAAACTATTTATATATTTTTTTACATATTTTCAAACAATTTCACGGCCATGTACTGCAGTAGTTTCATGAAATTTTGTGAAATCCGCAAAAGTACAGTGGTGACAGATATCACTAAGTTTAAATGCCTTGTAACTTACAACATACTCACCCTATTTAACTGCAGTACCCAAAAAGCATCATCTGTGCACCATAATATATAATCCTGCCAAATTTCATGTAAATCCATTCAGCCGTTCTTGCACTACGTCAAATACAATAGTCTATGGGAAATGCATTAGTGGAAAATCTCATTTTGGGCCCCCCTTTTATTTTTGCACCCCCTTAAAGATTCACCACAAAAAGTTACATCATCTCAAAATGTAGAAAATGCTATAGGTATGGAAATTGAAAGTTTTGTGGTTATTCGTCAAACAGGTGGAAATTTATTAGGGAGCTAAACAAATCTGAAGAATTCCTATCTCTGGGAATACTAACTATAACCACAGATCAGATTTGATGTTATTTCTTTATTTTTATCTATTGTATTTGTTTATTGGTTTACATAATCATGTGACCATAAATGTGTATTTTAGTAGTTCATATAGTAATTCTGAAACTTTACATATGTAGTCTAGTTTATGTGTTTGGCCTCCTTTCTTATTTTAGTAGGATTGTGCTATATATGAAGCTCAGAGTGAATGAAAGACAATAAAAACAATTCTAGCTTACACGATAAAACATTTCACGTCTATTAAAGACACGGAGGCAAGGATTATTCTTCTCTCTCTTTACTGCATAAAATAAACAGAAGTCAATCACAACAATATAAAAGAAAAACTACATGTCCCATGAACATCCAGTCCATAAGTAGTCACTTGCTCCAATCACCACCAACTCAGTCCTTTAAGAACCAGCACCTCCATTTTGTAATCCTCTGTCTTTGCATTTGAGCTGAAATAGTAGGGGTAAGAACAAAATTCTGGAACAAAACCATATCTGAACCAAGAGGAGGGTAACTCAAACCCTCTCAACTGGAGAGATCGAAACAACCGTAACAAATTCCAGGGAAGCCTTCTGTACTCCACGAAGAATGAGTCAGTCTTCACACAGGACCTGAACGTCTGCTCGAGAATCCTGATGGAAAATCAGTCCACTTCTTGTGCGTTTCTGATCGTTTCCTGCGAAATCAGAAAATAGAAGCCATAAAATCCACACTAACGACTAGTATGACCAGAAAAATATCACATACAGAGTGGGAACACAAGTATAAATGAAAATATACAAATCCAGGAATAACGTTAGAAATGTACTTATACCTTACGTATATGAGTAGTACAGAATCCAATTAGGTTGGGGTAATCCTTGGCTCTCTGTTTTTAATAGAATCAAAGTCAAAGTCAAAGACAGCTTTATTCGATTGCTATTTCATACAATCATAAAAGCACATAAAAACATACAAATTATTGCACAGAATGATTTAAAAAGATATTATATATCAGCTGCTTTTCTAAATGATCATAAAAGTACATGGAATCAAGCGTGTTATTACACAAATTATCAATAAAACACAATATATAAAAATCAGAGTTAATATTAATATGCCATATACGACTAATTGATCTTATACTTATATAATAATACTTTTCCTGAGGCTAACTACTTTCTTTAAGAACATTGCTATTCTCCACACGATATGTACATTATCCAAAGATTGTAATACAATGAACGCCGGGCGACATTGTCTAATCCCCAAAGATTTTAAAATAGGGACAATCCATACTTTTCTCAATTCACTATAAAATCTACAAAAAAACAATACATGAATAGTGGGTTGGCCTGAATGATTGTCACAAGGACACAACTGCAATGTTCGAGCCCAGTCGTTCATTTTAGGGAAACTAACAATTTTGTGATGGATCCCAAACCTAAATCATGTCAATAGAAAGCTATTGTAGCCACCAGGTATGGTTGTTAAATAAGGTTGAATACCAAAAGTGGTTAAAATCATCTGATTCTGCTGGACACTAGGCTTTACAATCTCAGCCGACAGTCTTATCGTGTCCAGCAGCAGGAGGTCCTCCCTTTTTAAATCCTTTCTCCTAACCGGTTGCATACTACTTGGGTCAATAAAATATTCTGGGTGTCCCAAGTCGTGCATAAAATCTCGAACGTACCTTATCCAGGGAATCTTTAAAACCCCTTCCAGCTTTAGGCTGTCCATTAAAATGTCCCTATTTAGCTGGGTCTCCACGAAGAATGAGTCAGTCTTCACACAGGACCTGAACGTCTGCTCGAGAATCCTGATGGAAAATCAGTCCACTTCTTGTGCGTTTCTGATCATTTCCTGCGAAATCAGAAAATAGAAGCCATAAAATCCACACTAACGACTAATATGACCAGAGAAATATCACATACAGAGTGGGAACACAAGTATAAATGAAAATATACAAATCCAGGAATAACGTTAGAAATTTACTTATACCTTACGTATATGAGTAGTACAGAATCCAATCAGGTTGAGGTAATCTTTGGCTCTCTGTTTTTAATAGAATCAAAAATTCTTATTGCCTAAGCTAGAAATTGTTTTATTCTGTCAGGACTAGAGGCTCTGATTATGCTTGTTTAAAACTGTACTACCACCACTGACGTCACATCCACAAATGGTTTATAGTAAAAAGACTTAAAGGCTGATTCAGAGGACCACTCCACTGCTTTCAGAATATCTTTTAAGATTTAGAGGGCATACCTCCTTGGGCCGAGTGCGCACCAAAAATGGAGATGTCAATTCCAGCATCAGATAAAAGCTAACGCATCCATCTTGCTGAAGTAGTGGCTGCCACAGGTTTGAAAAGTTTTGCAAGGCAAAAAGGACCTGTCAACCTGGGTCAACCAAAAATTCACTGGTGGCAGTTTCATTTGTTTTAAGGCATTGCAATACACACAACCTAGCGTTATTGGGGAACGCTGGATAAGACACCATCCTCGTATTAGATTTTGTTCTCCTAGAGATGATAAAGGAAACCCCGTCCGGGGAGAAAATCCTGCCAGAGAGATCCAGAGTTTGAACATCTGACACTCTCTCACAAGAGATCAAGCACAGCAACATAGTCAGTTTGGCCGACAGTTGTTTGCGTGAAAGGTACTTATTGTCTGGCCAACTGTTTAAGATATTCAGGACAACTTTAACATCCCATAGGGAGGAATATCTGGCTTGAGGACGCTTACACATGCGAATACCCCTCATGAGTTTGCACTCTGTTGGATGCTCGCCGACAGGGTTAACATCAATTGGGAGATGTCCTGCGGAAATGGCAGATCTATCATTATTAATGAATAAAGCTATAAACAGGAAGGCAGCCGCCAATGAAGAAAGAAAGTTAATCACCAGGCTGGCATTTGTCCCCTTGGGATTGGAATGTCGCTCATCACACAAATGAACCCATCATTGCCAAGCCAAATCATACCGTTTGTGGGTATCTGAAGCCCAAGCCTGATTGATATAGGCGGAAGCCTGTTGCGAAATGCTTGGCACCTGCCATCTACTCCGAAACTTTTCCAAGCAACCTGCCTGAGCTGTTCCAAGAGGATCAACGGATGTGGAAGTCCTACTTGGTCCAGCAACAGATTCCTGCTAATAGGAATCAAGAGAGGCATGTCGCAAGACAATTCCAGAGCCGTAGGAACCACAGCTGTGTTCTCCATAGTGGAGTCACAAGAATAATCTCTGATTTCTGATGACACACCTGAGACAGTACTCTGGGGATCATGCTGAATGGAGGAAATGCAAACCCCAGATGGAGTGGCCAGTCCTGTAGGAATGCATCTGTCACTGTTGCCTCTGGATCTGGTCACCAACTGAAAAACAGAGGAATCTGCTGATTGAGGCGAGAGGCAAACAAATCCACTGAACAAGGTCCCCACCTGCAATTGAGACCAAAGAAGATCTTCGGGTAAAGTCTCCAATCGCGAAAGTCTCAGAGATAACGAGAGCGGCAGTCTGCCACTAAGTTGTTCTCTGAGGGGAGATACTCCAATATGACAGACATCAGATGTTGAAGGCAGAAGTGCCAAAAGTCTTTGGCAATCCCCACCAACATCTGAGAATTTGTAATGCCCAACTTGTTGACATATCAAACAGCTGAGATGTTGTCCATCCTCAGCAGCATGCAACAATCCGTCCACGAGGGAGAAAGGTTCTTGATTGCAAAGGAACCTGCCAGAAGTTCCAGGCAGTGGAGTTGAAGCTCGGTCTCCGACCATCGACCCTCTGTGGAAAGGGGGCCGCATCTGGCTCCTCAGCACCATCTGCTGGCATCCAATTCCAGAATGATGTCCGGGGAGCTGCCAAAGATTGCCTTGCTATTCCAGGCATCCATGTGTTGAGCCACTATGTCAACTCCATTTTGGCCTCCTCTGAGAGGTGAACCTGATCTGAGTAAGATAGGCCCTTCTGCAGAGGTTGTATTTTGAGTCTCTGCAGAGCCCTGTAGTGCAGGGGTCCCGGAAATATGGCTTGGATGGAAGAAGCCAGGAGAACCACAATGTGTGCCACAGATCTCAATGATATTGTTGGGCTGCATAGCAAAGACCTCAACTCTTTCTTGATGTTTTGAATTTTCTGGGCAGGAAGAATCAATTGGGACAACACTGAATCTATCCAGAATCTCAAATATTCCATCTGTTGGGAGGGTATCAGATAAGACTTCAGTTGATTTATGATAAACCCCAGGTCTTATAGGAGTTGAATTGTCCAGGACAGTTGGAGAGGCACTGTCTAAGGGTCTTGGGCCATGAGAATCAGGTTATCGCCTCAACCCTTTGGCTCGCAGGTTTTCCTCTATGGGTCTCATCAGCTTCGTGAGGCCCCAACGAGCTGAGGCGAGTCCAAAGGGTAGAATCTTGAACTCAAAACAACAACCCAATCAAAAGATTTGGAGGAATCAACGATGAGGGGACAAAATGGGGATCGTTAAGTACACGTCCTTCAGGTTCAGATGGATCAAACAGTCGCCTTCTTGAAGAATGTCTTGGAGGAGGTGCATATCCTCCATCTTGGAATGTCTGAACACTATCCAGGCATTGAAATCCCTCCAGTTTAAGACCTGGTGAGAACCGCTCCCCTCTTGTCGACCAAAAAAAAGGTGTGATGAAATCCCCGGGGTGAGGGAAAGAAGGACAGATGGTGTCTTTTTGCAAGAACGCCTGAATTTCTGCTGAGATGACCTCTTGCTCTTGTAGGGGAAAAGACAGCTCCCGAGGGGGGCACGGTTGGAAGGGGGTGCTGTAAAACTTCAGTTTGCAACCTTGGATGGATTTGAGCACCCAAGGGTCCTGTGTCAGGATATGCCAAGTGTGGAGGAATAATTGTGTCCTGCCCCCCAAAATTACCTCGGAAAGAGGAATAACTCTCACCTGTGTAGCTGGGGCCTTGGGAAACTCTCTGTTGACCTCTGTTGTATCCCTTGCGGAAACGATGGCATCCCACAGCTGATTGGGTGGGGTAAAAGGTATTGCCTGAGGACTGGTCTTGTGAATTACTGCAGCCATGGTATGGGAAGTCTTGTTGGATACCTTGGGAATAACCACAGCCTGATGATAGCCCTCTAAATTGTCCAGCTCTGCCAAAAAGGGTATTGTGAAAAACCTTTTTAATGGAGAGCTGAGCCTTGTCTAAAGTGTTGTACATGGCGGAAAACTTAGCCAAATCTTTAACAGTTGGATAGTGGCGGCTGGCACAGGTAAACGCGGTGGGGCAGGAAAGGGCGCGGCAGGGGGAAGCCGACAGACGACAGAATAGGTGTTATTTATTTTTTTAATTATACCTATTCCGTAGTCTGTCGACTTCCCCCCGCTCCCACCCCGCCACGCCCAGTCCCGCCTCACCGCGTTCACCTGTGCAGGCCGCCGCTGCAAATGGACCACCAAAGAGGAGACCCTGAGCCACAGATCCCGCCTCTGAAGAGGCTAATTCATTTAGTTGAGGGTCGAAGAGCATCAGAATGGAGTGCTGTCTCTCCGTGGAGATGGCCACGTTGGTGTTTCCAAGTTGGCAGACCACGCGTTGCACCCACCAAACTAGAATATCCGGATCTATGGGCACATTGGATTCCATGGCCTGAAAGGCCAGCTCCAGGATCTTCGTAAGGAGCCCGGAAATGTTAAGGAGTTTGTCCTGGCAGTTACACCAGGCCCTCTAGGCCCTTCATGGGGTCCTTAGCCCATTTTCTCATGAAATTGACCATGGAGTCTCTGTGACTTTACCAGCCAGGTCAGGTTTGGGGTATTCTGCACGTAGTCTGACAAGGACATCCTTGTCATAGCTCTGTCTAATATTATTCTTTACATACTCTGCTACTTCCTGTAGAGGGGTCCAACTGGATGACCGTGGGTGGACGATATCGCTTGGCTTAAAGGTCAACACCTTGGTGGCCTTGGAACGTGAATCTGCCAGACGTCTAGAGCATTTCATCTTATTGGGCCTGGTGCATCCTCCTGTTCACTATCACTGGACCCATTAGAGTTAGAGGCCGGGACCCAGGGTTTACCTGTGCTTCCGGATCTGTTATGTTGTGGTGTTCCTTGGAGTGCGCTCTTCTTCCCCGCCGCAGGATTTGTGGACATACATATATATATATATATATATATATATATATATATATATATATATATATATATATATATTATCTACTGGCGGTCGCCAGTAGATAGTTATAGTTAGGACCTATTTTCCATAGGAAATCCGCGACATTCTATTTGAAATAACTCTTGCGTCGGTTGACGAATCTTTGCGAAATTTTCAAACTTTATGGCCCGCTCCGGTCCGCTCCTACCCTGAAAGTCTCAGGGTGATTCGTCAAGCGGGGGCCGAGAAAAAGGGGGGTCCCAAAACGTGTTTTCCCCATTCATTTTCCCATAGGAAACTTTAGACACGGGTACAGCCCGAACTGCTGAACGGAATTACACCAAATTTGGCAAAGAGGTAGTTCTTGGTTCAGAAAGAACCCTTTTTGTTAAATGGTGTAAATCCGTTCAGTAGTTGCGGAGAAATTAAAAAAATAAGAGTCAAAAATCAATTTCCCATAGGAAACTTTATGCAAGGCTACAGCTCGAACTGCTGAACGGAATTACACCAAATTTGGCAAAAGGTAGTTCTTGGTTCAAAAAGAACCCTTTTTGTTAAATGGTGTAAATCCGTTCAGTAGTTGCTGAGAAAATCAAAAGTAAAAACACATATATATCTGGGCGGAGCCTAACCACACATGTCATCGTGAGATCTGATTGGCTGTCAGCACTTCATCCTGGAATTGCTGGCAGCCATCTTGGGACCAATATAAATGATAGTACCCCATTGAAATGCATTGTAGTGAATCGAAGATTTTGAGGGTTACCAAAAGGAGAACTATAAAGGGTGATAACAGACTTTAGTTACATTAGAATTCATTTGTTGATGGTACCATACTAATTTCAGGAATTGTGGTGTGTTCTAAGGTGATTTTACCCTGTGAAAAACCTTCTGCTGGGATATCATGAATCATGTTTGAGAGAAAACTATTTTCACATGCTTGTCCCATACAGTTTTGGAAGGTGCCCCAGAAGCTAAAATGAGAGCATATTTTCTGTAAATTCACATTATCTTTCTCAGTCATGTGAGAATGAAGTCTGACATTCTCAGTAAAACATGTACATCCAACAAGGGCAGAGACTGTCAGTTGATTCCTTTGTGTTCTACTGCAGCTTCCCAGAGTGTTCTAAAGAACAACTAGAGTGCTAACAGCCTTACTTATGACAAAAGTATGGCACACCTGAAGCCATCTTGATTGGAATAAACTGGTAACACTTAAAACATTTAATTTAAAAAGGAACAAAATGATGGGGTTCATCTTGTCATAGAAATTATGGTTAGTGCTCTGGAAAGAAAAATTAGGACATGTTTCAAGTGTGATCTCAAATATCTTCCTGTTATATTTCAACAGGAGCAGCCTGTCAGTTGATGCCTTTGTGTTCTACTGCAGCTTCCCAGAGTGTTCTAAAGAACAACTAGAGCGCTAACAGTCTTACTTATGACAAAAGTATGGCACACCTGAAGCCATCTTGATTGGAATAAACTGGTAACACTTAAAACATTTAATTTAAAAAGGAACAAAATGATGGGGTTCATTTTGTCATAGAAATTATGGTTAGTGCTGTAGAAAGAAAAATTAGGACATGTTTCAAGTGTGATCTCAAATATCTTCCTGTTATATTTCAACAGGAGCAGCCTGTCAGTTGATGCCTTTGTGTTCTACTGCAGCTTCCCAGAGTGTTCTAAAGAACAACTAGAGCGCTAACAGTCTTACTTATGACAAAAGTATGGCACACCTGAAGCCATCTTGATTGGAATAAACTGGTAACACTTAAAACATTTAATTTAAAAAGGAACAAAATGAGGGGGTTCATTTTGCCATAGAAATTATGGTTAGTGCTGTAGAAAGAAAAATTAGGACATGTTTTAAGTGAGATCTCAAATATCTTCCTGTTATATTTCAACAGGAGCAGCCTGTCAGTTGATGCCTTTGTGTTCTACTGCAGCTTCCCAGAGTGTTCTAAAGAACAACTAGAGTGCTAACAGCCTTACTTATGACAAAAGTATGGCACACCTGAAGCCATCTTGATTGGAATAAACTGGTAACACTTAAAACATTTAATTTAAAAAGGAACAAAATGAGGGGGTTCATTTTGCCATAGAAATTATGGTTAGTGCTGCAAAAAGAAAATTTAGTGCATGTTTTAAGTGAGATCTCAAATCCTCTTCTATTTCATTAGAAAATTCTGACATGCAGACTGAAACAATCCCTTTCAATACCAGCAGTAGACTTCCAGTTAACTCCTTGGTGAGCAGTAGCTTTACTACAGTGATCTAATGAACAACTAGAGTAATAACATTCTGAATTTATGGCAAATGTGTGACACATCTGAATGCCTTCTTGATGGAATCAAAGTAAAAAACTGAAAGCATTTCCTACTGAGGAGACTGCAGTAATGAGGAAATTAGGAAACTTCATAACAAAGAAGTCTTCCAAGATGGCCACCAGTGAAAAAAGAGCCCAAATGTAGCACAAATATTACCCAGATGTAGCCCACATATAGCCCAATGACAAAAGTGTGCAAAACACTTTTTATTTTTAGTTTTTTTGCAGTTTTATGTAGTGCAGACTGGTCAGGTATTGGAGCGTTGCATCTTAAAACATGACCCCCTACACTACAAAAACACCACTGCACTACCCTAAACCCTAAAACACTACCCCAGCACGACCCCCTACACTACACAAGCACCACTGCACTATCCTAAACCCTAAAACACTACCCCCAGCATGACCCCTACACTACACAAACACCACTGCACTACCCTAAACCCTAAAACACTACCCCAACACCACTGCACTAACCTAAATCCTAAAACACTACCCCAGCACGACCCCCTACACTACCCAAACACCACTGCACTACCCTAAAACATGACCCCCTACACTACACAAACACCACTGCACTACCCTAAACCCTAAAACACTACCCCCAGCACGACCCCCTACACTACACAAGCACCACTGCACTACCCTAAACCCTAAAACACTGCCCCCAGGACGACCCCGTACACTACACAAACACCACTGCACTACCTTAAACCCTAAAACACTACCCCCAGCACGACCCCTACACTGCCCGAACACCACTGCACTACCTTAAACCCTAAAACACTACCCCCAGCACGACCCCCTACACTGCCCGAACACCACTGCACTGCCCTAAACCCTGAAACACCACCCCCTTCACGACCCCCTACACTGCCCGAACACCACTGCACTGCCCTAAACCCTGAAACACCACACCCAGCATGACCCCTACACTGCCCGAACACCACTGCACTGCCCTAAACCCTGAAACACTACCCCCAGCAAGACCTCCTACACTGCCCGAACACCACTGCACTGCCCTAAACCCTGAAACATCACCCCCAGCAAGACCCCCTACACTGCCCGAACACCACTGCCCTAAACCCTGAAACACCACCCCCAGCACGACCCCCTACACTGCCCGAACACCACTGCACTGCCCTAAACCCTGAAACACCACCCCCAGCACGACCCCCTACACTGCCCGAACACCACTGCACTGCCCTAAACCCTGAAACACCACCCCCTGCACGACCCCCTACACTGCCCGAACACTACTGCACTGCCCTAAACCCTGAAACACCATCCCCAGCACGACCCCCTACACTGCACAAACACCACTGCACTGCCCTAAACCCTGAAACACTACCCCCAGCAAGACCCCCTACACTGCCCGAACACCACTGCACTGCCCTAAACCCTGAAACACCACCCCCAGCAAGACCCCCTACACTGCCCGAACACCACTGCCCTAAACCCTGAAACACCACCCCCAGCAGGACCCCCTACACTGCCCGAACACCACTGCACTGCCCTAAACCCTGAAACACCAGCCCCAGCACGACCCCTACACTGCCCGAACACCACTGCACTGCCCTAAACCCTGAAACACCACCCCCTGCACGACCCCCTACACTGCCCGAACACCACTGCACTGCCCTAAACCCTGAAACATCACCCCCAGCATGTCCCCCTACACTGCCTGAACACCACTGCACTGCCCTAAACCCTGAAACACCACCCCCTGCACGATCCCCTACACTGCCCGAACACTACTGCACTGCCCTAAACCCTGAAACACCAGCCCCAGCACGACCCCGTACACTGCCCGAACACCACTGCAGTGCCCTAAACCCTGAAACACCAGCCCCAGCACAACCGCCTACACTGCCCAAAAACCACTGCACTGCCCTAAACCCTGAAACACCAGCCCCAGCAAGACCCCCTACACTGCCCGAACACCACTGCACTGCCCTAAACCCTGAAACACCACCCCCAGCAAGACCCCCTACACTGCCCGAACACCACTGCACTAAAGCCTGAAACACCACCCCCAGCAAGACCACCTACACTGGCCAAACACCACTGCACTGCCCTAAACCCTGAAACACCACCCCCTGCACGACCCCCTACACTGACCAAACACCACTGCACTGCCCTAAACCCTGAAACACCACCCCCTGCATGACCCCCTACACTGCCCGAACACCACTGCACTGCCCTAAACCCTGAAACACCACCCCTCAGCACGACACCCTACACTGCCCAAACACCAATGCACTGCCCTAAACCCTGAAACACCACCCCCTGCACGACCTCCTACACTGCCGGAACACCACTGCACTGCCCTAAACCCTGAAACACCACCCCCAGCACGACCCGCTACACTGCCCGAACACCACTGCACTGCCCTAAACCCTGAAACATCAACCCCAGCAAGACCCCCTACACTGCCTGAACACCACTGCCCTAAACCCTGAAACACCACCCCCTACACTGCACGAACACCACTGCACTGCCCTAAACCCTGAAACACCACCCCCAGCACGACCCCCTACACTGCCCGAACACCACTGCACTGCCCTAAACCCTGAAACACCAGCCCCAGCAAGACCCCCTACACTGCCCGAACACCACTGCACTGCCCTAGACTCTGAAACACCAGCCCCAGCAAGACCCCCTACACTGCCCGAACACCACTGCACTGCCCTAAACTCTGAAACACCAGCCCCAGCATGACCCCCTACACTGCCCGAACACCACTGCACTGCCCTAAACCCTGAAACACCAGCCCCAGCACGACCCCCTACACTGCCCGAACACCACTGCACTGCCCTAAACCCTGAAACTCCACCCCCTGCACGACCCCCTACACTGCCCGAACACCACTGCACTGCCCTAAACCCTGAAACACCACCCCCTGCAGCACCCCCTACACTGCCCAAACACCACTGCACTGCCCTAAACCCTGAAACACCACCCCCTGCACCGCCCCCTACACTGCCCGAACACCACTGCACTGCCCTAAACCCTGAAACACCACCCCCAGCACGACCCCTTTACTGCTCGAACACCACTGCACTGCCCCAAACCCTGAAACACCACCCCCAGCATGACCCCCTACACTGCCCGAACACCACTGCCCTAAACCCTGAAACACCACCCCCTCCACGACCCCCTACACTGCCCGAACACCACTGCACTGCCCTAAACCCTGAAACACCACCCCCTACACTGCCCGAACACCACTGCACTGCCCTAAACCCTGAAACACCACCCCCAGCATGACCCCTACACTGCCCGAACACCACTGCACTGCCCTAAACCCTAAAACACCACCCCCAGCATTTCCCCCTACACTGCCCAAACACCACTGTACTGCCCTAAACCCTAGAACACTACCCCCAGCACGACCCCCTACACTACCCGAACACCACTGCACTACCCTAAACCCTAAAATACTACCCCCAGCACAACCCCCTACACTACCCGAACACGACTGCACTGCCCTAAACCCTCAAACACTCCACCCAGCACGACCCCCTACACTACCCGAACACCACTGCCCTAAACCCTAAAACACTCCCCCCAGCACGACCCCCTACACTACCCGAACACCACTGCACTGCCCTAAACCCTAAAATACTCCCCAGCACGACCCCCTACACTACCCAAACACCACTGCACTGCCCTAAACCCTAAAACACTACCCCCGCATGACCCCCTACACTACCCAAACACCAATGCACTACCCTAATCCCTAAAACACTACCCCCCGCATGACCCCTACACTACCCTAAACCCTAAAACACTACCCCCGCATGACTCCTACACTACCCAAAGACCACTGCACTACCCTAAACCCTAAAACACTACCCCCAGCAGTACCCCTACACTACCCAAACACCACTGCACTAACCTAAACCCTAAAACACTACCCCCAGCAGTACCCCTACACTACCCAAACACCACTGCACTACCCTAAATCACTCCCCCAGCACGACCCCCTACACTACCCAAACACCACCTCACTACCCTAAACCCTAAAACACTACCCCCAGCACGACCCCCTACACTACCCAAACACCACTGCACTACCCTAAACCCTAAAACACTCCCCCCAGCATGACTCCCTACACTACCCAAACACCACTGCACTACCCTAAACCCTAAATCTACCCCCAGCATGACCCCCTACACTACACAAACACCACTGCACTACCCTAAACCCTAAAACACTACCCCCAGCACGACCCTCTTCACTACCTAAACACAACTGCACAATTTGTTACAGACGTTGCAACGCAGGCCTGTGGTGCTTACTGGAAGTACCTAGTGGGCTAGTTGGGCCCCAGGGACCCTCAGGATTCAAGGTGACCTAATCCCCCAACATAAAACGCACCACGGGGCGCGTTTGCACAGTGGTGAAGGGAGGGGGCGGGGCCTCAGGTGACATGTGCGCAAACACGCCCTGTGGTGCGTTTTAAGTTGGGGAATTAATTCCCTTTGAATCCTGAGGGACCCTGGGGGCCAACTAGCCCACCAGGTACCTTCAGTAAGCACAACAGAGTTGCGTTGCAGAGAGGTGAAAAAGGTGCGTGGCCTCGGAACGCCTCTCTGCAACTCAGCTCTGTGGTCCTAACTGTAGGTACCTGGGGGCTAGTTGGGCCCCAGGGACCCTCAGAATTCAAGGGGACTTAATCCCGCAACTTAAAACGTGCCACGGGGTGCGTTTGCACACATGTCACCTCAGGCCCCCCTCCCTTCACCACTGTGCAAACGCGCTCTGTAGCGCGTTTTAAGAGGTAGTTTTAATCCCCTGCCCTATTATGTACTAGGGACTTGCAGAGGAGGTCATGCTAATCACAGGGGTACCCCAACGCATAGTGTTCCCTAGTGTATGTAGGTGTTTTCACTGTATTCTAAGTGTCTTTTAGCATAGCACTGGCTCTGGTTAGTCAGAGTCAGTTACCACCAGTACCCGTCTGAAAAAGTTGTGGGCACAGGATGATTTTGCAACAAGGCCTCTTTCTGCTCCTCTGTTGGTTCTTTCTGCACATCTTTTGCTTCTTTCTGTGCGTTTTTTCTTCTTTCTTCACATGTCCTACCTCTGTAGGCATAGTTAGAAACTAGCATTTAAAAAAACCTTTGAAATTCACTTAAAAAATCATAGGTTTCAGGCACGTTATAGTTAGAAATTAGCATTTAAAAAACCTTTGAAATTCACTGAAAAAACCATAGGTTTCAGACACGTTATAGTTAGAAATTAGCATTTAAAAACCTTTGAAATTCACTGAAAAAACCATAGGTTTTAGGGACAGTTATAGTTAGTTGGACATTTCCCTCGTACAAAACCATAGAAATTCCCCGTTATAGTTAGTTCAGCTAACTATAACTCGCGCTCCCGCAATGCACTGCTGATGACATCACATATTACATCACTCATGACATGGTCAGTGACATCACTGATGACATCACTGATGACATCTCAAATGACAATACGCCTGACAATACGCCTTTCCCTATATATATTAAACATATTTAAACTTTACAGAAACACACAGTCACTGGATGATGTCATCAGTGATGTCATTTGAGATGTCATCAGTGATGTCATCAGTGATGTCACTGACCATGTCATGAGTGATGTAATATGTGACGTCATCAGCAGTGCATTGCGGGGCGCGAGATATAGTTAGCTGAACTAACTATAACGGGGAATTTGTATGGTTTGTATGCAGTGAAATGTCCAACTAACTATAACTGTCCCTAAAACCTATGGTTTTTTCAGTGAATATATATATATTCACTGAAAAAACCATAGGTTTTAGGGACAGTTATAGTTAGTTGGACATTTCACTCGTACAAAACCATAGAAATTCCCCCGTTATAGTTAGTTCAGCTAACTATAACTCGCGCCCCCGCAATGCACTGCTGATGACGTCACATATTACATCACTCATGACATGGTCAGTGACATCACTGATGACATCACTGATGACATCTCAAATGACATCACTGATGACATCATCCATGTGATAATTTCATGCATCTTCTCACACCCTAATATAACTTTTGATACACCCACTCTAAATTACAGACTGCCATTCTCAAAACCATAGACACTCCAACACCAAAAACTACATACCCACTCACTGATTCTTAGGTCTACACACACATCCATTCACTCACCCGTACAGTCACTCATACTTACAGTCACTCAGTACAGGACTATCATATGCACTCATACACCTATATAAACACTCACACACCGCCACTCATCCATAGAGGTACTCACACACCTAGTCAGTCATGCAAAAAATTAATCACACACCCATTTACTCACCTATACAGTTATACACACACCAGCTCACTTACTCATACAAATACTAGCACATTCTTACGCTCTTATACAATAACTGATACAAGCACACACGCATCCATACAGCCACTCTCACTATCACATACTCTCACTTATAGCCATTTAAATACTCTAACACACATATATACTGCCTTTTACATATGTAGTTACTCGCACATGTACCACTGAGATATACATTCACTCACTAACACACCCATACACACACTCACCCACCCAAGCAGTCCATCACAGATGCACTCTTGAAATCATGCACCCAGTGAATCACCCACTCACACATCTATGTACAGAGTCACACACACCCCACCCACACAAACACTCAGGCAGCCATACAGATACTCAGAGAACCAATCAATAACCCATATAGACACTCATGTAGCTATTTGCAAATCCATGCATCCACTTACACACCAACAAACAGACGGATACAGACATTCACACAGTTTAGTCACTAACCCATGCATTCAGTAAGATACGTTTAATCACTCACTTGTAGAGTCAGTCACTCACATACTAAATCATCCATTCAGACACTTATACACCCACTCATTCTTCAATACGCCTTTCCCTATATATATTAAACATATTTAAACTTTACAGAAACACACAGTCACTGGATGATGTCATCAGTGATGTCATTTGAGATGTCATCAGTGATGTCATCAGTGATGTCACTGACCATGTCATGAGTGATGTAATATGTGACGTCATCAGCAGTGCATTGCGGGGGCGCGAGTTATAGTTAGCTGAACGAACTATAACGGGGAATTTCTATGGTTTTGTACGAGTGAAATGTCCAACTAACTATAACTGTCCCTAAAACCTATGGTTTTTTCAGTGAATTTCAAAGGTTTTTTAAATGCTAATTTCTAACTATAACGTGACTGAAACCTATGATTTTTTAAGTGAATTTCAAAGGTTTTTAAATGCTAGTTTCTAACTATGCCTACAGAGGTAGGACATGTGAAGAAAGAAGAAAAAACGCACAGAAAGAAGCAAAAGATGTGCAGAAAGAACCAACAGAGGAGCAGAAAGAGGCCTTGTTGCAAAATCATCCTGTGCCCACAACTTTTTCAGACGGGTACTGGTGGTAACTGACTCTGACTAACCAGAGCCAGTGCTATGCTAAAAGACACTTAGAATACAGTGAAAACACCTACATACACTAGGGAACACTATGCGTTGGGGTACCCCTGTGATTAGCATGACCTCCTCTGCAACACAACTCTGTTGTGCTTACTGAAGGTACCTGGTGGGCTAGTTTGCCCCAGGGTCCCTCAGGATTCAAAGGGAATTAATTCCCCAACTTAAAACGCACCACAGGGCGTGTTTGCGCACATGTCACCTGAGGCCCCGCCCCCTCCCTTCACCACTGTGCAAACGCGCCCCGTGGAGCGTTTTAAGTTGGGGGATTAGGTCACCTTGAATCCTAAGGGTCCCTGGGGCCCAACTAGCCCACCAGGTACTTCCAGTAAGCACCACAGACCTGCGTTGCAACGCCTGTAACAAATTGTGCAATTGTGTTTAGGTAGTGAAGAGGGTCGTGCTGGGGGTAGTGTTTTAGGGTTTAGGGTAGTGCAGTGGTGTTTGTATAGTGTAGGGGTCATGCTGGGGATAGATTTAGGGTTTAGGATAGTGCAGTGGTGTTTGGGTAGTGTAGGGAGTCGTGCTGGGAGAGTGTTTTAGGGTTTAGGGTAGTGCAGTGGTGTTTGGGAAGTGTAGGGGGTCGTGCTGGGGGTAGTGTTTTAGGGTTTAGGGTAAAGCAGTGGTGTTTGGGTAGTGTAGGGGGTCGTGCTGGGGGTAGTGATTTAGGGTTTAGGGTAGTGCAATGGTGTTTGGGTAGTGTAGGGGGTACTGCTGGGGTAGTGTTTTAGGGTTTATGGGAGTGCAGTGGTGTTTGGGTAGTGTAGGGGGTACTGCTGGGGGTAGTGTTTTAGGGTTTAGGGTAGTGCAGTGGTGTTTGGGTAGTGTAGGGGTTTGTGCTGGGGGTAGTGTTTTAGGGTTTAGGGTAGTGCAGTGGTGTTTGTGTAGTGTAGGGGGTAGTGTTTTAGGGTTTAGGGTAGTGCAGTGGTGTTTGGGTAGTGTAGGGGGTACTGCTGGGGGTAGTGTTTTAGGGCTTAAGGGTAGTGCAGTGGTCTTCGGGTAGTGTAGGGAGTCGTGCGGGGGTAGTGTTTTAGGGTTTAGGGTAGTGCAGTGGTCTTTGGGTAGTGTAGGGGGTCGTGCGGGGGTAGTGTTTTAGGGATTAGGGTAGTGCATTGGTGTTTGGGTAGTGTAGGGGGTCATGCGGGGGTAGTGTTTTAGGGTTTAGGGCAGTGCAGTGGTGTTTGGGTAGTGTAGGGGTCATGCTGGGGGAGTGTTTTAGGGTTTAGGGCAGTGCAGTGGTGTTCGGGCACTGTAGGGGGTCGTGCTGGGGGAGTGTTTTAGGGTTTAGGGCAGTGCAGTGGTGTTCGGGTAGTGTAGGGGGTCGTGCTGGGGGAGTGTTTGAGGGTTTAGGGCAGTGCAGTCGTGTTCGGGTACTGTAGGGGGTCGTGCTGGGGGAGTATTTTAGGGTTTAGGGTAGTGCAGTGGTGTTCGGGTAGTGTAGGGGGTGGTGCTGGGGGTAGTGTTCTAGGGTTTAGGGCAGTGCAGTGGGGTTCGGGCAGTGTAGGGGGTCGTGCTGGGGGTGGTGTTTTAGGGTTTAGGGCAGTGCAGTGGTGTTCGGGCAGTGTAGGGGGTCATGCTGGGGGTGGTGTTTCAGGGTTTAGGGCAGTGCAGTGGTGTTCGGGCAGTGTAGGGGTCGTTCAGGGGGTGGTGTTTCAGGGTTTAGGGCAGTGCTGTGGTGTTCGGGCAGTGTAGGGGGTCGTGCAGGGGGTGGTGTTTCAGGGTTTAGGGCAGTGGTGTTCGGGCAGTGTAGGGGGTCGTGCTGGGGGTGGTGTTTCAGTGTTTGGGGCAGTGCAGTGGTGTTCGAGCAGTAAAGGGGTCGTGCTGGGAGTAGTGTTTCAGAGTTTAGGGCAGTGCAGTGGTGTTCGGGCAGTGTAGGGGGCGGTGCAGGGGTGGTGTTTCAGGGTTTAGGGCAGTGCAGTGGTGTTCGGGCAGTGTAGGGGGTGGTGCAGGGGGTGGTGTTTCAGGGTTTAGGGCAGTGCAGTGGTGTTCGGGCAGTGTAGGGGGTCATGCAGGGGGTGGTGTTTCAGGGTTTAGGGCAGTGCAGTGGTGTTCGGGCAGTGTAGGGGGTCCTGCTGGGGCTGGTGTTTCAGGGTTTAGGGCAGTACAGTGGTGTTCGGGCAGTGTAGGGGCTGGTGGGGCTGGTGTTTCAGGGTTTAGGGCAGTGGTGTTCAGGCAGTGTAGGGGGTCTTGCTGGGGGTGATGTTTCAGGGTTTGGGGCAGAGCAGTGGTGTTCGGGCAGTGTAGGGGGTCGTGCTGGGGGCGGTGTTTCAGGGTTTAGGGCAGTGCAGTGGTGTTTGGGCAGTGTAGGGGTCGTGCTGGGGGTGGTGTTTCAGGGTTTAGGGCAGTGCAGTGGTGTTCGGGCAGTGTAGGGTGTCGTGCTGAGGGGTGGTGTTTCAGGGTTTAGGGCAGTGCAGTGGTGTTTGGGCAGTGTAGGGGGTCGTGCAGGGGGTGGTGTTTCAGGGTTTAGGGCAGTGCAGTGGTGTTCGGCCAGTGTAGGTGGCCTTGCTGGGGGTGGTGTTTCAGGGTTTAGTGCAGTGGTGTTCGGGCAGTGTAGGGGGTCGTGCTGGGGTGGTGTTTCAGGGTTTAGGACAGTGCAGTGGTGTTCCGGCAGTGTAGGGGGTCGTGCAGGGGGTGGTGTTTCAGGGTTTAGGGCAGTGCAGTGGTGTTTGGGCAGTGTAGGGGTCGTGCTGGGGGTGGTGTTTCAGGGTTTAGGGCAGTGCAGTGGTGTTCGGGCAGTGTAGGGTGTTGTGCTGAGGGTGGTGTTTCAGGGTTTAGGGCAGTGGTGTTTGGGCAGTGTAGGGGTCGTGCAGGGGTGGTGTTTCAGGGTTTAGGGCAGTGCAGTGGTGTTCGGCCAGTGTAGGTGGTCTTGCTGGGGGTGGTGTTTCAGGGTTTAGTGCAGTGGTGTTCGGGCAGTGTAGGGGGTCTTGCTGGGGGTGGTGTTTCAGGGTTTAGGGTGATGCAGTGGTGTGTCGGGCAGTGTAGGGGGTCGTGCTGGGGCTGGTGTTTCAGGGTTTTGGACAGAGCAGTGGTGTTCGGGCAGTGTAGGGGGTCGTGCTAGGGGTGGTGTTTCAGGGTTTAGGGCAGTGCAGTGGTGTTCGGGCAGTGTAGGGGTCCTGCAGGGGCTGGTGTTTCAGGGTTTAGGGCAGTGCAGTGGTGTTCGGGCAGTGTAGGGGGTCGTGCTGGGGTAGTGTTTTAGGGTTTAGGGTATTGCAGTGGTGCTTGTGTAGTGTAGGGGGTCGTGCTGGGGGTAGTGTTTTAGGGTTTAGGGTAGTGCAGTGGTGTTTGTGTAGTGTAGGGGGTCATGTTTTAGGGTAGTGCAGTGGTGTTTGGGTAGTGTAGGGGGTCGTGCTGGGGGTAGTGTTTTAGGATTTAGGGCAGTGCAGTGGTGTTCGGGTACTGTAGGGGGTCGTGCTGGGGGAGTGTTTTAGGGTTTAGGGCAGTGCAGTGGTGTTCGGGTAGTGTAGGGGTTGTGCTGGGGGAGTGTTTGAGGGTTTAGGGCAGTGCAGTCGTGTTCGGGTACTGTAGGGGGTCGTGCTGGGGGAGTATTTTAGGGTTTAGGGTAGTGCAGTGGTGTTCGGGTAGTGTAGGGGGTGGTGCTGGGGGTAGTGTTCTAGGGTTTAGGGCAGTGCAGTGGGGTTCGGGCAGTGTAGGGGGTCGTGCTGGGGGTGGTGTTTTAGGGTTTAGGGCAGTGCAGTGGTGTTCGGGCAGGGTAGAGGGTCATGCTGGCGGTGGTGTTTCAGGGTTTAGGGCAGTGCAGTGGTGTTCGGGCAGTGTAGGGGGTCATTCAGGGGTGGTGTTTCAGGGTTTAGGGCAGTGCTGTGGTGTTCGGGCAGTGTAGGGGGTCGTGCAGGGGGTGGTGTTTCAGGGTTTAGGGCAGTGGTGTTCGGGCAGTGTAGGGGGTCGTGCTGGGGGTGGTGTTTTAGTGTTTGGGGCAGTGCAGTGGTGTTCGAGCAGTAAAGGGGGTCGTGCTGGGAGTAGTGTTTCAGAGTTTAGGGCAGTGCAGTGGTGTTCGGGCAGTGTAGGGGGCGGTGCAGGGGTGGTGTTTCAGGGTTTAGGGCAGTGCAGTGGTGTTCGGGCAGTGTAGGGGGTGGTGCAGGGGGTGGTGTTTCAGGGTTTAGGGCAGTGCAGTGGTGTTCGGGCAGTGTAGGGGGTCATGCAGGGGGTGGTGTTTCAGTGTTTAGGGCAGTGCAGTGGTGTTCGGGCAGTGTAGGGGTCCTGCTGGGGCTGGTGTTTCAGGGTTTAGGGCAGTACAGTGGTGTTCGGGCAGTGTAGGGGCTGGTGGGGCTGGTGTTTCAGGGTTTAGGGCAGTGGTGTTCAGGCAGTGTAGGGGGTCTTGCTGGGGGTGATGTTTCAGGGTTTGGGGCAGAGCAGTGGTGTTCGGGCAGTGTAGGGGGTCGTGCTGGGGGTGGTGTTTCAGGGTTTAGGGCAGTGCAGTGGTGTTTGGGCAGTGTAGGGGTCGTGCTGGGGGTGGTGTTTCAGGGTTTAGGGCAGTGCAGTGGTGTTCGGGCAGTGTAGGGTGTCGTGCTGAGGGGTGGTGTTTCAGGGTTTAGGGCAGTGCAGTGGTGTTTGGGCAGTGTAGGGGGTCGTGCAGGGGGTGGTGTTTCAGGGTTTAGGGCAGTGCAGTGGTGTTCGGCCAGTGTAGGTGGCCTTGCTGGGGGTGGTGTTTCAGGGTTTAGTGCAGTGGTGTTCGGGCAGTGTAGGGGGTCGTGCTGGGGGTGGTGTTTCAGGGTTTAGGACAGTGCAGTGGTGTTCCGGCAGTGTAGGGGGTCGTGCAGGGGTGGTGTTTCAGGGTTTAGGGCAGTGCAGTGGTGTTTGGGCAGTGTAGGGGGTCGTGCTGGGGGTGGTGTTTCAGGGTTTAGGGCAGTGCAGTGGTGTTCGGGCAGTGTAGGGTGTCGTGCTGAGGGGTGGTGTTTCAGGGTTTAGGGCAGTGCAGTGGTGTTTGGGCAGTGTAGGGGCTCGTGCAGGGGTGGTGTTTCAGGGTTTAGGGCAGTGCAGTGGTGTTCGGCCAGTGTAGGTGGTCTTGCTGGGGGTGGTGTTTCAGGGTTTAGTGCAGTGGTGTTCGGGCAGTGTAGGGGGTCTTGCTGGGGGTGGTGTTTCAGGGTTTAGGGTGATGCAGTGGTGTGTGGGCAGTGTAGGGGGTCGTGCTGGGGCTGGTGTTTCAGGGTTTTGGACAGAGCAGTGGTGTTCGGGCAGTGTAGGGGGTCGTGCTAGGGGTGGTGTTTCAGGGTTTAGGGCAGTGCAGTGGTGTTCGGGCAGTGTAGGGGGTCCTGCAGGGGCTGGTGTTTCAGGGTTTAGGGCAGTGCAGTGGTGTTCGGGCAGTGTAGGGGGTCGTGCTGGGGGTAGTGTTTTAGGGTTTAGGGTATTGCAGTGGTGCTTGTGTAGTGTAGGGGGTCGTGCTGGGGGTAGTGTTTTAGGGTTTAGGGTAGTGCAGTGGTGTTTGTGTAGTGTAGGGGGTCATGTTTTAGGGTAGTGCAGTGGTGTTTGGGTAGTGTATGGGGTCGTGCTGGGGGTAGTGTTTTAGGATTTAGGTTAGTGCAGTGGTGTTTGGGTCGTGTAGGGGGTCGTGCTGGGGGTAGTGTTTTAGGGTTTAGGGTAGTGCAGTGGTGTTTGTGTAGTGTAGGGGGTCGTGATGGGGGTAGTGTTTTAGGGTTTAGGGTAGTGCAGTGGTGCTTGTGTAGTGTAGGGGGTCGTGCTGGGGGTAGTGTTTTAGGGTTTAGGGTAGTGCAGTGGTGTTTGTGTAGTGTAGGGGGTCATGTTTTAGGGTAGTGCAGTGGTGTTTGTGTAGTGTAGGGGGTCATGCTGGGGATAGTGTTTTAGGTTTTAGGATGGTGCAGTGGTACTTGTGTAGTGTAGGGGGTCGTGCTGGGGGTAGTGTTTTAGGGTTTAGGGTAGTGCAGTGGTGTTTTTGTAGTGTAGGGGGGTTATGTTTTAAGATGCAACGCTCCAATACCTGACCAGTCTGCACAACATAAAACTGCAAAAAAACTAAAAATAAGAAGTGTTTTGCACACTTTTGTCATTGGGCTATATGTGGGCTACATCTGGGTAATATTTGTGCTACATTTGGGCTCTTTTTTCACTGGTGGCCATCTTGGAAGACTTCTTTGTTATAACGTTTCCTAATTTCCTCATTTACTGCAGTCTCCTCAGTAGGAAATGCTTTCAGTTTTTTACTTTGATTCCATCAAGAAGGCATTCAGATGTGTCACACATTTGCCATAAATTCAGAATGTTAGCACTCTAGTTGTTCATTAGATCACTGTAGTAAAGCTACTGCTCACCAAGGAGTTAACTGGAAGTCTACTGCTGGTATTGAAAGTGATTGTTTCAGTCTGCATGTCAGAATTTTCTAATGAAATAGAAGAGGATTTGAGATCTCACTTAAAACATGCCCTAATTTTTCTTTCAGCAGCACTAACCATAATTTCTATTTCAAAAGAACCCCCTCATTTTGTTCCTTTTTAAATTAAATGTTTTAAGTGTTACCGGTTTATTCCAATCAAGATGGCTTCAGGTGTGCCATACTTTTGTAATAAGTAAGGCTGTTAGCGCTCTAGTTGTTCTTTAGAACACTCTGGGAAGCTGCAGTAGAACACAAAGGCATCAACTGGCAGGCTGCTCCTGTTGAAATATAACAGGAAGATATTTGAGATCACACTTGAAACGTCCTAATTTTTCTTTCTACAGCACTAACCATAATTTCTATGACAAAATGAACCCCATCATTTTGTTCCTTTTTAAATTAAATGTCTTAAGTGTTACCAGTTTATTCCAATCAAGATGGCTTCAGGTGTGCCATACTTTTGTCATAAGTAAGGCTGTTAGCACTCTAGTTGTTCTTTAGAACACTCTGGGAAGCTGCAGTAGAACACAAAGGAATCAACTGACAGTCTCTGCCCTTGTTGGATGTACATGTTTTACTGAGAATGTCAGACTTCATTCACACATGACTGAGAAAGATAATGTGAATTTACAGAAAATATGCTCTCATTTTAGCTTCTGGAGCACCTTCCAAAACTGTATGGGACAAGCATGTGAAAATAGTTTTCTCTCAAACATGATTCATGATATCCCAGCAGAAGGTTTTTAACAGGGTAAAATCACCTTAGAACACACCACAATTCCTGAAATTAGTATGGTACCATCAACAAATGAATTCTAATGTAACTAAAGTCTGTTATCACCCTTTATAGTTCTCCTTTTGGTAACCCTCAAAATCTTTGATTCACTACAATGCATTTCAATGGGGTACTATCATTTATATTGGTCCCAAGATGGCTGCCAGCAATTCCAGGATGAAGTGCTGACAGCCAATCAGATCTCACGATGACATGTGTGGTTAGGCTCCGCCCAGATATATATGTGATTTTACTTTTGATTTTCTCAGGAACTACTGAACGGATTTACACCATTTAAGCAAAAGGCACAACACTGAACCAAGGGCTACCTCTTTGCCAAATTTGGTGTAATTCCGTTCAGCAGTTCGGGCTGTAGCTGCGACTAAAGGTTCCTATGGAAAAATGAATGGGGAAAACACGTTTTGGGACCCCCCTTTTTTCTCGGCCCCCGCTTGACGAATCACCCCGAGACTTTCAGGATAGGAGCGGACCGGAGCGCCCCAACAAGTTGGAAACTTTCGCGAAGATTCGTCAACCGGCACCAACGTTATTTCAAATAGAATGTCGCGGATTTCCTATGGAAAATAGGTCCTAAATATAACTATCTACTGGCGACCGCCAGTAGATAATGTAAGAAGATTATATATTAGAATGTTGTGTTGAGAGTAAGACAAAACTTTATTCTTTCAAATATATAAGGAACTTTCCGATTTCATTTGTAAAGTGTTTTGGTTACCTTGATAGGTATTACTCAATGATACCATTGAACATTCCAAGATGGCTGCCTTGCTTTTGGTAATAACGAAGCTGTGATGTGAAATGATGTTGTCCTCTTTCTATGACCAGGTTTCATGGGGAGGGTGTGTATTTAAGTATGGTAAAATGTTTGGCTTGTCATCGTGAACAAGGCCGTGAATAACGGCCGGAACGCATGGATGATTTCACTCGTGCAATAAAAGCCAGACAGACAAACAAACCCACGGAGTGCCGGTTCCGCTTCATTGTAAAAACGAGGCACTTGCAGTAATATATATAGATATATATATATATAGATATTACACCAAGTATTCCTCTCGGAAAAATCCACACGCACTCACGGGTGATCTCGTGTTGCACTCTCTGTTTTTATTAAGGCAACAACATTTTCAACGACAAGCCCAACAGCCCTACGCGTTTTGGTCTGTCCTCAGACCTTGATCACGGGTACAAAACGCTTCACACAGTGCTCATATTTTAAAAAACCACATTTTACCACATGATGTTACATCACATCCTTTCTCAGGAGCGCTTTGCATTCTGGTAATTGTAGTGAGATGTTTTTGTGCAATTCTAAAGTAATATTGGTGAAAATAGTGCTTGTGAATACAAATAATAATTGTTATTGTGACAAATTTCCTAATTTTAACTGATTATTATACTTATAATTAATGTTCAACCATCAATTAAAATTGATTTAGTCATTTCGGTCTGAAAATAAACCGCATGTCCACTTATTTGGTTTGATTATGCAACCAGCCCTCCAGTGGGCAGATATTTCATAACATTGTTTATACCATGCGATGGAAGATATTGATACATAGTTTTTCCTATTATGGTACATGCCCTCTAGTGGGCCATATTCCAAGTGAATTAAGGACTCTACCCAAAGTACTTATTCATCTACTTCTTTGGTGAACATTTGTAATTGATTTATGCTTTTATATTCGGAAATTATCAGTTTCAATGGTTGTCACAAATCATCAATTCTAACATCTTATGATGTATATTTGTAACAATCAAATCCTATGAGAGGCAAAGAGGAATTAACTAATCCAATAGAGTGTAAAAGGGGAAAAAATGCAGGAAAGAATAAAACAAGAAAAAGAGGAGAAAGAGAAAAAAAAAGGGAAAGAAAGAAAGAAAGAAGGAAAGAGAAAAAAAGGGGAGAAAAAGAGAAGAAAGGAGAAAAAAAGAAAAAAAACAATTAGAAAAAAAGGCACACTAAGCAGTTATATTTATCCTTATATATATATTAACGATGTTATTTATAAATCATGATGGTTGATTTAGTCTCTCTTTATAGGTGTGAGTGCATCTCCTCATCTTTATTGAGCCCATTGGGGGCCAGAGTTCTAAAAGACAAGATGTGACGCGATTCCTTCTGTCTCAAAATCCTTTCTCGATTACCACCTCTCACATGGCGATCAACCATCTCCACAGCATAGAATTTTAACTTTGGGGAATGCGTAGTGAAACAGGAAACTGGTGAATCGTAAATTGAAAAGACTGTAAAATCGAGGCATTATGGCAACGCCGACAAGCTCAATTATGGACAAAAGGGAGGCTAAAAGAAATGAAATTATGGAATCATTCTTTGAAGAACAAAGTGCTCCTAATACAGGAAATGGAGCGCAATCAACTCCACGAAACATTGATATTAGAGGCAAACTGAGATTGTGGGAAAGATTATCAAAAAAAGAAATCAACAAATGGTGGGAGGTCACTTCTCTGAAAAAATACTTGGAAGTAAAAAGAGTACCCAGGGGACTACGAATCAACCTAATGCCTAATCATCAAGATACAAGCAATGATCTGTTACATGAATGGGGTGAGCACATTCTCAGATCCTCAATGGGACTAATGGAAATTCTCATCAAACATATTACAATTGCACTAGAAAGAACCACGGTACAATTAAGAGAATTGGAGAAAGAGCTGGAGAAAATCGAACTGAATACTGAACTTTTGAAATTTAAACGGGAACTGGAACATCAAATTGAAAAACATGAGGAATCAGTACAACTGCGCAAGCAGACGAAATTCCAAAGAGACAAGGAAGATTACTCAGAGGGGCGCATATTTACATATGCAAGGAAATTTGACATCTTAAAACAACAGGACAAACTTGATCTAGTCACAAACGCATCTGGAAGTCTGTCATCTCTGACATCAACTGATGCGAGCGAAAATGAATTGGAACAAGGAGGGGCACGTCCTAAATGCAATTTTTTGGGGATAATGAGACTGGCCCTACAGCAACATAATTGGGAAAAGAGCATGGGGGCACAGTCAGGAACGAACAGGGGAAGAGGTCGCTCAAAAACAAGCCAACACGAAGAGGCAAGCGCAACGACAGACCCCCAAAAAACCGGAACATCGACAAGAAGTATGAGACAGAAGAGGACCTAGAAAATAGTTTACAAGAACTTGAGGTAATCAACTTATCAAAAAGAATTATAACTGAAACAGAAACTCAAGTACTCAAGCGTGGTCTTTCTTTTTGCCCCACCAACGAAATGGACCTGGCACAAACCAGGATAGATATATACAAATATATCCGAAAATTGAAGCTCGCCAAAACTTTTAAAGAAAATTAACACTTGGCAGAATACAAAAAACACAAAGAAACACCTACCATGGACCTAAGAGCAGCAGATGCGGGACACTTTGTAACATTGATGGAACTGGATCAAGATGTAAATGAACCAAGCAATGATTTGGAAATGTATTGTTCCCAGCTGGGTGAAGGAACCAGCGGTAAAAAACCTAAATCTAAATTCTACCCACAATTACCAACTGGTAACAAAATCGAGACTTTTCACTAAGCGGTAGTTAAAGACTTATACCAACTCAAATCCAAAAGACATAAGTACAATTTGACATTGGAAGAACAAAAATTGATGATGAAATCATAATAAAGATGGCTGATAAAGGGGGAAATATCATCAACCAAGATAGAGATCTCTATATCCAGGAGGCTCACTCACAGTTGAGCAATACAAAACATTATCAGCAACTAAAGGAAAATCCGACGCAATTATACAAACAAGATCTTGACATAAAACTACAGGGTTGGTTTAAAAAGAAACTTTTAGACCATGATGAGAAAAAATATCTTACGACTGAACATCCTATAACTGCAACAATTTATTTCCTCCCAAAAATACACAAACACCCTACAAGACCGCCTGGGAGACCAATAATCTCTGCAAAGGGGTCTCTATTGGAGCCAATTGCAAATTTTGTAGATGGTTATCTGTTGCCATATGTAAAAGGATTAACATCATACCTACGAGACACAAGTGACTTATTACGAATCGTGCAAGAAATCACTTGGGAACCAACATATAAATTAATCACAATGGATGTGATCTCGTTATATACTAACATCCAAAATACAATTGGCATGACAGCATGTGAGTATTTTTTGAAAGAACGGAACATCCATTTTGCTAACCATAATGCAATGGTAATGGAAATGATTAAATTGTGTCTGACCCAAAATGTTTTTATGTTCGGAGATGAAATTTATCTACAAAAGGACGGAACAGCGATGGGTTTTTCCTTTAGTTCTAGTTATGCTTGTCTCACAATGGGTTGGTGGGAGCAAACGGTAGCATGGAACCCGGAAAATGACCAACATGTGGAAAAAAATATCATGGTTGAGGTATATAGATGATCTTCTCATAATATGGGATGGCTCTATGGAAGAATTTGAGCTATACTTCAATATCCTCAACAACACCAACACCAACCTGCATTTCAGGTACAATATAAGTGACAGTCGAGTGGTATTCTTGGACACTGAGATCTATATTGTGGAAAATAAGGTACACACAACATTACACCCCAAAAATACAGCAAGTAATGCAACATTACATGCGGAGAGTTTTCATCAAGCCACATTAATTAAAAATATTCCATACGGAGAGCTATTGAGAATACGACGAATATGCTCTGAGGACCATGAATGGCAAAAACACAGCAAACAATCGATGTACAGATTCAAAAAAAGAAAATATAACAAAAACATTTTGACATTTTGTTTAGAAAGAACCGAAAAGCAGCCAAGAATTGACATAATAAAGAACAAAATGCCACAACAAGACAAGGGGGAGGATGTAATTCGATTAATTACAACTTTTTCCACAGAATCAAAACAAATTGAAAAAATCTTACGGAAAAACTGGAACATCTTGTGTTTGGACCCCACTATTGCAAAAGTTGTAGGAAACCATCCAAGAATTACATACAGGAGAGCAAAAAATCTTAAAGATCAACTAGTTCACAGTCACTTCGAAATGAAAAAACAGAACACATGGTTGAATATCAAGGGGTTTTACAAGTGCTCCACTTGTAAAGTATGTCAGATTGCGCAAAATGTGAAAGAGATCCCCAATTTCCACTCTGGAAACCTATCCCTTATTTCGTAAGTCCTTGAAGACCTGGCTCTTCACCTGTCCTAACCTTTAAGCTTCCTACTCTATAGACACCTTTCACTCTGATCGCTTTCCGCAGCGCCTTGATGCCCCTGGGCTAAGTTCGCGCTCTACAAAACTTATATTCAATGGCAAACCAAAAAAAGTGGAAAATTAACCAACTAATTAATTGCAAAAGCCAATATGTCATCTACATAATTGAGCGTCCGTGCAAACTCAAATATGTGGGGAGCACTGTTTGTGAATTGAAAAAGCGCATCCTGGAGCACGTGAGGGCAACAACAAACAGGGATCGCAGTTATGCTGTTGCCGAACACATGGAAAAATATCATGAAGGGGACTGGAAAAATTTAAAATTCTATGCTGTGGAGATGGTCGATCGCCATGTGAGAGGTGGTAATCGAGAAAGGATTTTGAGACAGAAGGAATCGCGTCACATCTTGTCTTTTAGAACTCTGGCCCCCAATGGGCTCAATAGAGATGAGGAGATGTACTCACACCTATAAAGAGAGACTAAATCAACCATCATGATTTATAAATAACATCGTTAATATATATGTAAGGATAAATATGACTGCTTAGTTTGCCTTTTTTCTAATTGGGTTTTTTTCTCCTTCTTTTCTCCTTTCTTCTCTTTTTCTCTTTCCTTCTTTCTTTATTTCTTTATTTCCCTTTTTTTCTCTTTCTCCTCTTTTTCTTGTTTTATTCTTTCCTGCATTTTTTCCCCTTTTACACTCTATTGGATTAGTTAATTCCTCTTTGCCTCTCATAGGATTTGATTGTTACAAATATACATCATAAGATGTTAGAATTGATGATTTGTGACGACCATTGAAACTGATAATTTCCGAATATAAAAGCATAAATCAATTACAAATGTTCACCAAAGAAGTAGATGAATAAGTACTTCAGGTAGAGTCCTTAATTCACTTGGAATATGGCCCACTAGAGGGCATGTACCATATTAGGAAAAACTATGTATCAATATCTTCCATCGCATGGTATAAACAATGTTATGAAATATCTGCCCACTGGAGGGCTGGTTGCATAATCAAACCAAATAAGTGGACATGCGGTTTATTTTCAGACCGAAATGACTAAATCAATTTTAATTGATGGGTGAACATTAAGTATAAGTATAATAATCAGTTAAAATTAGGAAAATTTGTCACAATAACAATTATTATTTGTATTCACAAGCACTATTTTCACCAATATTACTTTAGAATTGCACAAAAACATCTCACTACAATTACCAGAATGCAAAGCGCTCCTGAGAAAGGATGTGATGTAACATCATGTGGTAAAATGTGGGTTTTTTAAATATGAGCACTGTGTGAAGCGTTTTGAACCCGTGATCAAGGTCTGAGGACAGACCGAAACGCGTAGGGCTGTTGGGCTTGTCGTTGAAAATGTTGTTGCATTAATAAAAGCAGAGAGTGCAACACGAGATCACCCGTGAGTGCGTGTGGATTTTTCCGAGAGGAATACTTGGTGTAATTTTATAACGGCTGAGCTCCGCCGTCTCCACAAACCGCATCGTCAGAGAGCGCCGGATGCCTGGAAGAGAGCCACATTTGTGGAATTCAATATATATATATATATATATATATATTATCTACTGGCGGTCGACAGTAGATAGTTATAGTTAGGACCTATTTTCCATAGGAAATCCGCGACATTCTATTTGAAATAACTCTTGCGTCGGTTGACGAATCTTCGCGAAATTTTCAAACTTTATGGCCCGCTCCGGTTCGCTCCTACCCTGAAAGTTTCGGGGTGATTCGTCAAGCGGAGGCCGAGAAAAAAGGGGGGTCCCAAAACGTGTTTTCCCCATTCATTTTCCCATAGGAAACTTTAGCCACGGCTACAGCCCGAACTGCTGAACGGAATTACACAAAATTTGGCAAAGAGGTAGTTCTTGGTTCAGAAAGAACCCTTTTTGTTAAATGGTGTAAATCCGTTCAGTAGTTGCGGAGAAATTAAAAAAATAAGAGTCAAAAAATCAATTTCCCATAGGAAACTTTATGCAAGGCTACAGCCCGAACTGCTGAACGGAATTACACCAAATTTGGCAAAGAGGTAGTTCTTGGTTCAGAAAGAACCCTTTTTGTTAAATGGTGTAAATCTGTTCAGTAGTTGCTGAGAAAATCAAAAGTAAAAACACATATATATCTGGGCGGAGCCTAACCACACATGTCATCGTGAGATCTGATTGGCTGTCAGCACTTCATCCTGGAATTGCTGGCAGCCATCTTGGGACCAATATAAATGATAGTACCCCATTGAAATGCATTGTAGTGAATCGAAGATTTTGAGGGTTACCAAAAGGAGAACTATAAAGGGTGATAACAGACTTTAGTTACATTAGAATTCATTTGTTGATGGTACCATACTAATTTCAGGAATTGTGGTGTGTTCTAAGGTGATTTTACCCTGTGAAAAACCTTCTGCTGGGATATCATGAATCATGTTTGAGAGAAAACTATTTTCACATGCTTGTCCCATACAGTTTTGGAAGGTGCTCCAGAAGCTAAATTGAGAGCATATTTTCTGTAAATTCACATTATCTTTCTCAGTCATGTGAGAATGAAGTCTGACATTCTCAGTAAAACATGTACATCCAACAAGGGCAGAGACTGTCAGTTGATTCCTTTGTGTTCTACTGCAGCTTCCCAGAGTGTTCTAAAGAACAACTAGAGTGCTAACAGCCTTACTTATGACAAAAGTATGGCACACCTGAAGCCATCTTGATTGGAATAAACTGGTAACACTTAAAACATTTAATTTAAAAAGGAACAAAATGATGGGGTTCATCTTGTCATAGAAATTATGGTTAGTGCTCTGGAAAGAAAAATTAGGACATGTTTCAAGTGTGATCTCAAATATCTTCCTGTTATATTTCAACAGGAGCAGCCTGTCAGTTGATGCCTTTGTGTTCTACTGCAGCTTCCCAGAGTGTTCTAAAGAACAACTAGAGCGCTAACAGTCTTACTTATGACAAAAGTATGGCACACCTGAAGCCATCTTGATTGGAATAAACTGGTAACACTTAAAACATTTAATTTAAAAAGGAACAAAATGAGGGGTTCATTTTGCCATAGAAATTATGGTTAGTGCTGCAAAAAGAAAATTTTGTGCATGTTTTAAGTGAGATCTCAAATCCTCTTCTATTTCATTAGAAAATTCTGACATGCAGACTGAAACAATCACTTTCAATACTAGCAGTAGACTTCCAGTTAACTCCTTGGTGAGCAGTAGCTTTACTACAGTGATCTAATGAACAACTAGAGTGCTAACATTCTGAATTTATGGCAAATGTGTGACACAACTGAATGCCTTCTTGATGGAATCAAAGTAAAAAACTGAAAGCCTTTCCTACTGAGGAGACTGCAGTAAATGAGGAAACTAGGAAACTTCATAACAAAGAAGTCTTCCAAGATGGCCACCAGTGAAAAAAGAGCCCAAATGTAGCACAAATATTACCCAGATGTAGCCCACATATGCCCAATGACAAAAGTGTGCAAAACACTTTTTATTTTTAGTTTTTTTGCAGTTTTATATAATGCAGACTGGTCAGGTATTGGAGCGTTGCATCTTAAAACATGACCCCCTACACTACAAAAACACCACTGCACTACCCTAAACCCTAAAACACTACCCCCAGCACGACCCCCTACACTACACAAGCACCACTGCACTATCCTAAACCCTAAAACACTAGCCCCAACATGACCCCCTACACTACACAAACACCACTGCACTACCCTAAACCCTAAAACACTACCCCAACACCACTGCACTAACTTAAATCCTAAAACACTACCCCGGCACGACCCCTACACTACCCAAACACCACTGCACTACCCTAAAACATGACCCCTACACTACACAAACACCACTGCACTACCCTAAACCCTAAAACACTACCCCCAGCACGACCCCCTACACTACACAAGCACCACTGCACTACCCTAAACCCTAAAACACTACCCCCAGCACGACCCCTACACTACACAAACACCACTGCACTACCTTAAACCCTAAAACACTACCCCCGCACGACCCCCTACACTACCCAAACACCACTGCACTAACCTAAATCCTTAAACACTGCCCCCAGCACGACCCCTACACTACCCAAACACCACTGCACTACCCTAAAGCATGACCCCTACACTACACAAACACCACTGCACTACCCTAAACCCTAAAACACTACCCCAGCACGACCCCTACACTACACAAGCACCACTGCACTACCCTAAACCCTAAAACACTACCGCCAGGACGACCCCCTACACTGCCCGAACACCACTGCACTGCCCTAAACCCTGAAACACATACCCTAGCACGACCCCCTACACTGCCCGAACACCACTGCACTGCCCTAAACCCTGAAACACCACCCCCTTCACGACCCCCTACACTGCCCGAACACCACTGCACTGCCCTAAACCCTGAAACACCACCCCCAGCACTCCCCTACACTGCCCGAACACCACTGCACTGCCCTAAACCCTGAAACACTACCCCCAGCAAGACCTCCTACACTGCCCGAACACCACTGCACTGCCCTAAACCCTGAAATATCACCCGCAGCAAGACCCCCTACACTGCCCGAACACCACTGCCCTAAACCCTGAAACACCACCCCCAGCACGACCCCTACACTGCCCGAACACCACTGCACTGCCCTAAACCCTGAAACACCACCCCTGCACGACCCCCTACACTGCCCGAACACCACTGCACTGCCCTAAACCCTGAAACACCATCCCCAGCACGACCCTCTACACTGCCCGATCACCACTGCCCTGCCCTAAACCCTGAAACACTACCCCCAGCAAGACCCCCTACACTGCCCGAACACCACTGCACTGCCCTAAACCCTGAAACATCACCCCCAGCAAGACCCCTACACTGCCCGAACACCACTGCCCTAAACCCTGAAACACCACCCCCAGCAAGACCCCTACACTGCCCGAACACCACTGCACTGCCCTAAACCCTGAAACACCAGCCCCAGCACGACCCCTACAAAGCCCGAACACCACTGCACTGCCCTAAACCCTGAAACACCACCCCCTGCACGACCCTCTACACTGCCCGAACACCACTGCACTGCCCTAAACCCTGAAACACCACCCCCAGTACGACCCCCCTACAGTGCCCGAACACCACTGCACTGCCCTAAACCCTGAAACACCACCCCCTGCACGATCCCCTACACTGCCCGAACACTACTGCACTGCCCTAAACCTTGAAACACCACCCCCAGCACGACCCCTACACTGCACGAACACCACTGCACTGCCCTAAACCCCGAAACACTACCCCCAGCAAGACCCCTACACTGCCCGAACACCACTGCACTGCCCTAAACCCTGAAACATCACCCCCAGCAAGACCCCCTACACTGCCCGAACACCACTGCCCTAAACCCTGAAACACCACCCCCAGCAAGACCCCCTACACTGCCCGACCACCACTGCACTGCCCTAAACCCTGAAACACCACCCCCAGCATGACCCCCTACACTGCCCGAACACCACTGCACTGCCCTAAACCCTGAAACACCACCCCCAGCACGACCCCCTACACTGCCCGAACACCACTGCACTGCCCTAAACCATGAAACACCAGCCCCAGCACGACCCCCTACACTGCCCGAACACCACTGCACTGCCCTAAACCCTGAAACACCACCCCCAGCACGACCCCCTACACTGCCCGAACACCACTGCACTGCCCTAAACCCTGAAACACCAGCCCCAGCACGACCCCGTACACTGCCCGAACACCACTGCACTGCCCTAAACCCTGAAACACCAGCCCCAGCACGACCGCCTACACTGTCCGAAAACCACTGCACTGCCCTAAACCCTGAAACACCAGCCCCAGCAAGACCCCCTACACTGCCCGAACACCACTGCACTGCCCTAAACCCTGAAACACCACCCCCAGCAAGACCCCCTACACTGCCCGAACACCACTGCACTAAAGCCTGAAACACCACCCCCAGCAAGACCACCTACACTGGCCGAACACAACTGCACTGCCCTAAACCCTGAAACACCACCCCTGCACGACCCCCTACACTGCCCAAACACCACTGCACTGCCCTAAACCCTGAAACACCACCCCCTGCACGACACCCTACACTGCCCGAACACCACTGCACTGCCCTAAACCCTGAAACACCACCCCCAGCACGACCCCCTACACTGCCCGAACACCACTGCACTGCCCTAAACCCTGAAACACCACCCCTGCACAACCTCCTACACTGCCGGAACACCACTGCACTGCCCTAAACCCTGAAACACCAGCCCTAGCACGACCCCCTACACTGCCCGAACACCACTGCACTGCCCTAAACCCAGAAACATCAACCCCAGCAAGACCCCCTACACTGCCTGAACACCACTGCCCTAAACCCTGAAACACCACCCCCTACACTGCACGAACACCACTGCACTGCCCTAAACCCTGAAACACCACCTCCAGCAAAACCCCCTACACTGCCCGAACACCACTGCACTGCCCTAAACCCTGAAACACCAGCCCCAGCACTACCCCGTACACTGCCCGAACACCACTGCACTGCCCTAAACCCTGAAACACCAGCCCCAGCACGACCGCCTACACTGCCCGAAAACCACTGCACTGCCCTAAACCCTGAAACACCAGCCCCAGCAAGATCCCCTACACTGCCCGAACACCACTGCACTGCCCTAAACCCTGAAACACCACCCCCTGCACGACCTCCTACACTGCCGGAACACCACTGCACTGCCCTAAACCCTGAAACACCACCCCTGCACGACCTCCTACACTGCCGGAACACCACTGCACTGCCCTAAACCCTGAAACACCACCCCCAGCACGACCCCTACACTGCCCGAACACCACTGCACTGCCCTAAACCCTGAAACATCAACCCCAGCAAGACCCCCTACACTGCCTGAACACCACTGCCCTAAACCCTGAAACACCACCCCCTACACTGCACGAACACCACTGCACTGCCCTAAACCCTGAAACACCACCTCCAGCAAAACCCCCTACACTGCCTGAACACCATTGCTCTGCCCTAAATCCTGAAACACTAGCCCCAGCACGACCCCCTACACTGCCCGAACACCACTGCACTGCCCTAAACCCTGAAACACCAGCCCCAGCACGACCCCTACACTGCCCGAACACCACTGCACTGCCCTAAACCCTGAAACACCAGCCCCAGCAAGACCCCCTACACTGCCCGAACACCACTGCACTGCCCTAAACCCTGAAACACCAGCCCAAGTATGACCCCCTACACTGCCCGAACACCACTGCACTGCCCTAAACCCTGAAACACCAGCCCCAGCACGACCACCTACACTGCCCGAACACCACTGCACTGCCCTAAACCCTGAAACACCAGCCCCAGCACAACCCCCAGCACAACCCCTACACTGCCCGAACACCACTACACTGCCCTAAACCCTGAAACACCAGCCCCAGCACGACCCCCTACACTGCCCGAACACCACTGTACTGCCCTAAACCCTGAAACACTAGCCCCAGCATGACCCCCTACACTGCCCGAACACCACTGTACTGCCCTAAACCCTGAAACACTAGCCCCAGCATGACCCCCTACACTGCCCGAACACCACTGCACTGCCCTAAACCCTGAAACACCACCCCCAGCATGACCCCCTACACTGCCCGAACACCAGTGCACTGCCCTAAACCCTGAAACACCACCCCCTGCACCACCCCCTACACTCCCCGAACACCACTGCACTGCCCTAAACCCTGAAACACCACCCCCTGCACCGCCCCCTACACTGCCCGAACACCACTGCACTGCCCTAAACCCTGAAACACCACCCCCAGCACGACCCCCTTTACTGCTCGAACACCACTGCTCTGCCCCAAACCCTGAAACCCCACCCCCAGCACGACCCCCTACACTGCCCGAACACCACTGCCCTAAACCCTGAAACACCACCCCCTGCACGACCCCCTACACTGCTCGAACACCACTGCACTGCCCTAAACCCTGAAACACCACCCCCTACACTGCCCGAACACCACTGCACTGCCCTAAACTCTGAAACACCACCCCCAGCACAACCCCCTACACTGCCCGAACACCACTGCACTGCCCTAAACCCTAAAACACCACCCCCAGCATTACCCCCTACACTGCCCAAACACCACTGCACTGCCCTAAATCCTAGAACACTAGCCCCAGCACGACCCCCTACACTACCCGAACACCACTGCACTACCCTAAACCCTAAAATACTACCCCCAGCACAACACCCTACACTACCCAAACATGACTGCACTGCCCTAAACCCTCAAACACTCCCCCAGCACGACCCCCTACACTACCCGAACACCACTGCACTGCCCTAAACCCTAAAACACTCCCCCAGCATGACCCCTTACACTACCCGAACACCACTGCACTGCCCTAAACCCTAAAACACTCCCCCAGCACGACCCCCTACACTACCCAAACACCACTGCACTGCCCTAAACCCTAAAACACTACCCCCGCATGACCCCCTACACTACCCAAACACCAATGCACTACCCTAATCCCTAAAACACTATCCCCCGCATGATCCCCTACACTACCCTAAACCCTAAAACACTACCCCCCGCACGACTCCCTACACTACCCAAAGACCACTGCACTACCCTAAACCCTAAAACACGACCTCCTACACTACACAAACACCACTGCACTACCCTAAACCCTAAAACACTACCCCCTACACTACACAAACACCACTGCACTACCCTAAACCCTAAAAACTACCCCCAGCACGAACCACTACACTACCCAAACACCACTGCACTACCCTAAACCCTAAAAACTACCCCCAGCAGTACCCCTACACTACCCAAACACCACTGCACTACCCTAAACCCTAAAACACTACCCCCAGCAGTACCCCCTACACTACCCAAACACCACTGCACTACCCTAAATCACTACCCCCAGCACGACCCCCTACACTACCCAAACACCACTGCACTACGCTAAACCCTAAAACACTACCCCCAGCACGACCCCCTACACTACCCAAACACCACTGCACTACCTTAAACCCTAAAACAGTCCCCCCAGCACGACTCCCTACACTACCCAAACACCACTGCACTACCCTAAACCCTAAATCTACCCCCAGCATGACCCCTACACTACACAAACACCACTGCACTACCCTAAACCCTAAAACACTACCCCCAGCACGACCCTCTTCACTACCTAAACACAACTGCACAATTTGTTACAGGCGTTGCAACGCAGGCCTGTGGTGCTTACTGGAAGTACCTAGTGGGCTAGTTGGGCCCCAGGGACCCTCAGGATTCAAGGTGACCTAATCCCCCAACTTAAAACGCACCACGGGCGCGTTTGCACAGTGGTGAAGGGAGGGGGCGGGCCTCAGGTGACATGTGCGCAAACACGCCCTGTGGTGCGATTTAAGTTGGGGAATTAATTCCCTTTGAATCCTGAGGGACCCTGGGGGCCAACTAGCCCACCAGGTACCTTCAGTAAGCACAACAGTGTTGCGTTGCAGAGAGGTGAAAAAAGGTGCGGGCCTCGGAACGCCTCTCTGCAACTCAGCTCTGTGGTCCTAACTGTAGGTACCTGCGGGCTAGTTGGGCCCCAGGGACCCTCAGAATTCAAGGGGACTTAATCCCGCAACTTAAAACGCGCCACGGGGTGCATTTGCACACATGTCACCTCAGGCCCCCCCTCCCTTCACCACTGTGCAAACGCGCCCTGTAGCGCGTTTTAAGAGGTAGTTTTAATCCCCTGCCCTATTATGTACTAGGGACTTGCAGAGGAGGTCATGCTAATCACAGGGGTACCCCAACGCATAGTGTTCCCTAGTGTATGTAGGTGTTTTCACTGTATTCTAAGTGTCTTTTAGCATAGCACTGGCTCTGGTTAGTCAGAGTCAGTTACCACCAGTACCCGTCTGAAAAAGTTGTGGGCATAGGATGATTTTGCAACAAGGACTCTTTCTGCTCCTCTGTTGGTTCTTTCTGCACATCTTTTGCTTCTTTCTGTGCGTTTTTCTTCTTTCTTCACATGTCCTACCTCTGTAGGCATAGTTAGAAACTAGCATTTAAAAAACCTTTGAAATTCACTTAAAAAATCATAGGTTTCAGGCACGTTATAGTTAGAAATTAGCATTTAAAAAACCTTTGAAATTCACTGAAAAAACCATAGGTTTCAGACACGTTATAGTTAGAAATCAGCATTTAAAAAACCTTTGAAATTCACTGAAAAAACCATAGGTTTTAGGGACAGTTATAGTTAGTTGGACATTTCACTCGTACAAAACCATAGAAATTCCCCCGTTATTGTTAGTTCAGCTAACTATAACTCGCGCCCCCGCAATGCACTGCTGATGACGTCACATATTACATCACTCATGACATGGTCAGTGACATCACTGATGACATCACTGATGACATCTCAAATGACATCACTGATGACATGACTGATGACATCATCCATGTGATAATTTCATGCATCTTCTCACACCCTAATATAACTTTTGATACACCCACTCTAAATTACAGACTGCCATTCTCAAAACCATAGACACTCCAACACCAAAAACTTCATACCCACTCACTGATTCTTAGGTCTACACACACATCCACTCACTCACCCGTACAGTCACTCATACTTAGTCACTCAGTACAGGACTATCATATGCACTCATACACCTATATAAACACTCACACACCGCCACTCATCCATAGAGGTACTCACACACCTAGTCAGTCATGCAAAAAACTTAATCACACACCCATTTACTCACCTATACAGTTATACACACACCAGCTCACTTACTCATACAAATACTAGCACGTTCTTACGCTCTTATACAATCACTGATACAAGCACACACTCATCCATACAGTCACTCTCACAATCACACACTCTCGCTTATAGCTATTTATATACTCCAACACACATATATACTGCCTTTCACATATGTAGTTACTCATACATGTACCACTGAGATATACATTCAATCACTAACACACCCAAACACACACTCACCCACCCATACAGTCTATCACAGATGCACTCTTGAAATCATCCACCCAGTGAATCACCCACTCACACATCTATGCACAGAGTCGCACACACCCCACCCACACAAACACTCAGGCACCCATACAGATACTCAGACAACCAATCAATAACTCATATAGACACTCATGTAGCTATTCACAAACCCATGCAGCCACTTACACAGCAACAGACAGACGGATACAGACATTCACCCAGTTTAGTCACTAACCCATGCATTCAGTAAGATACGTTTAATCACTCACTTATAGAGTTAGTCACGCACCTACTAAATCATCCATTCAGACACTTATACACCCACTCATTCGTCAATACGCCTTTCCCTATATATATTAAACATATTTAAACTTTACAGAAACACACAGTCACTGGATGATGTCATCAGTGATGTCATTTGAGATGTCATCAGTGATGTCATCAGTGATGTCACTGTCCATGTCATGAGTGATGTAATATGTGACGTCATCAGCAGTGCATTGCGGGGGCGCGAGTTATAGTTACCTGAACTAACTATAACGGGGGAATTTCACGGGTTTTGTACGAGTGCAATGTCCAACTAACTATAACTGTCCCTAAAACCTATTGATTGTGAGAGTGGCTGTATGGATGAGTGTGTACTTGTATCAGTGATTGTATAAGAGCGTAAGAATGTGCTAGTATTTGTATGAGTAAGTGAGCTGGTGTGTGTATAACTGTATAGGTGAGTAAATGGGTGTGTGATTAAGTTTTTGCATGACTGACTAGGTGTGTGAGTACCTCTATGGATGAGTGGCGGTGTGTGATTGTTTATATAGGTGTATGAGTGCATATAATAGTCCTGTACTGAGTGACTATAAGTATGAGTGACTGTACGGGTGAGTGAGTAGATGTGTGTGTGTAGACCTAAGAATCAGTGAGTGTGTATATAGTAATTGGTGTTGGAGTGTCTATGGTTTTGACAATGGCAGTCTGTAATTTACAGTGGGTGTATCAAAAGTTATATTAGGGTTTGAGAAGATGCATCAAATTATCACATGGATGATGTCATCAGTGATGTCATCAGGGATGTCATCAGTGATGTCACTGACCATGTCATGAGTGATGTAATATGTGACGTCATCAGCAGTGCATTGCGGGGGCGCGAGTTATAGTTACCTGAACTAACTATAACTGTACGAGTGCAATGTCCAACTAACTATAACTGTCCCTAAAACCTATGGTTTTTTCAGTGAATATATATATATATATATCTTCCAAAGGTTGCCCAAAAATGAAAGCGCACACGATGACAGACAGACCTCAGCTTTCGCGGCAAAGTCTTTATTCGGCATACAGGCAAGCACATATGGATATTTCAGTCCCCTTCACCCAACGCGTTTCGGAGCTGCTGCTCCTTGTTCACGGGTGTCACCTTTCTGTGCAGATACATGGGGAATTAGTCTCTGATTCCACTTTATATCGCCCTCTGGTGGGCTCGTGTAATGCATTGCTTCATGGGACCTGTAGTCCCCACGTTCAAATATTACCCCGATGGGTTCTGCCTGAAAGGGTTCTTTTCATGCTCTTGATAGAGCCTCCAATGTGTCAGCCAGTATAATAATGCTCCTCCCGGTCATTCTGTTACGGCGATTCCCGTGTATCCGGAATCAACAGCCCACAATGATAATGCGGCGGTGCTGCTTTCCCGACCTGGACCGGCCGGTAAATATCTTCCAAAGGTTGCCCAAAAATGAAAGCGCACACGATGACAGACAGACCTCAGCTTTCGTGGCAAAGTCTTTATTCGGCATACAGGCAAGCACATATGGATATTTCAGTCCCCTTCACCCAACGCGTTTCGGAGCTGCTGCTCCTTGTTCACGGGTGTCACCTTTCTGTGCAGATACGTGGGGAATTAGTCTCTGATTCCACTTTATATCGCCCTCTGGTGGGCTCGTGTAATGCATTGCTTCATGGGACCTGTAGTCCCCACGTTCAAATATTTTCCCGATGGGTTCTGCCTGAAAGGGTTCTTTTCATGCTCTTGATAGAGCCTCCAATGTGTCAGCCAGTATAATAATGCTCCTCCCGGTCATCCTGTTACGGCGATTCCCGTGTATCCGGAATCAACAGCCCACAATGATAATGCGGCGGTGCTGCTTTCCCGACCTGGACCGGCCGGTAAATATCTTCCAAAGGTTGCCCAAAAATGAAAGCGCACACGATGACAGACAGACCTCAGCTTTCGCGGCAAAGTCTTTATTCGGCATACAGGCAAGCACATATGGATATTTCAGTCCCCTTCACCCAACGCGTTTCGGAGCTGCTGCATATATTTCGTACCTGATTTGCCAATAAATTGCCTACTATAGGACGCCTGGAATGGGAGTGTGTCTCTGTTCTCTGTGGTGGAGGTGTGGATTTGAATATAACGGTAACCAGCCGGGAGACGCACCACTGAAGATTGAAGCGGATCCATGAGGCTTGATGCAACTGCCTTTTTATGGAACATTCGGCTAATGAAATATTGTAATGGCAATCTAGTTATGTGGCATGATATGTTTGGTGAGAATATACTTACCTATTACCGGATGATCAATGAACATTTCAAGAGGCGAACTTTCAATACCATAATGCATCAGTGATGGAGGAGTCACTATGACGCTCACATGGGCTCAATTGGAATTATGCTAATGAGAGGTTTGGAAACGCAGCCTGCAAAGATTGTCAACCATTTGGCCCGTGATCAAGGACTGTAAGGTTTGAAACGCGTTGGGCCTTTGCATATATTTCGTACCTGATTTGCCAATAAATTGCCTACTATAGGACGCCTGGAATGGGAGTGTGCCTCTGTTCTCTGTGGTGGAGGTGCGGATTTGAATGTATATATATATGTATATGTATATTTTTTTATATGTATATATATTATTTTTTTCACTAAAAAACAACTATTAAAGTGAAGTTTTAGTAAGAATTGGTACTAAGATCTCAGCTTACTTAAAAAAAAAATAGAAATTCACTGAGAAAACCAAAGGTTAAAGTGATGTTATAGTAAATTGTGCCCCCATGCACTACTTTTGACATCACATATTACATCATTCATGACATGTTAAGCGACATCACTGATGACCTTCGGGCAGGCCCTGAAGCAAATCCCCTCCTCATGGGCAGCCATAACTCTTAGCTGCCGACCTTTGGCTCTGAGCAGCATACGCATGGTCACAGGGCCTGGCCTCCAGGCAGGCCCTGACACCAACGTCACCACAAGTAATTCAGGTCTTAAGCCGTGCCCAACAGGGGGGTTGGCAGAGGGGCCTGCGCCCAACCCTGCTGCAGGTGGCCAACTACCCACTGTTAATGGCCAAAAGCAGTGTGCAATGGGTTGTTAGCCACAGGGCCTGGCCTCCACCCCAGCCCTCTGTCTAACTCCACCATGGGTGGCCAACCCCCAGCAGATACTCATTCCCCTCCCCGACACCCAACCCACATATTTGTATTTATTTCTTTTTTTAAAGATGTTTCTATTACTTTGGTACCCATTGCTCAAGCTTCACCCCCATGGTATTGTAGTACTGTGCAAGCTTCCTTAAGGAACCTTGACAAGTACTATGCGGGTGAAGCTTGAGCTGCACCTCCTGTGCAGTATGTTGCCGTAGAACTGGTGGCACAAATTCTTCTTTTTAAATTTAGACCCAGGTGGTCGGTGTTTCCCCGACAAGTGCCCCCCCACAAGTGACCCCCAGGCACTTGTGGGAGCTGTATTTAGCAAATGTGCCACATTATTTACCCCATAATTTGCATAGTTCACAAAAATGTTGTCTTTAGCTCAAATTGATGAAAATAGAACTTCCAGAAAATATCCCACATAATTTGTCATTTCCCCACTTTAAATCTGAAATGACTTTTAATTTCCAAATTGACATCAGAATTGAGAACTGAGTGCGGTCTTCCACTCATTGTATTTTCAGCAAGGTCAACATGTAAGACATAATCCTCTGATATAATTCAAAACTTGCTGTACAAATTGAAAGAACGATGGATTTTATGTGGTTTTTTAAATGTATCAAAAAAATATATATATTGTGAGTTTTAAATAACTAAACAATAAATTTCTTCTTACCCATGTAATTTGGATAACAGTGCCTCATAATTTGCTACTCCACACCACATAGTCCTAGTAACCCTGACAAGCGCAAATCTCTACAGACTGGGCTGAGGGCTATCATTATTATGATAAAATCTATGGGGCATATTACCAAGGACAAGCGAAAAATATCGCAAATCGCGCTTAGCGCGATTTACATTATCGCCGTCTATCGCTGGAGTACATCGCCATGTCAGCGGCGTATTAGCAACGCTTTGCGCAATGGCGATGTAAACTCCAGCGATAGACGGGGATAATTGGCATTAGCGTGAGAAAAGAAGCGTAAATGAATGTGCGCTATTGTAAACCTTGCTGATAGTGGAGTGTGGACTTAACATTATAATCCACCTCCCATTGTGAACATAGCTTAGTCAAGTTTTGAACAGGGGTTAAAACCCGGCGATAACCGCGGTTAGCGCGGCTTTTATTATCGCTTCGCGGGTCCGGCCCTGCATTGATAATAGGGCGATGTTGTGTTTGGGAGGGATTCAATGAGGATTAGGTGAGGAACGCCGACTTTGCATGTCATTAGTGATATTGATCACTAACATGCAAAGTAGCAAGGAAACAGGCGCTAACGCTTGTTAGCGTGTCCTTGTTAATTAAGTGATAAAAAAAATCGCCGCTTTTTCGGCGCTATGTGCCGAAAAAGCGGCGATATAAGCCTTGATAATATGCCCCTATGTTTCGTAGGGAACCATGAAATATTGTTTGCATATTTCACGGTTCCCTGTGAGTTATGTATTTTTCTACCACTGCATTTTGCGCAATAAAAAAATCATTCAAACATGAAATATATGATTGCATGACTACCCACGTGGACCATGTCTCTGTGGAATTTTACCGAGCCAATTCCTTAATCCCTTGAAGAGTGCAAGCTGGCATGGCGTCTTTACATGCTATTGGCAGCCGGTGACTCACTAGCCCTCCCTAGGGTGATGTGGGGTTAACAGCAGCATGATCCACTCCCAACCCCCCGTCCATTACAGGTGACTGAGGGGGAAAGTGACTCCGCAGAATGCCGCCTCTGCAGAATCTAATAGCTCGTCCAACTTCCTCTTTACTGGAACTGGCTGTAACGTTAGACGCGGTGGACGAGGCTGAAGTGAGAGGGACCTGTCTGTCTGTGCTGTGGCCTAGACTCTGGTACGCACAGCCTGGACCCACCCCATCATGTCACATCATTACAAGACCGTGATTGCAAAGTTCTCTGGGCCTTATTTACAAGATGCTGCCGTAGGGCAGCGCCGCAGGCCTGTCCTTTTCCCCTGCACTGGCGCACAATGGGCTGCCATGCGACAACGCAGGCACCTTTGCGTTCTGATGCAAGGGTGCCTACGTTGCAGGGATGATTGTTTTTGTGCAGGAAGGTTTCCCCTGTACAAAAACAATCACAAGAGGCTTTTTCGTCTTTCTATGTGTGCTGCAGAATGCAGCACACATAGAAAAAGTAAAAACGAGGAGAAATAACGGTGTTTCTCATCGTTGCGCCTCCCCTGGTGAGACGTACGTTTTTGGCGCTGCCTCAGAGTTACGATTCCTCAAAAATCTGGAGCAGTGTCAAAAAGCCTTGGGGCATATTATCAAGCCTGATTTCGCCGCTTTATCGGCCGTTTTTGGCCGAAAAGCGGCAAATTAAACATCGCCCTATCATCAAGCACACGCTAACGCGTTTCCGTGTGACAGCCGCCGTTTTGAATACGCCTCGCATCGCATCTCTACTGAGATGCAAAGTAGGCGTTCCTCAACTAAATACATGTGAATACCTCCCATAATCAGCTTCTCCATATCTACAAGGAAGCCACAGACCCGCATTGCGATAATGGGAATCGCGCTAAACTCCCATTATCGCCTAATCTAACGTCTGCTGAAATCCGGACTTAGCAGTATTCCCTATGGGAGGTGGATTGTATGTTTACATCCACACTCCCATATCAGCGAGCTGAACAGTTAACGCTGCTCGCTTATCTCCGTTTATGTGGCGATAAGGGGCTTTTCCGCCGCTATCGCTGGATTATATATCGCCCTTGAGTTATGCGTTGTTGATAACGCGCTAACTCGGCGATTTAATTTAGCGATAGCCGGCGTTAAGGAAATCAGCGCTAGGCGCGCTGGGCGATAATTATCGCCACTCGTTGTTGATATGCCCCCATGGGTGTTGCTGGGAATGCCCACAGCAACAACCATTGAACGCCCCTTTAACGCTGCGTTGAAGGGAACAATATTTACAAGGCCACATTTCACGCAAAATGGCTTAGTACTGCCTGGTAAATATGTGATCAGACCCCTGCAACACCGGAGCGTTGCAAAAAGTGGCACTCCGGTGGCGCAGACTCATTGTAAATGAAGCCCTCTGTGTTCTTTTTCACCTTGGCAATTCTGCCTCTGGCTGCATTAGACCTAGTGAGCAGTGGCAGCCAGCTCAGGTAAACGCGGTGAGGCGTGGCAGGGCGCAGCAGGGGGGGGAAGCCAAAGGACAATGGAATAGGTATTATTTATTTATTTAATTATACCTATTCCGTCGTCTGTCGATTTCCCCTCCCACCCCGCCCCGCCCCACCCCACTGAGGTTACCTGTGCCGGCCGCCGCTGCTATTGAGAATTGAAAGTGGGCTCTCTCTCTCTATTTCCCCTTCGAAAGCCAGGTAGAGAGTTATATATAACTCAATGTTAAGTGATTTTACTGTCTACATGAACCACTGGGTTAAACCCACTGCCCCATAATAATATTAATGTTTAAAAAAACATGCAATTCACAAGTTAAATACTTAAGGTTAAGAAATACAATATTTGGTCTGGAGCTATAAATGTTTGTCCAAATTAATTGGCCAGAAGAAATAAAGCTAAAGTTCATCAAATGTATTACTTGTTCTCCTGTTGTTTATTTATACAGGTTCATAACCTAGCTCAAAATTGGATTTGTAGAATATTCTTTATCTCATATATGTCTATGCTAAAACTTTAATAAAAAAGGTTTCGAAACTCTATTGCATTTGATGATGCATTCAGTCAAAGTTGTATATTAGTGGTTGGTGTTCAACCCGATGATGATATTCAGCCAACACGTTTCACCCCTTAGTGGCGTGTTCATTTGTGGCATTATCAAGGCTATGGTTAATTTATTTTGAAATTTGGAAAACATATTAAATATTATCACTGTATAATAAGAGAAAGGAAAATGGGAAAATGAAATATGTAGTGGTGGAAGGAAGTCCTCTGTTTGGTCCACGTGGACTGATCATTTAAAAATGACAATTTAAAAATGGAAAAGTCTTTAAGTAGGGACATTTGGGACATGAGGCAGGTCTAAGATGGGGATATATCTTAGAAAACAGGTGCATGTGAAGGGTGGGATCTGATCTTGAAGCGGACTCTACGTAAAGATGGGCTAGCTGGAGTGGTTGTTTAGGCGATGTTGTGATATGCGCCTGATGGAAAAGAAAATAAAGTGTTACGTTGCAACCGATAACACAGTGGTTGTGAGTTTGTAGGGTGCTGGGAAGATCTTGCCATAAAAATAGAAGCTGTGCTGGAAAAATTCTGGCTAGGTGGCACGCGCCGAAAACTTGCGACTCACTGACATCACCAAAGGCATTCCCTATCCTGCTCCTTAAACCTTTAGTGAAGTGTCTTGAAAGTTATGTACAATATGTCCCTCCTGACTGCAGAGAATGCCCCAATCCTGTGAGTCTTTCAAAAGCACAAGCCTACAGGTGGTGATTTCCTAGACATGCCAGCCTGCCTCAATCACTCCCATTTCAACCCACCTCATTTTACAGAACACCCATGCAACCGAAAGGTGCACTTGTGCATGATTCAATGTTTTTTATTGCATGGCCTTACCTTTTACTTACTTTAAAAATAATGTTTCGTCGTCGTTCCGCACAGCATTCTATCAAGCTATATATTCCGCTGGAATACCAATCAACCTCTGCAATATCTTTCGTGGTCACTGCTAATTATGGTTGTAACACTAATGGGTTGCTCTATGTGCCCTGTCAAAATTACTTCGCTTCCTGGTACATCCACCAGGGCTCACTGCTCGGAGAAAGTTGGCATTTCTGACAGGGTCACTGGTTTTCCAAATTTTGTATACTTTCCCTTGAAGTTTAATCAGTCCAGAAAATAACTGATCAATTTATTTCGAGCTTCATTCGCGTTCTTTTCGTCCCCAAACCTTTGTCAAAAATTCTGGGGAGCCAACGTGTTTTCAGTGTCACAACTAACTGTGTTTTAATCAGCAATTTAAAAAAAAAACCTGTGCCCCGCTATGCTGTGATCTGCTCATCTTTTATATTTCAGTGATTCTCCTGCATCCGTCCACATTACTCAATCGTTGTGCCTGGTACACCATAGCTTGCCTAGCTGCTTGCACTTTTTTCATGCTCTTCTACAACACTGAGCCTTACTGTGTCGCTTTTCAACACTTTCTGTACATCAGACCAGGCAGGGGCGACTGCTCCGTAATGGCGCAGGAGCGTCGCCCCACAGCCCAGCGCCAGCAGATGCCAGGCGCGCAACACCCATTGGGCAGAATGGGCTTCAGCCCCCCCTCCCTCCCCCCGTCAGCTGCCGTCGGCTGGGCTGCCCGGGCTGGAGCTGGTGCCTGCCAGCCTGACCTTCAAGTAGAGTGACCAAGCATCCGTAAATTTCACGGACTGTTCCTGATTTGGATCTCATGTCCATTGTCCGTGATGATCCCTTTTACGGACGCCTTTGTCTGTAGTTTTGGGCATTGGGGAACAGCACTGTTCCCCTGCGAGAAGCCTCAACTCCCTGATGGGAGCAGCCTCGCACTCTTCCTCTGAGCACAAGAGCAGCCCCAGCCGCCCATTGTCATTCTGTATGCCGGCTGATTGTAGAAAACAACAGGAGAGTGAGGAAAAAATACGGGGGTGCGTCCTCTTCCCCTAAATAATAATAGAAACAACGTGGACGAACCTACAAAAAGTGTTACCACTTCAGCTGACTCAATATCCAGTAGCAGAGTACAGACATCCAATGGATTTGTAAGAAGACCCCTCACCCACCAACCTAGTTGGTGGCATGCTTCATCATTGGGGTCCCAGCTGGGCTGCCGAATGCAACCCAGCTCTGCTACAATGCCTGATTACAGCGGAGTGGGTTTTTGTGAGTGAGGTGAGTGCTCTGAGAATTGGGTACTCAGAGAGTGGTGAGATAAAAAATGTCTCTAAGAAATGCCCAAGTGAAAAACTTTATTAAAAGTGTCTTAGGACATGGTTAAAAATACAGTCGGGATATAGTTAAGATAAAAATTGTACTTCAATATCCCTTAGATATAGGTCAACATGTTTCAGCCTTTTACAATAATCGTAAGGCTTTCTTCAGGACCATAGTGTGAAAAAACGGTGATGTGGCTATAAAAGTGGAAGTTGCCACGTGAGTGAAATATCAGCACACACGATAAGGTGTGCTGTGAATGTAATGGGCAAACCGTACTTATGGACCCACTTATTGGTTGAAATCTGTAAGAAAAAACACACAACATAAAGGACATACAGAACATGTAAAACATATATGCATTAAGCATGTGACTTTGCTTACTTTCATGCTGCGCGTTTTTGCTGTGCTCTGTTGATTTTGGTGAGTCGAAAGTAGCCGTGGAAAATACTCTTTTAACAGTGTTGCATGCGCTGAACAACAGGTATATTCAAAAAGGTATATTCAAAACATCATGCATGGTGATAAGTATAGCATGCATGATTTATGCACAAGCGGATACCATGCGTGGTCACAAGTATGCGCAATAAAAGAATCGGCCATAGTAATAGTTCAACTGGGCTAACCTTATTAATGCGTGAGACTTATAAGTCTGTGACTTTGAGCACGAGAGAGTGGTCGCGCTTATGCCGGGAACAAAAGAAACCACGTACTCAATAACAAATTGATGCGTGAGGCACGTTTGGTTTACATTGGTGAGCGGGGTGAAATTGTAGCGCTTATGGAAGCATAAATGATAATAAGCGTAATGTTCATAGGACCAAAATATGTGGGAGGGTCCCGGGAAAACAGGATTAGCGAAGAAGAAACGGAAAGAAGTATTACTTCAACCAAGATTAAAAGGATCTGATGGATCCTGCTAAGGGGGAGCCTCCTGTAGTCAAACACTGCGGGCGGTAAACTAAAAAGGCAGTAAGTATGTGAAAATAGGGCTAGGTGACGGATGTCCGCCATGCCGCGATCTCGCAATGGAAATGAAGCCTGTTCACTTACTTTGTCAAGGATGGTCTTCCACTGATCAAACCTGTTACGTGCTCCACAGGATCCCACCGGTAACTGAACCGGTGTCCACTGTGCATTACAAACAGTTCCTGGAAAGGGCGTGGCTACGTCAGGGGACGTGTGCCATGTGATCTAAGAACTAGAGCACTAACCCTAATTACGTGGAGGCACAGAGTTGCCGCTTCCTGGTTAACGGAAGAGTGCAGCCAATGCCAAAAAGATGCATGTTAATGGACATACCAATAAAGTTAGAATTGAAAAGGTAATGATTGTAAAAGTACAGAATGTACCAACACACAATATAGCATTTGGACACTAGTCACACTGGCAAGTAAGTAAACGAGGAGAAATGTTAGGGAGAGTTAGTGAGCCAAGCAGGTGTGTGTCAAACGCAGAGCAATATGATAGAGTTTGAGAAGCGTTTGAGAAGTACAATATGCCTGCAGTCAGTTACACTAGACCGCTCAGTGTGCTAACACAATGGTAGATCGGGCGGATTTGAAAAGGAGATGTTATTAAGCCCTGCAGGTGCCTGTTGGGACCTGATAATAGAAACGTGACTTGTGCCATATAAGCTGATAATTGATTAGGGAACATGTGGGGGGCAGTGTTGGTACGTAAATATACGTGGTAAAATTACATGGAAAAACTACGCCTAACCTCACATGTACGTATGGATTCAGGTAAATTATAACTCCTGGAATGAGAAATACACGCTAGTGTGTGTCATTATAAGCGAATGTGTAAGTGATGCAATAGTCTAAAGTGTCATTTCATGCTCTATGAAGTGATTTCCATGGGATGTTGTCATTCAGACCGTTAAGATGGGTGGATAGGCAGTAGACCCAACGTTGCTCTTTTTCAAAGAGCTGGTTTTGTAGGTTGGTGGTGCCCTTGTCCAGTTGTTCAATTATCACCCAACTCATGTCGTTGGTGGTATGGCCCAATTCAAGGAAATGCTCTGTCATCTTTGTAGTGCTGTGCTTGCAGCGGATGCTACTTCTATGTTCACATATCCGGATTTTTATTTTGCAGCTCGTCATCCCCACGTAGCGTAGTCCGCATGGACAGGTGATAAGGTGGACCACATTGGCTGAGTTGCAGTTAGTGTGTTTTCTGATTTGCCACGTCCTCCCAGCTTCTAAGTTCAGGGTTTTAGTTGGTTTCATGAGGTGGCACATGCTGCAGTTGCTGCAGGGAAAGTGGCCCATCACATTGGGGAGTCCCCAGGCGTTTAGAACAGTGTTAGATGTAATCGTTTGCTGTTGGGGGCGTGTGGACACCAGACTCTCTCTTAGACTTTTTGCTCTCCTATAGGAAAACAGAGGTTTTTCCCAATTTAATTTCCCACTTGTGAGTATTCTCCAATTCTTTTGGATGGTTCGTATTACTTTATTGGAAATGGAGTTGTATGTCGTTACACATGTGAGTGGTATTGTTGGTGTTGTCTTCTGTGTTTGTTCCAATAAGCCTTCGCGATTCTGATTCCTGGCACGTTTTTGGGCCTTTTTTGTTATTTTCTCAGGGTATCCTCGGATTTTTAGTTTGGCGGTCAAGGCAGTAGCCTGTTCTTTATAGTCACGGATATTGCTGCAATTTCGACGCAGTCTTAGATATTGTCCATATGGCAGATTCTCGCGTAGAGGTCTGGGGTGAAAGCTTTCAAAGCGTAAGAGAGAGTTTCTCGCAGTAGGCTTGACATGTGTTTTAGTCGAGAGGCCTCCCCCTTCTGCAGTGATGTCCAAATCAAGGAAGGTGATGCTGTCTCTACTCACACTGGCAGTGAACTTGAGATTAGGATCCTGTTCATTAATCCAAGTAAGAAAAGCTGAAAGCTTGTAGTCTGACCTCGGTACTCTCCCATATAAGGATTACATCATCGATGTTTCTCTTATAAAATTTGATGTTTGTGAAAAATGGGGCAGCGGGGTTCAGAAGATGAATTTTTTCAAGATTATACACATAGAGGCCCTCCACACTGGGGGTGAATGTGCTGCCCATTGAAGTGCCGTATATCTGTAAAAAGAGGTCACCTTCAAATTCAAAATAGTTATCTTTCAAAGCTAGTTCAGCACATTGTAGTACAAATGACTTGGGAGTGTTGTAATCCCAAGTGGTGGAGTCAAGTGAGGAACATAGTACTTGTAATGTGTCATCTTACGGGAGGCTAGTATACAAGCTTTCTATGACCAAACTGACCAAGAAGGAGGTGTCAGGATCGAAGCTCAGGGTATGCAGATGACCCAGTAGGTCTTTTGTATCTTTAAGATAAGTAGGTGTTGTTTGTACTATTGGTTGTAGATAGTAGTCGCAGAAGCAAGAAAGTGATTCCAATAATGAACCTATGCCCGAAACTATGCAGTGCCCAGGTGGGGGTGATCTGTTCTTATGAATCTTGGGGATGGTGTAAAAGTATGAGATTTTGTCACCACCGGAAGTCAGGAACTGGGCTTTGTGTTTACTGATGTCTCCTTTAGATTCTGCGTCTTCAACTAGTGCTTGTATTCTGGTTCTTAGGTCATCAGTGGGATCATTTTCCAGTCGTCTGTAGTTTTTGGCGTCACCAAGTAGTCTTCTGCATTCGGTTCGGTAGTCGTCTTTATCTTGGAGAACAATCCCACCGCCTTTGTCTGCCGGTTTTATTATGATACGGTTGTTGGCTTTGAGAGTACGAATGGCGGCAAATTCAGTGCCACTGGTATTTTTAAATTGAGGTTCTTCCCAGGTATCTTCAATTTCTTTGTAGATGGCCTGCTCAAAAGCAATGAGCTCTACTGGTATGGCATGTGGCGGGGGATTGAAAGAGGATTTTAGCTTGAGATTCGTGTCACCTTCTTCGCCCTTTCGTTCCTGTGGTGGTTGGTTTTCAAAGAAGGCTTTGAGTTTGAGTTTACGAAAGAACTCAGCCAACTCGCAATGCATGATTCAATGTTTTTTATTGCATGGCCTTACCTTTTACTTACTTTAAAAATAATGTTTCGTTGTCGTTCCGCACAGCATTCTATCAAGCTATATATTCCGCTAGAATACCAATCAACCTCTGCAATATCTTTCGTGGTCTCTGCTAATTATGGTTGTAACACTAATGGGTTGCTCTATGTGCCCTGCCAAAATTACTTCGCTTCCTGGTACATCCACCAGGGCTCACTGCTCGGAGAAAGTTGGCATTTCTGACAGGGTCACTGGTTTTCCTAATTTTGTATACTTTCCCGTGAAGTTTGGTCAGTCCAGAAAAGAACTGATCAATTTATTTTGAGCTTCATTCGCGTTCTTTTCATCTCCAAACCTTTGTCAAAAATTCTGGGGAGCCACCGTGTTTTCAGTGTCACAACTAACTGTGTTTTAATCAGCAATTTAAAAAAAAAAACTGTGCCCCGCTATGCTGTGATCTGCTCATCTTTTATATTTCAGTGATTCTCCTGCATCCGTCCACATTACTCAATCGTTGTGCCTGGTACACCATAGCTTGCCTAGCTGCGTGCACTTTTTTCATGCTCTTCTACAACACTGAGCCTTACTGTGTCGCTTTTCAACACTTTCTGTACATCAGACCAGGCAGGGGCGACTGCTCCGTAATGGCGCAGGAGCGTCGCCCCACAGCCCAGCGCCAGCAGATGCCAGGCGCGCAACACCCATTGGGCAGAATGGGCTTCAGCCCCCCCCCTCTACCCCCTCCGTCAGCTGCCGTCGGCTGGGCTGCTCGGGCTGGAGTTGGTGCCTGCCAGCCTGACCTTCAAGTAGAGTGACCAAGCATCCGTAAATTTCACGGACTGTTCCTGATTTGGATCTCGTGTCCGTTGTCCGTGATGATCCCTTTTACGGACGCCTTTGTCTGTAGTTTTGGGCATTGGGGAACAGCACTGTTCCCCTGTGAGAAGTCTCAACTACCTGATGGGAGCAGCCTCGCACTCTTCCTCTGAGCACAAGAGCAGCCGCACCCCGCCCATTGTCATTCTGTATGAGGCTGATTGCCACATACAGAATGACAATAGGCCAGTCTGGGCTGTTAAAGCATGTGGTGGGCCTACTCCTGCCTCGGTCTAGAGCAGGGCATTCGGTTTTAACAGTACATAAAGAAAAATGTTGCACCTCATGAAAGGAAAGAAATGTACAGAATCCAGTTAGTGAGAAGAAGCCAGCGAAAGAAGTTAAAAAGAAGGGGTTATGGGTCTTTTACAGTCTCATCATTTTAGAACTGAAGCCTTTTCAATATAATATACAACGAAGCTATAGTTGCTGCTTTTTATTTTATGTAACTAAAAACCATTGACAAAGCCAATAGTCCTGGCTTGTTGTAGGTGTGATGTATTATATATCTGGATGCATTGACAGAAGTAGCAGAATACCATTCGGGCAGCACACTATACTAAGCACAGATTTTTAGCTACTGTGCTTTAAGCAATTTGGAGAGACCCCCAAGTGTTTTTCAACCCACTTGAAGCCCTGGAAACAACACCATGTCCCAGTCGCCTCACGTCCTGGCACTGTGCATCATGAAAGACTCATGACTTCCAAGTTTTCAGATTGCCTATGTGCAGGGGCATAGTGAACTCTCCCTTGTCCCAGCCTTGCCTTGGGAACAAAGGAAAGGGTGAAGTTCTTGATGGGATTCTTCTGTCTGCAACTCTGCAGACAAAGGCTCAGCTCATAATTAATGTGAAACGGTGGGTGATTAAGTAAGCGAAGGAATGGGTGAATGGCTGGATGGATTAGTGAAGGGATGAATGGATGAGTGAAAGGTTGAATGGATGAATGATGAGAGAAAGGATGGATGGATGAGTGGGTGGAAGGATGCATGAGAGGAAGGGTAAATAAATAGATGTATGGGTGGAATGGTGGATGTATGGGTGGAATAGTCGATGTATGGGTAAAATGGTGGATGGATGCGCAAAAGGGTGAATGGATCGGTAAAAGGGTGGATGGATGGGTGAGAGGATGGATAGATGAGTGAAAGGGTGGATGATGGGTGAGCAAATGGGAAGATGGATGAGTGAAATGATGGATGGATGGATTGATGAATTGATAAGTGAAAGGGTGAATGGATAGATGGATGAGTGAGAGGGTAGGTGTAAGGATGGATAAGTGAGTGAAAGGGAGGGTAGATGGGCAAAAGGATGATGGATGAGTGAAAGGGTGGATGGATGAGAGAAAGGATGGATGAATGGATGAGTGCTAGGGTCAATGGATGGATTCATGAGCAGGCCTGGGCGTAGTTTGCAGAGTTTTGCTACGCGGAACTCCGCGAAGTGACAAAAAAACTCTGTGTAGTTCCGCATGTGGCGGAGTGCAGTGCGAACTCACGTTTGCGCTGGTCTTCCTGACGGCGGGTAGAAATTCTACTCGAGCGGCAGCTCGTGTTCGCAAACTTACCGTTTACGAGTGCGAGCGGGGGCAAAACTCCGCTGCACTACGCGGATTGGAGTTTTCTGCACTCTGTGAGCTCCATGGAGCGCGGAGTGCAGAAAACTCTGCAAACTCAGTGAACGGAGCAGAGTTCACCGCCCAGGCCTATTCATGAGTGGATGAGTGGATGGATTGTTAGGTGGATGGATGGGTGAAAGTATGGCTAAGTGAAAGGGGGATCGAGAGACAAAGGGAGGATGGATGGATGTATGAGTGAAAGTATGATTGGATGATTGACAGGATGGATGGGCGAATGGGTGTATGGATGAGTGAAAAGAAGGATTTAAAGATGGATGAGTGAAAGAATGCATAGATGAGTGAAAGGGAGGGTGAAGAGCTGGAAGAAAGGATGGATGGATGACTGAAATGGTGAATGGGTGGACAAATGGACGGATGAGTGACTGGGTGAATGGATGGATGGATGAGTAAGTGAAAGGATGGGTGAGAGGGCAAGTGGTTGGATGGATGAGTGAATGGATTGATGGGTGAAAGGTTGAATGGATGATGGATGAATGAGTGAAAGGGTGGATGGAGGGATGGATGAGTGAAATGATGGATGGAAGGATAGATGATGGATAGGTTAGGAAATGGTTGAATAGGAATATGGATGGGCACACAGATGGAAGGACATAATGAATTGTGAAAGACTGAATAATGGATGAAAGAATAAATGGATGCCACACCCCTGGGTGACTCAACCCACCATCCCAAACCGACACATGAAGTCAGGCAGCAAGCGCGGAACTCGGGCTTGAAATGCTCCTTCTGCCTGCCAAAAAGCAGAAACAAATTCCTTGTACGGCGCCGTGGTACCACAAGAGACGTTCCACTGTTGTGCCACTGTGCGGCACTTCTTTCATGCCACCGGGACACAGCACCAGCAGCTCCCATCTGCCCGAGGCCATGAGAGATGCATGAGGGCACAGCTCTGTGCAGCCCTTCTGTGGAGAAAGGCAGGCAAGACAACATAACCTGCACTTGCAGACAACAGCACCGACGTGACTTAAGTCCCTTCCACCACAAATGTTTAAAATTTTGCAGCCCTAAGAATATTGCGCCTGGGGCAACCACCCCTATGGCCCTACCCACGCTACGCCACTGCCTACCAGTATGGATGACATCTGACTCTTACACCTTGTAGCCCTCAATGTCTTAAGTAACATTTCCTCTACATTGACTTTCCAATTTATGAGTCACTGTCTCTATATAATATGTGTGTGATGTAATGCACTCCGACACCCTGCCGTACATACTTCGGATGAGTAGCTCTCATTTTGATTTAAATGCCATGCAAAGCCACCTTGCGTGGCTTTGAGTGGCCTCATAAATCATAAATCATGTCTAAGGTGATGCAGCGCAAATCGCTGCGTCGCCTTTCTCTGCACCCCGGAGGCGTTCTATGGGCGTTGCAGTGGGTTTTCCCCACGCAACACCAATGGAATTTGTCACTGCCCCAGATTTACAAAGTCATGTAAACCTGGGAAAGCTTCAAATCCATATGCTTCACAAGATGAAACGTAACGAGGAGAAATATGTTCATTTCTCCTCATTGTTTCCTCTTTCTATGTGTGCTGCATTCCCCTATTAGCATTGTTTTTGTGCAGGAAGGTGCCCCTGCATGCAACTGAGGCACCCTTGCACCATGCTGCAAGGGTGCCTGCATTGGCGCTAAGCTGCAGAAACGGCACCAGCGCAGGGTGAAAGGACAGGAATGCAGTATATTGCAAAAATATGATGCATTCCTGCCCTTTCACTTTGGCATGGGGCAGCACAACAAGGTGTCTTGTTGCACTGCCCTATGCCAAAATCCCATAAATAAGCCACTAAGAGGCAAGACAGTTGTCATGTGCACCCTAAATGTGGCCTAGATTCTTATTATACATGTAGAAGCATTATAGACTATTAAATCAAATGCTCATGTATTTCAAGGTGCTTCCATGTGCAATAATTAAATGAGGTATGGTGAAATTAAATATTGCCTAGGATCACACCATTTAGTCAAGCAAGGAATCTGGGATTGAACTCAGTTTTTCTGGTTTCTCATTGTGATTTTCGGACACTAGATGGCTATTATTTTCTCCTGTTTTACATCACAGGTCAATGCTTTATTTTTAATTCATGCTGCATGAGGTTAGAGTGTGAGTGGCATTGAAAAGCCTCAAGCAAATTTGCATCTTTTTGGTCTTAAGGGTCTAAGAGGACCTCAAGGTGATCTGTTTCGAGCCTGGCTTGAACCTTCAGTCACTCAACCAACTCTAAAGCCCACCGGTCATGGATTTGAATTTGAATTCCAACAAAGGCATCTTACCTTTCCATCCTTCTGGGATCGATAAAATAGCTAACTCAATCCTGCAAAACTATCAAATATCCTGTAGCCTGTGTAATGTAGAACACAAATTTATATATTTAACTTAAACAGTTTTCAAGCTATGCTAAATTTACAATGTGTTGTATACTAGAACCCCTATAAATAAAAGTCTCAAAAGTACAGAAGGGCATCTGTTAAGTTGCTTTTTTTAAATCACAGCACTTGCAGATATCTTAATTATGTTGTGTGCTGTGGAGTAATGGTTAGCCAATCAGATTTAGGTATAGTTTTAAAAGCACCATCAATGATGCTTTTAAAAATATTTGAGATATATTTTTTAAGTGTTGTAGTTTGTAGTGCTCACCTTTATACCATGATTAAAACGTTGTGTTATATTAACTTAAGTGGTTAAAGCCAACGATTATGTTTGGCCTAGTTAATTTCGAAATGTATGGTAGCTCCTGGTACAGCACATATCCATATCGCAAGCCCCACAACCACAACATTTTTCCCAGGTAAATTTCAACAGATTTCCCTTGACAAAATGTACCTGGGAAAAACTTTGCTGAGGGACAAGTGCCTTGTAAATAATAGAGTATGCAGGTTTTGGTGCAGAGAACACTAAAATCTGTCTCTTATGTCCCATTTTCAGACAAAACTCACAATAGATGCTATTTATCACACCGGATAAATTGAGACCCCCTCTTAGTAACTAACTTAACATGTCCAATGGGTATCACACTCTCCTCCAAGGCATTTGTAAACAGGGCCTAAGTAGAATTACGTAGTTCACAGTACGAAATTGTGCAGTCCTAATGAGCATAATTTTCAATGTGTTTTTGGGAAAAGATATATGCATGCAACATTGTTAGATACACTTAAGCTTGGATTGGAGCCAAGAGGAGTGAGAGATGCAAATACCTAACACCAGTACATAGGTGACTGACTCAACTTTGTGGGGTTGATGGGATTTGGGACTGCTTTGCAGTAGGGGTGTCACATTTTACGGAATAGCCAGGTCTTTACTGTATCCCTGAATCTGAGGTGGTTTTGGATGTTTCTTATCTTTGCAAGGAGTGAGTTTTAAAATGTTGCTTTGTGGACAGAGAAGGAAGTTCCATCAGTGTGTAGATTCCTGAAGGAAATGAATGAGGGCTCGGATGCCAGTTTTGAGGCCAAAGTTCTAGTCTGTCTGTATCAGTGAAGCTTTGTTTAGATTCCCCTGTTCGTAATGAAAAGTGATCTGAAAGAGGAACATCTGACCAAGTATTTTGAGAGCAGGAGATACTAGGGCAGGCCATGAAGAACCCCTTGGAAGCAGGAGCTGCCCACCTTCTACATAGGGCCTCAAGGCAGACCTCTCATGATCATCGCTATAATAGTTACATTTAGCGGAGGAGACAGCAGGAGGGAATGTGGAAGGGAGAGATGACTTCTTTGAGGACGGAGGCCAGCATGATTGTCTTGTCTTCTGCAATAGTTACAGGGCAGAAGGCTATGTTAGCAGGAGGGGCAGTGCTTAAAATGGATAATACTTTGTGAAGGAATTTTCTGTCTCTGCAGTAATTGCTTCCTGCTCAAATGAGTCAATATGTTAGCTAAAATGAGGTTGGGATTAGGTTTGAAGGGCCTAGCGATTGTGCCTAATTTCTTGCCTGCCACAACAAAGCAGAGAAAAGTTTGTCTGCAGTCCAGTCTTTTTCTCACACTGATTCCTCCAAAATGTTATGCAATTGTTCTAATTTAACCCCATCATTCTTATTAGATGACAGATTCATGCATCCAAAGTTCTTTCTGGGATTACTCCGTCATACTGCTACTAAGCTTCCACCCCAAGAAGTCATATTTCATATGTCATTTGCTTCAAACAAAAATTCAATAAAAATCTGCAAACATTGTTATTAGTAAATACATTCTCATTCTTCGAGCATTGTTGCAAATTATTTTCACAAATGTTATTGCTATTTAATAATCTGCTTCCATTTGTGTTCAGGGGTACGTTGCAGGTTTGAATGTCAGCCCTGAGCTGCCATGGCATTTATTCACTGAAATGGCAGCAACAGCTGTAGTGGCATCAAAGGTTGATCCCTTTACCAATGCTTAGCTCACAACAGCTACTTATTTGCTGCCCATTGGCTAGGTAGAGGGACTGGAATGTAAAGAATACATAAGACTGTTAAAGCTCTGTTTGTTTTCTGATCCTTTCACTTAGACAAGTGGTACTGAGTGCAGTGTGATGAGTGCCAAATGGAAAACTAGGTCAACATCTCTTACCCTTGGTAATCCCAGATTGACACCCATCTGTGATGTGGGGTTATCATCTATAATCAAGCTTGTGTGCTCAGTTTCTATCCTTACTGTATGCTATTAGAACAAATCTTATCAAACATGGGTAGTGTTTCTTGCTAAATGACTACCCAAGCATTTCAAATTCAAAAATATTTGGTGGGAGTTGTCACAAAGTACCAAATAAAATATATTTAACATTCTTTGAGCTATAGAGCTAGGATATGTGGCAGCTTCCCCCAAACAGCTACAAAGCTGTTTACTATACTAACATCATATTCAGAAAATAACATAAAAGTATTGTGTGCAGGTAAATGAAGCATGAACAGAGCATTAACTAAATAAATGTGCTTAAACTGCATTATTCGCTTCTAATTCTCAAAACCTTCCTTTGGTGGAAGAATATCTTGTAAAAGATTTTTTTAAGACTAGTTAGGTTGACACAACTGGCCCAGAGTCTTTGGAGTGTACGATTTGCCCGAGATTGTGATGTAAAATAGAATCTGTTTTTTTCACATTGCACCAGGTTTACTGGCCTAATGTGTATTAAAATAGAACATTTGTCATTCACTGTGCTAAAATTCCTTGAGAGACCCAAAATCATGTTATGCTGAGAATGTTGACCCTGCGTGCTTTAAAATGCACTATTTGCCACATGTAGTCTCAAAGAATGACTCGTGATTTACGCACAACATCGGAAAGTGAAGGGAGCCCTCCACAAGTAATTTTGATTTAGCTCTTATGATGTCTCTGTCTCCACTAATCCATGTTTTAGCCCCTCCCCCTGAAGTTTGAGTCTAGTTGCGCACCAGGCAGATGCTAAATAAAATGATAATAACACAATGTTATTATCATTTTATTTATGCTGCCTGAGCGAGCCGCGCAATGAGAACTGGGCGGGGCGGGCCGGGCATGGCAGGAAGGAGGAGTAGTGCGCTTATCCGTTTGGCCGGCCGTCTTAGGCGGCCAAACAGACATGCGCACTTATGTTTCTCCAACCCGGAGAGGTTGGAGAAATGCCACAGGCTCCAATGCACTGTCTGAGCAGTAAACAAGGTCACTAAGGCCAATACTGGTGCTGCTTTCATAGCATGAGAGCAGCATCTGGATTGGGGGGGGAGCCTGTGCCTTGAGGGCCCATCCCTTTTCGGTCTGATGAGAGGAGCAGTAAGGCGGCCGGCAGAGTCAGTGGGACCGGACCAGCAGGTAAGTCTTTTTTACTTTTTTATTATTTCTTCTCAACCTCCTCCTCCCCCCCCCCATGGCTTCCCTACCATTTTAGATAGGCGGTGGCCGCCACTGCAGGCATGTCGATATTGATACATGTTGCCATGCCTGCTCTGTCACAACTTGCTTTTCAGCACATAGTGCATATGCATTTACCTTTTGATATTTTGTCCCTCGATATTCTGTCTACGGAATCTGATACTAAGATATTCCTGTGCTCGATATTCCATAATACAATCACTTAGCGCCTATGTAAGGGTCTCAAAGGGCTCATCTCTTTTCACTTGTGCTTTTTAACATGCATCTGCCCCCTTATTTAATATCTCCCAGGATAGAGTCCGTTCTTAAACAGATGATACACAGGTTTATATTACATTTTTGGACAGTATACATGCATGCCGACATTTTAGAAGAGGAAAGTGGGAGTTTTAAAATGAAGAATCGGGAGAATGTATTTACCCCCATTGACTTCTATTGAAGGAAAGGCAATTTCAGGCAGGAGACAGCCAAAATAAAGATTTTTTTTTTCTTCAAAAATCGGGAGCCTCCTGCCCGAATCGGGTCGATTGGCATGTATGAATATATGCAGGGCTTAATTTGTGAAGGAAAGAGTGCTGGTGCCCGAAACTCTGCTTAGATCCAGCGGGCGGTGCAATTAAAAGTCAGTGTGCTTCATACCAATGCTGGTAGTCTTCAATTCACTAAACACTTCCTGCCCCTTTCTCTCACTCTTGCAGGTTTCTCCTTTCTCCCTTTGTGAGGGTTTTGCCGTCTTTCTCTTTCTCTGTCTTTCCAATCTGTATGTTTTTACCTCTCTTCCACTTTGGAAATATCTGATGCAGAAAAAATGTAAATGCCAGTCCCCAAATATCAGTGCCAGTTCCCCGCAACCAGCAACCACCAGCTCAAGTTAAGCACTGAATGTAAGATCCCTACCGGTGTTGCAGGAAATATTGTGGGAGATGCATTTCTGAATGGGTCAAAATAGCCTGCAATTAAACAGCTCTAAAAATGAGATTATCAAATCTGAGGCAGAAAACAGAACTTCCATGAGAAAATTACAGTTTGGGCAGCAAATCCCAAAATTAGAGAACGTAAAAAAAGTGAAAATGTTATTTATTTGCACAACCAGATCATCACAGGTACTAGCAGTTGTTTCTTCCATTATGGCACACGTCTGCATTACAGTCGTTTACCCTCCATCACTAGTGGAGCCAGGGTTTTTTTGGGTTTTTTCGGAGTTTTATATGGGGCGAACTTGACCCAAAGGTATCAGAGCGCTTTACAAGAGCACCAGTTGCTTTAAACAAGGGCACATTCATTTTTGTTGGGGATGGGAAGATTAAGTGATTTGCCCAGACTCACAGGATGTTGAGCGTCATTGCCGAGACCATAACCCGGTTCCCCAGATTTGAGATCGTCTGCCCTAGCCGTTAAGCCACATCCTCTCCCACGACAGGGTTGTGGGTTTGTTTCTTAATGCACAGCTGGATGAGTGTTATGCCTTATGTACAGGCCTTCACATGGGTCAGATCTATTGCCTTTTTGAGGGCACAAAATTCAAAAGTATGTTTGTCCCATGTCTAAGAATAAAAAAGCACAGGCAAAGCACATAGGTCTGGTTTGGCTGCCAGCTCTTTGGCTTTGTCAATATGCTTGTTTCAGTTTGTTATGGTTTTTGCAAAACTTTTGTTTTTTAGAAGTATTAGCTCTTGGCAATGTAAAATTGGCTAAAAAGGTTTCATATGTTTTTGATCTCATATAGCATATATTGTCATAAGAGCCCCGAGTCCCTGGCACTGCAGGAAACTACTGTGTGTGTGTATGTGCCCCTTGTGAAAGAGCAGAATGCTGTCACTCACAGTAAAGTTAGCCAATGGCTGAAGTGGGCTGATCCACTGCCCCAAGCTGTATGCTGTAGTCTGTGGCAGAAAAATGTGAATGACTCAGTAACAGACCAATGGATTAAGTGGAGTGGGCTGAAAATCCTGTTCAGTAAGTATGTTATGCATAAAATTGTAGTAAAATCAAAAGGTTTTGGCTGTGCCAGACCTAAAAATCAAATTACTGCAATTCCATTCTAGTGTACATGGAGATGGTGGTATTGCCTTGGTTGGGGGGGGGGGGGGGGTGCTGGTCTACGACAAGATGGAAGGGCTTTGGACCCCTCTGCTTTGCTTTCATAAACATCTACCCTCCCCACAGCAATAATGAACTCATCTAGTGATCCAGCTTAGGCTTTTATTGGATCCTAGCTGTGTAGAGCCTTCAGCCTGAGCTAGATACCTTTTCTCTGCAAGGGTTTCCAGCTTACCATCTAACTGTCCCTCCTCCCCCCTTGGCCGTGTGAGGAGGCATGAAACAAGGTATCACATGGCCGCACCATTGCCCGCTGCAGTAAGAAGGCCCCTGTACTGGTCACCGATGAAAGACAGAATCTCACTTAAGATATGCTGCCTGGCTTTTAAATAGGCTTGCCAGGGTGACCACCTCACTCCAGGTCATTAGGCAAAGTGTCTCCAGTCCTGAACTTTTGACCTACAAGTCATTGATTTCAATTGTATTAGTCTAATTAATTCAAGGGAAGCAAAGAAAGATAATACCCAGAATGCACTGGATTGTCACATAAAGGTTCATGACTGGAAAAAGTGCCCATGGGGACTTGGGAGGAGGTGATCACCCTATGGCTTGCTCTACCCTACCTGACACAGAAACCTGTGAACAGCTAATTCGTGCTTGGTAGAGACACCTAAGTTTATATGTCTCCAAAGGAGTAAAAGGTTTTCTCGTACCACAGCCGTGCCTAGTGGAATTCAGTCCAGCCGCGGCCGCTGCAGGTAAGAGTGGTGGGGCAGGCTGGGGGGGGTTTGAGAGACGACCACAAGGGAAAATATTAAATTAATAATTTTTCCTCGTGGTCGTCTCTCGAAATCCCCCCCAGCCGGCCCCATTGCTCTTACTTGCAGTGGCCGCGGCTGGAATTCACTCGATCCCAGTTGCGCCAGATTACACCCTTGACAGCCTATAGGAAGAGATTAACGTCTAATTTGTTCTTGGGCAGGGCCGGCACTAAATCGGATTGACCTGGACAGCGCCCTGGGTGTAAAGAAAATTTGGTGTTTGCTGTGGGGCGGAGGGTCGTTGCGGTGTGACGTCAGGAGGTGAGAGGAAGATGGGAGGCAGGCAGGTGGTAGAAGGTGTGCGTTACAGATGTGGTCTGTCAGTATCTCACATTTTTACCGAGCTTTCTTTACTGTCTCGTTCATGCCTAATAACACACCCATGCCAGTCATTGTCAACATGGAATTCATACTGGCCTGCTCAGAAGTGCAAGCAATTAAAGACTTAAAAACAGAGCTTGGTTTCAAAGACATTGAGTAGGCGAAAAAATGAGGAATGTTACATTGCACTCACGGGTTTAGCTATCAATCGTGCAGCAGGTGCAGTGACACCGGAGCCCAGCGGTCGGGCCCACCCCAGTGTTCGATGTTTTCTTTACTTGCCCATTTTCTTTACTTCCACAAGGGCACACGGCACCCTTGCTATGCCAATGACATCGCAAGTGTGCCAAATTGTAAGGTGTATAACCACCACCAGTGTTTGAAATGGAGAAATAGAAGTAAGTGCAGGTACCCTGTACCAGAGTACCGGTACTCTCCAATTAAAAGTATTACATTTTTCTTGAGAAGTGCAGGTACGCTCCCTCTCAAAATATAAAGGTGTTGATACTCAGTACCAGCCCATTTAAAGCACTGACCACCACAGTCCGAATAGCTGAAGCAGTTTCTTCATTGTCACCCTTTCTTGGAAGGAGACACATGGGGGCTCGGGAGGGATTCATGCATAGGGTTAAAGCGGCCTGTACCCAGTGAAATGCCGAGCTGTAGCGCTTAATTTGTGCTGGTGTTCATTGGTGGTTGGCACTGGCATCACCAACGCCTACTTCTGTTGTACCCCGGGGCACCATCAAACTTTGGCACAAAGCAAAAGGGAGAGGAATAGAGGAGGAAAAGAAAGACAGGAAATGAGTGATAAGGAGAGAAAAGCATGCATGATTAGAACCTGGAAAAGTGAGATAAAGAGACAAGTGGTCAGGGCTTTAAGTGGGCCGGGTCCTGCCGGTGCTCAGCACCGGCAGTTCTAAAAAGCAGGTGCTGAGACGAGTCTCTATCGGGCTTTCCATTTTTGTCCTCTCCCTGGGGGGGTGGGGGGGGGGGATCTTAACTCTGTAGCAGTACCACCCTTACCTGCCTTTGATGTAATGTCAAAGAGACTCCTTATAGTTCTTTCACAGTCTCATTTCAGAGCTGATGCATTTTCAGTATTATATACAACGAAGCCATAGTTGTTGCTTATTTATCTTATGCAGCTAACAACCATTGACAAAGCCAAAAGTCCAGGGGCATATTATCAAGAAACGGCGTTAAGATTATCGCCGCTTTAGCGGCAGAAAACTGCAGCTAAAGCGGCGATAATGGGCTTGATAATATGCTTTGAGAATTTCAATAGAAGCCCATGTTCTGGTGTCAACATGGGCTTCTATTGGAATTCTCAAGGGCATATTATCAAGCCCATTATCGACGCTTTAGCGGCAGTTTTCTGCTGCTAAAGCGGCGATAATTTTAACGCCGTTCTTGATAATATGCCCCTGGCTTGTTGTAGGTGCAAAGTTATTTGTATTAAATATCTGGATGAAATGAGAAACAGCAAAATACCAGTCGGGCGGCACACTATGCTAAGCATGGATTTTTAGCCTATGTGTTTTTAAGCCATGCCCTTAATTACATGGGCCACGCCCCTTTGAGAGACCCCCCCCCAGTGTTTTCATCCCACTTAAAGCCCTGCAGGTAGTGCACAGTGATTTAAGAAAGAGGGGTGAGATGGAATCAAGATTAGGTTGTCTTGGCCCACAGCAGCGACAGCGACCAGCTCCTAAGAAAAGATTCGGGCCCCTGCACTTTGTTTCTTCTTTACACATTAAGCACCGCCTGTTCCAATCTGGATTGACGCCTGCCCGCCCTTTCAAAAAAATCAACTCTCTTCATCAGTAACTGACTGGGCATCCTTTACCCTCCACCCAATCACGGCTTCCCTAGCGGCCTCGCCCCCCTCCTCTTAGGCTAAGCCTTCTTGATTCCTTTCCCTGTCCTGTGAAAGGTGATATGTGCTTTTTTTCTTTCTTCCGTTGTAGTATTTTTATGTTGTTGTGCCGCTCTCATTGATGGGAAATTGAGCAGATGCTTCATGTGAAGGTCACGTCCTGAAATACTACACGCCTCAGCAAGGCTAAGAAGGGAGGGGGGGAGTGGGGCTGCTTAGTTCTGCGAGCGATGGGCGTATTTGTAAACTGCTGCATGATCGAAAGGGTTTAAATAAGGAAAGGTGCCAATGTAAGGGAACAAAACAGTAAAATAAAATCATTTTTTACATATAAAACCTGGCAGAAGCAAGGAATGAACGGGCTACATGTAACAATTAGGTTGAAGTTGACCTTTTTTATCCTCATAGTCATCGGCCCCTGCATAAGCAATCTGAAGGGACCACCTCTGGCTAGGGCCATAAAGATAGCTGGCCTAGAATTTACACATATGGCGTTTAAGCCATTGGCCCGACTGCCACTGGACCAGATCCTTGGCCTGCATTAAGAATATAACCATTTGGCCCATTCAAGAAAGGCATTCCAGGTGGCCTAGGTAAACCATGCCTTGTTGATTTCCAACTAGGCCTCTCTTTAAATAGTGTGTTATCAATTCCTGAGGCATATGGGATAAAGGATTTATCCAGTACTTAGGGATCTTTGTTCCTCCTACAAACAGAACCGTAGAAGTACTAAAGATTCTGCAGCTTCTTTAACTCAACTCACCTATCCAGTACCCCAAAAATATTAGAGGACTCACTGATCTTCAGGTGGGTAATTCCACCGTGAATCTCTTGTTCTGCTGCACCGGCTGCAGTCCAGAATTGTTAGGCTTGGACACGTAATGAACATGTGGAGATTATCTTCCGCTGATTCTTCACGCTTGAAAAACTTGACTGGGGGTCATTAGGTTAGTTTTCAGTCGAATTAATGAATTAATATTTATGTCCATGATAACATTTCATAGAAATACATTATAACAAGCAAATTTCCTTTTTTTAAATGTTTTACCACATACTGTTTCAAGTTTTCCAATTAACCAATAAGATAGGAAGACCCATTAATTTTCATGATTCTTCTTACGTGATCAGTGTCACCTGGATATGGTAAAGAAGAAGTTTCTCTTATAATGAGCAAGTCCCATCACCTTATGCAGTCAGAAATTGTCAGATACTTGCCATTTGCATTCTGTCTCCATAAATCGCAAGGCATCTCTCCATTCCATATCCGACAGAGTCAATAAAGATTCTTGGCCCTCCTGCAGTAGGACTTACTACTTAGGGCCAGATTATGAGTCCGATGGTCAGAGCAATGGCAGACTTGTGGTGGCAGTCCGACCGCCCCATTAAGACTTAGGCGGGCGGACCGCTATGGGACCGCTGCCGCTGCCAGGTAACCGCCATTCCCTGGCTGTGGCGCAGCGGTCCTGAGGCCACAATATGCTTGGCGGGACCACCGCATTCTTGCCAAGCATATTACAAGTTTCCTCTCCGCCATATTTTTCATGGTGGTTCCACCGCCATGAAAACCGTAGCGGACAGGAAACAAAGGGGGCCCTACAGAGTCCCCTGGTGCCTCACGCCATGTGGATGCACCAGAGGGGCACAACATGTGCCCCCCTGTGTGCATGCACACCAGTTCCTTCAGGGCATGGACTTTACAGTTCATGTGTGCAGGAACTGTTTTTGCCGTTCCCATTGCTGTGCCCATTTTTAGAGGCACTGCCGTGGAAACACCAAAAACCAGCCCGCCAGACAGGAGGAAACTTCTAATCTGGCAGAGGGTCCGACCACGGCTTTGGTGCAGCGGGAGCATGGTGGTGGCATATTGCCCGTTCCAGCTGCGCCAAAAGTCATAACCGGGCCCTTAGAGATTTCTTCCTTGCAGGTATCCACCTCATTCAGTTCAATCTCAAACTGGTGACACCACTAAACCACTCCTATTACTCTGTTCCTCTTCACCAGGCCACGATCTGATAATATTTGAATTTGGACAGTTTGCATTTGTTGCCTCCACTAAATCATGTCATGACTTGATCATCAAAGATCCCACCCCCACCATCTAATATTAAATGGGAAGCTCAGTGTCCCATCTAATGAAACCTTCAGCAAATCCCAGACCGTGTGGAAGAGGACAGTGTCAAGTGCTCCAACCAAACAGGCAGTTGTAGACTAGCTAATGAGTGCATTCTGCAGCACCTTATATTGAATTTTCTTGACAATTGCTGATGATGCAAACCTTATATAAAATATCCTCCATCAACCTTTCTCAATCACTGCTATCAGCCAGCTTTCTGGTTCTGTCTTGCCCTTAAAAGGCGAAAGTGTCTTAAATTGCTTTAACTGAGATCTTCAAAATAAAATTGAAAATGTAGGAGTGCCCAGTCCTTTTTTTTAGTGCCTTAGTTAGTTTTTTCAAGTCAGCCTATGTTGCTTGCCTCTCCATACAAGGTCACGGATTAATGCCATCATCTTGAAGAATGATGGGATAGTATCAAATAAAGAGCTACGCTATTGTAAATTATGCATATTTATTAAGATGATTATTATGACGTGAAATTTCAGCCCATTTCTTTAAAAAACGTTTTCCCTCTTTAATGACTATCAATGTTTTCCTGTATTAGGTGTTCCATCTTCAAAACTGTCATTCTACTCAAATATCTAACTTCAGCTTTAATTGATGATGTTGAATAATTTAAATTATAAACCATTGTTTCAGATTCAAATTTTTCATCATGTAACAAGAGATCGCGTCATAGTCAACAGCCAATTGATCTAATTCCTGCAGGTTTCTTCATTACTGGGAGTGTAATTTGCCAGACCAGCTGCATATAGAACCACTTTGTCTCATGGCTACTTTGCTTAATTGCCTTATCCACTCTGATTTTTGTTCCTTGTGGCTCTCTAGACAGGTCAAAAAAGTAGGACAGTAGCGGTCACTAGTATTGTGAAGTGGTGGAGCAGGGGAGGGGGAATACAAACTAAATAAAAGAGAATTATAAATATTAAAATTACACTTACCTGCTCCGGCGGCCGCCGCCTTGCTCCCAATCCTCACATCCTTTTCAGGAGCCTGCTGCACACGGCGCAGGCTCCCAACTCCCAATCACAGCGCTGCTAGCATGTTGGAATTGGTCTGAGCACCTCGGTTCGGCACTCAGACATTTACTGGGAGCCTGTGTTGGTTTCTACACCCAGCTGTACAACACAGCTAGGTGGAGCGAGGCTAAGTGTGCTTGATGGTTTGGCTGGTCCCATGGGCCGGCCAAACCGTCATGTGCACTTGGCAGTGTCCACCACTCCCCCCCCCTCCCTGGTGCTGCAGCTGCAGCGTCAGAATGAATGACCTGCCCCTCCCTCGGCTTGCAGCCTGTAGGACAACAAATAAAATGGTACTAAAAATGTTTTATTATCATGTTATTTTTGTTGGTTGCCTCTGCTGACTTTCAGCAAGTGGGGCGAAGCTCCTCCGCCATAACAGAGGAGCCGACCCTGAAGTAGGAGGATGACAGACATCCCTGGCTATCTCCAAGCTCCATGTTCAGGGATTGTGAGAGGCTTTGATTTACCAAAATTCTAGCTTTAGGATTTGGAAAGCAAGCTTTAATGGCCCCAGTAAATCTTTGACCCAATCCGAGCTTATCTAGGACCTTCCACAGGAACTCACAATTGGTCCAATCATAGCCTTGGTTGTGTCCACGGAATGGATTGCTAAAGGAAAATTATTGACACTCGCCATATTAACAGTGGCGATCATACTTCTCAAAGGTTTCTGGGGATTAAATCTCTTTTGATCATGATGTACCAGCAAATGCATCATAGAACTTAACATTAATGATAATATTCTTGTAAATATGTGATTGCCATTAAGCAAAGATATCACTCGATAGCTTTCACATCTCATGGCATCTTTCCCTGGTTTAAGAAATAAACAGACTGCTGTGGCCAATAAGTTAGGACTCTGCATCTTTTCCAAATGTGTACAAACAACAAAACATGAAAATAGTGTTATCTGGTCTTTTACTAGTTATCAAAATTCAAAAAGCAATCAATCCGGTTCGGCTGCATTCTCCATCTTCTTTTCCTTACTTGCCATCCTCACTTCGGTCTTTCTAAAACTGAGTTTAACTAGTTCTTATTACATCTTTACAAAACTTTGAGCATCAGCCAATACGTGTTTCCTCCCTATGGCATTTATGTCTGGTGCTTTTTTTGGTTGTATGATTTCTTCCCATGCCTTTGCCACAACCGCGTCTTTACCACGCATGCCTTTACCATGCATGCCTTTACAACTAATTTCATTCTAAAGGCATGATTGGTAAAGGTAAATGAGAGGTAAAGGTTACACCTCATCTCCCGCACTGAGCCCTAAAAACTGGCCCCCAGCCCTGAAAACTACCCAGACCCCAGGCCTTAAAACACCCCAGCCCCCGGCCCTGAGCCCTAAAACCTGCCGCCAGCCCTAAAAATGAACCCAATCCCAGCCCTAAAAACACCCAGCCCCCCACCCTGAAACTGGCCCCCAGCCCTAAAAACTACCATGACTCCCCGCCTGAGCCCTAAAACCCGGCCCCAGCCCTGAAAACTACCCCGATCCCAACCCCACCCAAAAAACTACACACCAAGCCGCAGGCAGGAAGGAAGGAAGCAGGAAGTCCGGGCAGAAAGTCTCCAACATCTCCCACCCTCCGCCCATTTGCTCCAACTCTAGAGCACTGACTCCCTTTACTACGCATATGCCTTTACCACCTTTATAACAGAAATCGTTGTAAAGGCATGCGTGGTAAAGGAATATGCATGGGAAAGGCATATGCGTGGTATAGGCAAGACTGGTAACGCTTGCGTACTTACGGCATGCGTGGTTCCGACCACGTTGTTAATGTCGTTTCCCGCTTTTTTTCAAGGCTTAATTCTCCCATCTATCTGAGTCTTGAGTAGTTCTAAATCCTTAATGTGGAGTAGCAGAAATCCTCTCTGTAGCCCTTGATGTGGTCTGGGACAATTCATAAATGCAATGTGCACACCCATACAAGAAGTAGAATGTGGCCTACATGCCATAAGGGGCAAAACATGTGTTGGCTTTCGTTCGTAGTTCGATATAAGATGTACAAGAGCATTGTACTTCAAAGGCTGTGCAACATGTATAAGAAATAATACTATGCAACAACAATTTCAGCTTAATTGTCTTACATAACCTATTTATACCTCGCTGACGTAAGATTAATGCATATGTGAAAAAAATCACTCTATTCCACTATTTGTTCTTGTACGTTTACTTAACTGTTTGTCTAATATGGGGATTAGCTGATACCCAGCTGCAGGTTAATCCTGTTTGCCCTAAGTTGGCAGGGTATGCCCAGACGTGGGTCCCTTGCTCACTTTGCCACTGGATTAAAGCTAGCCTGGCTGATGAGGGGTGTTACCCCGAAACCGGTCCCAGGATGCTTGTTTCTGGTTCAGGGAAGATCTGGCTTTGCAGTTCGGACTGGACTGTTCCCATGAGGCACAGAGTCAAGACTGATTTTCATATAGCTGGGTCTGAACTGAGGTGGCGAAGTGAGCTAAAGAACGATGATGGATTCAACCCAGATCTGTGACTGGGGATGAGTGTCTGAAAAGTTTCAACGCTCCGTCCATCATCTCCTTGTGTTTGCTTTGTTCACCCTAAGTTGGCAGGGTATGCCCAGACGTGGGTTCCTTGCTCAATTTGCCACTGGATTCATGCTAGCCCGGCTGATGAGGGGTGTTACCCCAAAACCGGTCCCAGGATGCTTGTTTCCGGTTCAGGGAAGACCTGGCTTGGCAGTTCGGGCTTGACTATTCCCATGAGGCACGAGGTCAAGACTGATTTGCATATAGCTGGATCTGAATTGAGGTGGCAAAGTGAGCTAAAGAACGATGATAGATTCAACCCAGATCTGTGACTGGTGGTGAGTGTCTGAAAAGTTTCAGCACTCCGTACATCATCTCCTTGTGTTTGCTTTGGGAATAATTACCCAGCATGAGAGAAGGATTGGGATGGATTGGTCTGAGCGGCCTGGTTTGCCGCTCAGACAGGGCCTAGGAACCTGTGTGTTCTCCACCCCGCTGTGTAACACAGCTCGGGTTGGAGAAATGCTAAGTTTGCATGTCGGTTTGGCCGTCTTAAGACTGCTGGCCAAACCGGCATGCGCACTTAGCAGTGCCCATCACTCCTCCGCCCTGAAGCCCAGGATGACCCCGCCCCACCCTGTGACTCAGCTGGCTCAGTGAGAAATTAAATGATATTAAAATTATGTTATTATCTTTTTATTTTTCGCTGTTGCCTCTGATGGGTAGCAGCAGTAGGGCGACGCTCCTCCGCCATAGTGGAGGAGCTGCGCCTGCATGGGCATCCAATCTATGTCCATACTGAAATGGTCACTTGTAGGTAGCAAATTAGAACGTCCTCCACTCTTGCAGTCCTTGGTCTCTGTGGTATAACTATACAGATTTACCACTACAATCCAGTCTCTGCAAACACTTGATCTTTTTCCTTTTTGGTTGAAATGAGCACACTTGCAGAACAGTCTGCATTCAAGAACTTTTTATAAAAGCAGTCATTTCAATAGGTTACATTTTCAATTAAAAATCTTACATATGGATTTTAATAGGCTAAATGCCCTGTGAAAAATCATACATCTGGTGTATAGGATGTTGACTTTTTCACTTTTTGCTCTTTTCCCAAGAGATGTAGGAGTTCATGTAGTCTATGATGGAAGGTGTGCCAAAGCTCTGGGGTCGTAACGTCCCCGAATCAGCTGGCCTAGTGGCACACCCCCACCGTACCTAGCGATCTCTCCCAGGTTGGCACTGATTTTGTGCCAGAAGTGCTACCATGGACATGGCGGTTGGACTTTCCTCATAAAGGGAATGCTAAGAGAGCTGCTATTTCATGGAATTCCACCATGCATTTATTTTTTGTTTTTCAGAACCCCCTCCCCCGAAGGGATGGTTGTTTCTGAAAAACGTAAAACTAATATTCCAGATAGCTAGGGATATTTTTCCCTACAAGCAGGCGAAAGTTCTCCATTGTTCATGTGTAAGACCAAAAGCCAGACAAACCAGAAAAGAAAGTGCCTAAATCAAGTCTAGTGCATGATTGACTCTAATAAGGGTGGATCTTCTGATGCCACTGTGCTGGCAGTCCACTGATGGGCTGCCGACAAAGGGCTTTCAATAGCAGATCCAGTCCCTGAGCTTACATTAACCTATGGGCATGAATATCCCCATATGATACGTCCATTGAGTTTGATGCAGTGATGACCTCATCAAGCCATCCTGAGAGGGTAAACACTAAGAACTGACCATTAGGAGAAAAGAATGCCTCTGGATCCCCAAACTGAAAGTCATGAACAAAGGCTGTATCAGGATCATGAAATGTATGTGTTTCTATACTGTTAAATGAGCTTATCTTTAGGGAATGACAATAGGTGACATACTATTGCAACCTTCACAATCACCTTATACATGCACTCATACAATATTTTGTCCTCATTAGTGACAAAAAGTTTTAGAATCATTAACCTTCCATTGACACATGCAGCTTTCCTGAAATGGTATCTAAACACTTTTAGAACATTTCAATCCCTAAAAAGTATAGCAATACCACACTACTTCCAGTTATAGCCAATAGAACCTGTGTTCATACTCTCAGCTTTTATAAGTTGGTGTCACTCACCTTTAAATAATGTTCTCTATACACATTACAGCAATACCTCAGCATTTCAAGTTCACTAATACGTGCATACACATCACAGCATGTAACCTCACTCAATTATATTAAATTATCTTAAGACAGACATCTACCTCTTTTGAATACCTCCACTTTTTACTCCACATGGCAATACCGCACTATCACGGCTTCTCAAATTTAACTTTGACCCTCAAACATGTATTTTCTTTACTAATCTGTGTTGGAAATGGCCCTTTTTGCAGGGTTATCCCCAAACCTTTTGCTTCTTCCTCCTATTTTTTTCTGACCTGCTGTTGTTGGTTTTAGGACTCTGGGCACTTTACCACTGCTATTCAGTGCTAAAGTGCATATGCTCTCTGTGTAAATTGTGTTATGGATTGGTGTTTCCATGATTGGCATATTTGATTTACTAGTCAGCCCCTAGTAAAGTGCACTGAGTGTGCCAGGGCCTGTAAATCAAATGCTACTAGTGGGCCTGCAGCACAGATTGTGCCACCCACATGAGTAGCCCTGAAAAGGTAACTCAGACCTGCCACTGCAGAGTCTGCGCGCAGTTTGTAACTGCCATGTCGACTTGGAAAGTGTACCCGCTTGCCAGGCCCTAACCTTTCCTTTTCTTACATGTCAGTCACCCCTAAGGTAGGCCCAAAGTACCCCTGTTGGCAGGGTAGAGTGTATATTAAAGGTAGGACATGTACTGGTGTGGGTGACATGTGCTGGTAGTGAATTACAGTGCACTTCGTTTTTCACTAGGGAAAGGCTGTCTGTCCCATAGGAAAGCATGGGAGTTAATTTATAACATCTTATAAATATATCTTCCCATTGGGACCAGATAGGAAAATAAAGTTTAGTATACCTGAACTCAGAATCTAAAGATGCATCTTTTAGTAAAGGTGATTTTTACATTCTGTGTTTGAACATACCACTTTTAGAAAGTAGGTATTTTCTTGCTTAGCCATCCTGTGTGCCTCTGCTAGGATGTGTATTGACTGTCTGGCTTTGGAGTGACAGGGGCTGGGGAGGAGCAGTGGCTCCAGAGAGTCTAGATGGGTCAGGTATGGGCTGAATAGACCTGGGCTGCATTCAGAGTAGTGGGAGGAGTTGTCACTAGCACCTGAATAGGCCCGGTCTGCATTTAGAGTGGTGGGAGGAGATTTCCCGTGCACCTGAATAGGCCCTGTCTGCTTGGACAATGCTGTCTCTGCCTCCTTCTGCGAAGCTGGGCCAGAGAGGACCAAACTGGTTTGGACTAAGCACAGACACTCTCTGCCTGAGAGGACAAAGGATATTGGGCTATAAAAAGTGGGGCCCAAACCTCTAAACTTTAGAACTCTTTTGGACCAAGAAGACTGCCATGAAGAAGAGCTGGAGAAGCTGTGAGGAGGAACTACCACTTTGCTGAGTGCTTTGCTGTGTTGGCCTGCAGTGGCTGCTTCTGTCTTGGGCAGTGAAAAGACTGGACTGAACTTTCTGCAACTTCTTTCTTTGAGTATCTCCAAGGGCTTGAGGTAGAGCCCCCTGTTCAAGAAGTCTCAGGAACAGCAAATACTTCAAGTTCATCTGCCATCAGCACTGGGGACTGTGTGTTTTGTGCTGCAACAGAAGAAAAAGCAACCCGATGCCGTCTACGACGCCGCTGCCGACTCCATGTCCTGAAGGCACCGCAGAGGGCACCGCCGCAATGCCGCACCGCGACCCTGGTCTCACCGACGACGCCATCTGATGCCACCACCGAGCCGCTGCTCCCACCGCGACCTGAGGGCATCGCACGCTGCACCGCTGCACTTTGCACCGCAGCACCCAACGGCTGCCGAAGACAGCGCTCCTGACTTCAACCGCGACCTGTGGGCACCGCACTTCGCACCGCCTTGCTTCACAACACCGCCTTGGTATCCCCAACGCCACTGCTCCACGCCGAAATCGATGCCGCTGCTTGCACCGTGGTTCGAGGGCACCGCTCGTAAGTTACACGACGCATCGTCCTCCTCCCGCACCGCAGCCTTGGCCTACCGATGCCAGCGCCATCGACTCCAGTTCATCAGCCGACGACAGCGCTTCAGCAACGACGACACCGCTGCCTGCACCGTGGCCTGCCAGCACCGCGATGAGCACCACATCACTTCGCACCGCGACCCTGGTCTCACCGACGACGCCATCTGACGCCGCCATCAAGCCGCTGCTCGCACCGTGACCAGAGGGCATCGCATACCGCACCACTGCACTTTGCACCGCAGCACCCGGCGCCTGCCGAAGCCAGCGGTCCTGACTTCAACCGTGAGGAGTTCGATCTGCAATGCGTGTGACTTCAAGGGCCTGACGACTCCTGCACTGACCTCCGGAACCGACGCCTGTGGACGCCGTGCTTACGTAGATCAACGAGAGGCCGCCGACGCCCTGCATTTCTAAAGGTACTGTTTTGCGGGTTTTCCCGACACCGTAGTTGGCCCGCGACGCCGCGGTCAGCCAGAACTGTTTGGATTTGTTTGTTCACGACGCCGTGATAGCCCCGGATAGAGCTATCGACTTCAAGGAAATGTATGTCAAGGTTATTTTGATAACTGAAGATGTCTAAGTACTGTATTGTGGCTTTTTATCGTTTTTGGTCTTGTCTTAAGTATATAAAAATATTGGATATTTTTCTAAACTGGTGTCCTTTTGTAGTGCTTACATTGTATTACTGTTGGTTATGTGCAAATGTTTTACACACTGCCTCTAAGATAAGCCTGACTGCTCATGCCAAGCTACCAAGGGGGTGAGCAGGGGTTATTTTAGGAGTGTAACTCCCTTATCCTGACTAGGAAGAAGGGTCCCTATTTGGACAAAGGTACCTACCTCTGCCAACTAGAGACCCCCATTTCTAACAATCTGATTTTGCGATAAGAATACACACATTTTATCTTGGTCTCCTATTAAAGAACATGCTATTGAGGAATTTATGTGACACCAATATTGTGGCCCCACTCACTGATATTGTATAAATGAAGCCAAACCTACCAACATAACTGGCCTTAATTTAGCCCCCTGGGCCCCACTGTCTCATGGCTTTATAAATATAGCGGGTACATTTACTGATTTTTTCTGAAAGCTTGAGGGAGACTATGATGGAGTGAGTTTACATCAATACTTAGGAATGAATATAAAATATTTCCTACTTACTCCTTTCTCTGGGACCCCACAGCCATGGAATAGTTTAATGCTTTATTCCATTACATTGAATATGTTGCAGAATTCAGGAAGACAACTTGACAAAATGTATATTATTTGAAGATAACATTAGGCAGGATTTATGATATTAGCTGGTATCTTGATGTTGGACTTGGCCCTCTCTGCAGGGTCAACCCCAAACTTTTTTCCTTCACCCTTCCTGTTTTCTGAACCCATTTTTGTTGACTTTTAGTACTTTGAGCACTTTACCGCTGCTAACTAGTGCTAAAGTGCTTGTGCTTTCCCCTAAAATATAGTACAATCGTCTTACACCTGATTGATACATTTATTTAATTGTAAATCCCTCGTATATGGTAACACGCGTACCCAGGGCCTATAAATTAAATGCTACTAGTGGGCAGCTGCACTGATTTTGCCACCCACTAGGAGCCTTTTAAAACATGTCTCAGGGCTGCCATTTCAACCAGTAGTGCATTTTTAAAATGCCAATTTGACCTGGTAAAATAAACCTTTTGCCAGGTCCAAAGCTTCTTTTTTAATACATATTAGTCACCCCTAAGATAGACCTTAAATAGCCCACAGGGAAAGATGCTTTTTATTTGAAAATTGGGACGTGTTTTTACGTTCTACATGTCCTGGTACTGAAAAACTCCTAAATTAATTTTTCAATGTGGTACTGCCTGCCTCTCCTATAAGATAACATTGGGTTACCTTATTACATTTAATAAGTGCAAACCTTTGATTGGGAGCAGGAAGAAATGTCATGTTTGGACTCAAATGAATTGTAATATAAAATCGTCTTTAATGGTAAAGTCAGATTTTTGATTATAGTTTTGAACATGCCACTTTTAGAAAGTTGCTACGCAAACAAGTGATGGACGGAATGCTGAATTAATCATACATTCACGTCCAGTCAAGAGATCTGGGTTAAATCCATCGTTCTTTTGCTCACCATGCCACCCCAGTTTAGACCCAGCCATATGCAAATCAGTCTTGACCCTGTGCCTCATGGGAACAGTCCAGACCGAACTGCCAAGCCAGGTCCTCCCTGGACCGGAAACAAGCATCCTGGGACCAGTTTCAGGGTATTACCCTTCATCAGCCAGGCTAGCTTGAATCCAGTGGCACAGTGAGCAAGGGACCCACGTCTGGGCATACCCATCCCACTGAGGGCGAAAAGTGCTACGCAAACAAATGATGGACGGAATGCTGAATGAATCATACATTCACCCCCAGTCAAGAGATCTGGGTTAAATCCATCGTTCTTTTGCTCACCATGCCACCCCAGTTTAGACCCAGCCATATGCAAATCAGTCTTGACCCTGTGCCTCATGGGAACAGTCCAGACCGAACTGCCAAGCCAGGTCCTCCCTGGACCGGAAACAAGCATCCTGGGACCGGTTTCAGGGTATTACCCTTCATCAGCCAGGCTAGCTTGAATCCAGTGGCACAGTGAGCAAGGGACTGGGGTGAATGCATGACCTTGTTCTGCATTCTGTCCATCAATTGTTGTTTTTGCATTTTTGCATTTGTCACCCCGAGTGGGACGGGTATGCCCAGACGTGGGTCCCGTGCTCTCCATGCCACTGGAGTCAAGCTATCCTGGCTGAAGAGGGGTGAAACCCCGAAACCGGTCCTAGGATGCTTGTTTCCAGTCCAGGGAGGACCTGGCCTGGCAGTTCGGGCTGGACTGTTCCCATTGGGCACAGGGTCAAGACTGATTTGCATATGGCTGGGTTCAAACTGGAATGGCATGGTGAGCAAAAAAACGATGGATTTAGGCCCAGATCTCTGTACTGGGGTGAATGTATGACATTGTTCTGCATTCTGTCCATCAACTGTTGTTTTTGCATTTGTCACCCCGAGGGGGACAGGTATGCCCAGAAGTGGGTCCCGTGCTCTCCATGCCACTGGAATCAAGCTATCCTGGCTGAAGAGGGGTGAAACCCAGAAACCGGTCCTAGGATGCTTGTTTCCAGTCCAGGGAGGACCTGGCTTGGCAGTTCGGGCTGGACTGTTCCCATGAGGCACAGGATCAAGACTGATTTGCATATGGCTGGGTTCAAACTGGAATGGCATGGTGAGCAAAAAAACGATGGATTTAGGCCCAGATCTCTGTACTGGGGTGAATGTATGACATTGTTCTGCATTCTGTCCATCAACTGTTGTTTTTGCATTTGTCACCAGCATGACAGCAGCGTAATGATTGGTCTGAGCACCGTAGTTCGGCGCTCAGACAGGGACTGGGAGAAGATGCATGTTCCCCGCCCAGGCTGTGCAATACAGCTGGGTGGAGAACATGCTAAGTGCGCGTGACTGTTTGGCCGGCCCAAGACAGCCGGCCAAACCATCATGCGCACTTAAGAGAGTGCCAACCACTCCTCCCCCTGCTCCTGTGACAGCCTTGCCTGCCCCACACCGAAAATGTAAACCAGCTGAGCCAGGATGGAAAAATAAAATGAGAATAACATTGCGTTATTATCATTTTATTTTTCCTTTTTGAACTGCACACAGGGCAGTGGGGGGACGGAGGAGCCGCCGCTGCACTGTGATCTTTCTTTTGAGTGACTGTGCTTGAACTTTCCACGAGCTTTGTATATCTCTGTAGTGCACATTATCATCTGAGTACCAGTGTCGTGTTCAAACAGTCCCACGCTTGCTGTCTTGGAGGTGCCTTATCTCGTTCTGAGGCTAGCTTCAACTAAGGGCAATGAAGATAGCAGCAGATAAAGCCTCCCATTTTCCTGTCACTCTTCTTTACCTCACTTCTGCTCCATCATGAGGGCAGGTTATCAACAGTGCTCACATGATTTCAGTGTAAACTTCTCACTGCTAGAAAAAGAGTGAGAATACTAGAAAATACAGGAGCTAAGGGCGTACCCAAAAGTGTTATTTATCTGCTGTGTCAGTGTGAGAATTAGTGTACCCTCACACACCTCAATTTGGAGAAGAATGATATTCTTACACTTCAACTTGATAACAATAACATTATATATTAGCAAAAACAAAAACAAAAATACCCTCATATGCAAGTGTGATGACAATAAATGTACTCTCCTGCACAATCTAGGCAATTTTTATAATTTCACACAATATCATGATGACCATTTACATGCCTTACATTGGAATGACAGAGCTGAAAGCTATACCATCTTGTTCCTGTTCCTTTTCTGTCTGACCCTGCTTTTTTCGACCACTGAACTCACCATCTACAAGTCTGGTGGTGCTGGCGGAGCTCTGTTTGGACAACTTGCAGCAGGGCCCAAGGATTAGATGAACGGAGTGTACATCCACAATTCACCCTGCCCATAGTGGAGGGTGGCTTCTGCCTTTTAACTAGCCTATTGGAAGGCAGTTTGTTTCCAGCGTCGGCTCCTCCACTATGGCAGAGGAGCGTCACCCCCCCCCCCCCCTGCCAGCAGCCAAAAAAATGAAAAATAAAACGATAACAAACGCCTGTTTATTATCGTTTTATTTTGGCTGTCAGAGCCGAGGCTTGCGGGCAGGGCCAGAGATGACAGACTGGTGGAGGAGTGTTTTGCACTGTAAACAGTGCGATTGACGGTTTGGCTGGCCATCACAGGACGGCCAAACTGTTATGCACCCTGAAGCTCTCTCCAACCCCAGCTGCGTTGCTGGGTTGGAGATAGCAGGCAGAGGCTCCCAGTCTACAATGGGAGTGCAAATCCATGGCGCTCAGGCCAATCCTCATGCTGCTTTCATGAAGCATCAGGATTGGCCGCAAGGGACCCTGGGAGCCTCTGCCTGCAGTGCACAGAGCCAGATCTGAGCGTCGGAGCCAGATCAGTGTGTGGATGCAGGAAAGTTATTTATTTTTTGATTTTTGATTTTGTTATCCGTCCCTGGTTTCCCCTCCCCTGCCACTTTGCTCAGATACTGGCCGCTATTGTTTGTTTCTGCTGATGAGTAGTCCTGCGGTACTTAGCATGACACCACAGTGAGAGAGTAGACTGACCATCTCTTGGAAAATCTGTTCTGCTTTATATACCTGGAGTTTCCAGTTCTTCCGGAGTGTGTGTGGTGTGTTTTTGCATGTATGTGGCATGCATCGGGATTCTATTCTATAAAAGGGTATGTGTGGTGTCTTCTGAGAGGACTCTTTCTGTGTCACACAAGGTGGTGATTCCCAGCATCATGGTTAAGGCCATTCCTCCTTCCTTGTCCTTGGAGCAGCCCCGGAGGCATTTAACTCAAATTCATTTAAGAGTGCCTCTCTACTAATCCCAGACACCTTACACTAACTGAAATCAGTTTTACTGCCTGGTAATGATATTCTTAGATAACCCCAACAAAAGATTAACCCTACATGTAATAGCTGGTGTGTGACATTCCAAAATACACCTTCTGAACCGTTTCGTGTTCCCACCTGCCTTTCTGGATTGATGGACTCTGTTGGGAAAATAAATGCTTCCGGTGGCTGGGTTATAGATTCTGAAGTTAGCAAGCAGACCACAGTCCTGCCAGTGCCCACATCTTCCCCTCACAACCGTCATCCAGTGCTAGTAATTTGTACTTAACTTGACTTCCTCCAGAAGGTCTACGGCTCCAGAAGAGAGAAAGATGACATGTGTAATGTTCTACCTTTGTAAGCCGTCTGTGCCCTACCCTTGCTTCCGTCCCTTCCCCGCTTCCGTCTCACCTATTGTGTATGTGCGCGTGGCGTTCGTCGCACGCTGGTGTAGAACGCCACAGGGGGAGCGGGCGGGAGCCGGGGGCTATTGGCATTCTTGTGAGGGTACTGAATAAACAAAGGGTCTACCTTGCTCCTGTCTCTTCTTTACCACACAAATCTTTCTGGCGACGATTGCGGAATACCAATGCTTCCTGCCCCTGTCATGTTAACTGACTACATCGCGGCAGTGTGGTGAAGGCTGGTTGCCTTTCCGATCCTCTCACGGATCTGCTCTTCGACGTGACAAGGTGGGAGGGGAGTCAGTCGACTCCTCCCGGTTACCAGCTGCTTCACGCCTACGCCGGCCTCCAAATCCCTCTGCCTCTTTCTGATTCGCCTTTGCCTCTCCTCCACCAGCCCCTGGGAGGAGTTGTGAAATGAAGGGTGAGTGAACTGGCTCACAATATTATTTGTCCTCGGGGGTGATACTTCAAGCAGACACCGGAGGGAGCCAAACCCTCACAAGTAACTCTGAGGAGTGTTTTAGAGACATTTTGGCTACATCTATAGTTAACCTTGGTGGAACAGTGTCACCATGGCTTGTATAATGAATGCAGTGGCTATTCCCAGCACCTTTTTGGAAGCTCCTGAGGCACCTGCCGAAAGTTGAACTCGATGGGTTAAATGTTTTGAAAAACATCTGGAGACTATTGATGGGACAAAATACAATCCAGCCAGGAAGCAAGCCATGATGTATAATTGTTTGGGGGCAGAGGGAAGAAGGTTGGTTGATCACATAACCCCGTTGAAAAAGAGGAGAAGGATCAAGAGTGGGATGTGTTAATTGAAGCCAAAGTAAGAATGAAGAATTACTTTGATACCACTATGAGCGTTATAATGGAAAGATACAATTTCTACTACAGATACCAGGCACCAGGTGAGGCAATCGAATCCTACGTTGCAACACGAATGATGTTGCCCACAACGTACACATTCAAGGACATAGATCAAATGATACGCGATCAGGTGCTGATGCCCACCATTTGCGTGAAGGCGCAAGAGAAGTTATTATGTCATAGGAACCCGAGCCTGGAGAAGGTGATATCGACCATTAAGAGCATGGAAAGGTCAGCTAATGGAGTAAAGGTGCTGCGCAAACCAGACAGCCAGCAAGTGAACGTCAATCTAGTTCATAGAGAAGAAGAGTCACCAACTAATCGGCTCCAGAAGTACAACAAAAAGAAAACCTCCAGCACATACAGTGGCAAATCTACGTGTTATCGTTGTGGGTCCAGTACACATGTGGCATCTAACAAAGAATGTCCTGCTTCGGGCAAGGTCTGCAAGGGATGCGAAAAATTGGACATTTCTTCAAGGTTTGCAAAACATCCCGTTCAAAGAAGGTTTACACAGTGAATGAATCCAAATCAGAGGAAGACTCTGATGAGAGTGAACTGTTAGAAAACTTGGTGTTGCTTGTGGCTATCAGCAACAAAGAAGATATGCAGAACAAGCCCAGATGCAATGTCCGTGTGAATGGAGAAAACGTGGAGATGTTGGTGAACACAGGATCGAAAATCACAATCTTGTCAAAGGACACCTACAATAATTTAAAGTGCTAGACATCGTTAGAGGCCAGCAAAATAGTTCCAGGTGCCTACGTTGGTCACAAAATAAAATTAGAAGTAGTATTCAATGCAGATCTGGCATTCAAAGAGAAAAACACTTTCACAAGAATTTTCGTAGTAGATTATAATGTGGACATCCTCGGTTGGTTGGAACAACAAAAGCTGAAAATGATGATTAACCCATGCCAAACTCCCTATGTGTTTAGCATTCAAGAGGACGACTTGAAAACCGTTCTCAAAGAATTCAAGGGGGTGTTCAGCGAGCAATTGGAAGGCTTAAAGAATTTCAAACTCGAGATCATTCTGAAAAGCAACACATACACTGTGAACCAACGCGTCAGATACCCTTGTCAGCCCGTGCTGAAGTTAATGCCATTCTGGAGAGTTGGTGCAGCGCTGGAATAATCGAACTGATCAATGAGTCTGAACGGCTATCGCCCGTGGTCATTGCGAAGAAAAAGAGTGGAATGATCCGCTTATGCATCCACCTTCGTGAACTAAACCGCCAAGTGGTAGCAGATTGTCAGCCCCTAACCCTAATAAATGAGATGGTGATGACGTTGGTTCAGGCAAAGATCTTTACAACGCTCAATTTCAGTGCAGCATACCATCAAATACAGCTGGATGAGGGGTCAAAAAATATACAGCGTTTATCACTCCTGGAGGTGCAAATCAATTTTGCAGATTACCTTTCGGGCTGTGTTCGCCATCTGCTGTATTCCAGCGCATAATGAATCAACTGTTCTGTGGCATGGAAGGTGTGAGGTCATTCCAAGATGATGTACTGATTTACAGCAAGACGGAAGAAGAACACATAGCTGTGCTAAGGAAGGTCCTGCAAAAGATTCAGGACTGTGGTCTCACCTTGCAAAAGGACAAATGCAAATTTCTCAAAGGAACTCTTAAGTACTTAGGTCACCTCATTGAGGAAAATGGAGTTCGACCAAAACCGTCTTTAATATCTGCACTCTCCTTGTCACCAAACCCGACGAATAAGGAAGAACTTGCATCGTTCTTGGGCATGTGTGAGTTCCACTCCAAGTTCATACAACATTACGCTGCTAAAGTAGAACCACTCCAGAAACTGATAAAAAGTGATGCAGAGTTCATTTGGGATGATAAATGTGTGCAGAGCATAAAGGACATATAAAAAGAACTTGAACAAGCACCATCCCTACAATCATTCAGCAAAAAATTGCAAAGTATTGTGACCACAGATGCCAGCCAAACAGGACTGGGGGCAGTGCTCAGCCAAAAAACAGAAAAAGGGGAAAAAGTCATTGCATTCGCATCACACAAGCTAAGAGGCCCAGAGACAAAATACTCAGCAATTGAGCGCAAATTATTGGCTTGTGTTTGGGCAGTTACAAAGTTTAAAAGTTTTCTCTGGGGCAAAGAATTCACCATCTGCAATGATCACAAGCCATTAGTCAGCATCCTAGAAGGAAAGGGTTCTAGTCGACCCTCTCCAAGAATAGCAAAGTTGGCGTGTAAGTTGCAGGAGTATTCAGATTAAGATGGAGTACATTCCTGGCAGAGTGAATTTGTCGGCAGATTACTTGTCACGTGCCCCTTGTGATAGTGAATCAAATTGTGATGAGGGTGAGGAAGATGACCTGCTTGTTGCGTGTTTGCTTGACTATGAAGAATCTAATGGTACTATCACCAAACCAGAATGGTTATTGGCTGTAAAGAGTGACAATGTGTTTGCTGAAATAAAAAAATATGTGGTTAAGGGATGGCCTTGAGGAAGAGTATTAGACGAGGCACTTAGACCGTATTGGAAAATAAAAGATGACATCAGTGTTGTCGAAGATATCATACTCCGTGGTGAAACTTTGATGGCACTGATGTCCCTGAGGAAAAGGTTGATAACATTAGCACACGAAGGCCATATGGGGATGACAGGTACCAAACAAAGGTTAAGGGAGAGATACTGGTGGCCCTCCATGGATCCTGATGTTGATGTATTTGTCAGTCATTGTTCAGTTTGCACTAAGGCAGACAAGACCATGACAACACACCATTGCCCCATGACATCTGTGGAACTACCTGAGGGTTCTTGGATAAACGTCAGCATCGACTTTATTGGGCCAATGAATGCTCTACACATAGGAATGCGCTATGCCATAGTTATAATAGATTACTTCAGCAAATGGGTGGAAGTTAAATTTGTGTCACAACCTACCACGTCTCAAGTGGTGAGTTTCTTGAAGAAATTGTTTTGCAGAGAGGGTTTCCCACATCAGTTAGTCACCGACAACAGTTTGCAGTTCGTGTCCTCTGAGTTGGTTTCCTTCATGAAAAAGAATGGCATAGAACATGTAAGATCCTCTTTGTACCACCCACAAGGCAATGGCCAGGTTGAACAGACCAATTGCCTAATTAAAGAAACCATCCAAATGTATTTAAGATCTCACATTCCCATTGAGGCAGCTCTCCGTACTAGGTTGTGGCCATATCGCACTACTCCACACAAAACCACTGGTAGAACCCACTTTGAGCTAATCAGGGGTGGAGCAGCTGTCTCACAATTGCAGACATACTGGTCTTTGGCTCGGAAAAAGTGGGAGAACGAGAACAACAGGGAGAAAGAGATCAAGATGAGAAGTCTGGTGGACAAACGCCAAAGGGCATGCGCAGCAATTACAACGCTAGGAATGTGGTGAAGGAGATGTCTGTGAAAACATTTGATGTGGTGTGAGTGAAGTATCCTAGGAAAAGAACAAACATGAGTAAGTACAGTGAGCCAAGGCATGTGGTGAAGACCAAGGGTACTGCTGTTCTACTCGACAATGGTCAGTGGTGGAATGGATTGAATGTTGATAGTAGCAGGAGCCCAGAGCCAGTGAGCAGGCATGATATGGTTATAAACTATGCATTTGCATCGTCGGGAAATGCCAACAACAGTGAACTGTGTGGTACAAGCACCGCGCCTGCCACTGCTGGGAATCCCACCAATGTGTCTCCTCCTAGGCTTGTAACCAGTCCCGATGGTACTGTTTAGAACAAAAGAACGATTGTTCCCCGTCAGATTTAAAGACTATGTAATGTATTAGTTTGTCTTGAAAAAAGGGAGAAGATGTAATGTTCTACCTTTGTAAGCCCTCTGCGCCCTACCCTTGCTTCTGTCCCTTCCCCGCTTCCATCCTACCTCTTGTGTGTGAGCGCGTGGTGTTCATCGCGCGCTGGTGTAGAATGCCCCGGGTGGGAGCCGGTGGCCAACGGCATTCTTGTGAGGGTACTGAATAAAGGAAGGTTCTACCTTGCTCCTGTCTCTTCTATACCACACATGCTAGGACTTTATGCTGCTGTTTCCCCCAAGCATAGGACGACAAAAGGATGCAGAGGAGAAAGCCATGTTGTTGTGTCTTGCTTGGAAGAAGAGTAGCTGTACTTCCTGGAGTGGAGATAAGCATCCTCTGACTTGACGGACCAAATCAAGGACCAGCTGGCAGGGGACAACTGTACAACAAATCCTGCACTGAAGCCACAAGGAGCTAAAGCCTAGCCAGCATGAACTAAATGGGAAAGATGTCTGATGGATCTGCTTCTGGAGAGAAACGAAGTGCCAGAGACTCAGAGGTCCTCTCGTGCTAGTGTGCCTGCACTGACCCCTTAATCCACTCCTTCAAAACCTCCTGGCTGGTAGTGAGAACCTGAGCTTGTGACCCAGAGGTAGACAGGAGTGTGGACTACAGAAGGTCTTCAGACACCCCTTCATATTACAGGTGCCTCTATTGCCTGTTCCTGGGTCGAAACTTTAGGGTTTCCCTCTATCCGCTTTAGACATGTGTGGTTTGTTCTGTTCACTGAGCCTGGCCACACTGAACTCAGAACCGTGAGAACTCCTGGTCCCATGGGAGACCTGCTACCAGGGCTTTATTTGTAAAACAGTGAGTTCCAGTGCTGATAACTCTGCTCAGAAGCGAAATGTTGGTGTGCCGAATACCAAGGCTGTGTACTCTTGATTCCATCTCATGCCTCTTCAATCCACTACTAGACAGTCACAACCCCTTTATCTCACTCATGCAGGTTCCTGTTTTCTGCCTTGTGACAGTTTTTCGTCTTTCTCTTCCTCAGTGTTTCCCATTTGTGTGTTTTCCCTTTCTTGCTCTCAGTAATTGTTTAATAAGAAAAACATAAGTGCCGGTCCCCAAAAATGAGTGCCGTGTGCCCCACCAGTAACCACCGGCTCAAATGAAGCACTGCCTGGTACTAAAAAATCTTCATGTCGACCAGCCCTCTGAAATGCATGACGCGCATTAGATATTACCATGAGGTTTCAATCAATCTCCTTGTATAAGCACCAATATCTTTGAGACCAACCAGTTCGATGTCTCCTAGACTTTGTTTGATAACCACTGTTGTCACACCTTAACCTGAAGCCCCAGTGACTTCAGTTCTCCATTGGAATATTATGCTATTATGGTCACACTGCTCCAAGTCATTAGAATTTCTTAATTGCTATCTAAGAGTTCTCCTAGATTGAGAAACTTGCATCCAGTACAAGTCCTATTAGGAGTGACTGGATGTTCGATGATAGCTGTGTTAAGATCAAACCGGTGGGGCCATGTTCAGTGTTTTTCATTCAATCTCTCTCTCTGTTCCAACCCCCAGTTTCCCTGTAGTGAGTGTGGATGCAGAATTGCTATCATTTCTGTACCCCATCTTTTTTGTATATAGGAGACTGGTGGATTATCACCTTTAATATTTGCCACAGTGCTGCTGCAAGAGTTCCCTTAATTGCAGCATTCCCAGATGTGAGTCCTGTGTTCATTGTGCCACATACCTCACTAACTAGGACCATATATGTGGGACCAGTCTGGGTTCCTTCTGTTCCAGTCTATAATGGACCAGGCTCGACATTTACACTAGGCTTTACCTACTGAAACTCATTTGCATACCACTGATCAGTCTCTGCATAGAGTTGCACAGTGGGTAAAATACAATGGTCTGCAATGTGGCCCGAGTTATTGACAGTAGCTGAGATAAACTCAAGAATTCCTTCCATCATTTTGTTGTTTGTTGCAGTAGATGCCCTAAGTGCGATGGGTTTGCTTGGAAGTGGACCAGTTGCAAACGGAGCTACAGAATTTAGGTTATATCTTAGTGATGGAGCCTAAGTAGACCAAGACCTGTCTGGGGTTCCTTCTTTTCCTATCTTGAAGGAGTATGTCCTAGCAGTTCAAGCTGGATCGTTTCTATTGGAGAAAAACCTAGACTGAAGTGCAAAAGGCCAGTGTCTATCTGGCGTGGCATAGTGGGCAAAAATAATTGTCTGGAATGCGGCCCAAGTGATTGCCAGTGGCTGGGATTAATTTGATTATTGTTTCCGTCACCTCATTGTTTGTTGCATAAGATACCCTAAATGTGATGTATATGCTCTGATGTGTGCCCTGAGCTCACTGTGCCAAAGGACCCTTCCTATAACTCACTGGCAAGGCCTAAGTAGCCCAAAAATGTTGAGGTTGATTGTGCTCTCATTTAGAGAGGATCTGGTCGGATAGCGTAGGCTGGACTGTCCTAGTGGAGCAGGACCAAGACTGAGGTGCATAAGGCCGGGCTCTGTCTGTAGTGGCATAGTGAGCAACCAATGATGGTCGAAAGGAGGCCCAAAGAGATTACAAGTGGCTGAGATTAACACAAGCATTCCTCCCATCCCTTTGTAGTTACTTGCAGTAGACATTCTAAGTGCCACAGATATACTTAAACTTCGGTCCAGTGCCCACTGTGCCACAGGATTTAAGGTGGGACTCACTCACGAGTCATAGGTAGGCTGAAACCGGTTTGGGATTGATTGTGTTCCAGTCTTGAGGGAACGTGGTCTTGCACTTGGGGCTGGACTGCTCTCATTGGAGCTTATTAATCTCTGTCTGGAATGTCATAGTGGGCAAGTAGGTCGGCCAAAGGCACACCAAATTCAAAGCATATGGCCTCATCTTATTTATATCAATAAGTAACAATACCTAAAAGCGCAGCTTCATTAAATAACAGCACATAGCTAAACCAATAAATAATACAATAATCCTAGTTGTCTTTTGATAACATTAATGGTAATGGTAATGCAATATGTAACCTGATCTTTAAAATAGTTTTTGACATTTGTATTTGCATATGTAACATCAAGGGTGATGTATGATGAGCATTGTATTTGGCTTGTGTGCTATGTTTTGCTTGTCTGTTATGGGATTTATAGTTTCTGGAGCAAACCACTAGTGAATTTCAGTTAATTTTCTGTTTTATTCCATAACTATTACAGTACTTTAACTGTTGTTTAAGTGAAATCCATATATATATATTCACAGAAAAAACCAAAGGTTACAGGGACGTGATAGTTAGGCTCAGAGTTGACTCGTACAAAACCAGTGAAATTCTGCAGTTATAGTTAATGAGCTAACTATAACTTGTGCCCCCGCAATGCACTGCTTATGACCTCACATATTACATAACTCATGACATGGTCAGTGACATCACTGATGATATCTCAAATGACATCACTGATGACATCATCCAGTGACCGTGAGTGTTTTTAAAATGTTTATGAGCGTTAATTATATGCCAAGGAGTATTAGTGAATCAGTAGGTGTATGAGTGCCTGTAAGGATGATTCAGTGGGTGCGCGACTGACTATATATGTGAGTGATAAGGGTTCCAGTGAGTGTATGGGTGAGTGACTGGTTGCGTGAATGTCTGTATCAGTTTGTCAGTTGGTGTCTAAGTGGCTGTATGGGTGTGGGAGTGGGTACGTGAGTGGCTGTGTGGGTGATTGCTTTGTTTTCTGAGTACTTGTATGAGTGTCTAAGTGTCTGTTTGGGTGGGTGAGGGAGTGAGGGGGTGTGTGACTGCCTGTATGGAAAAGTGAGTGGGTGAGTCAGTGGCTGTATGGGTTAATGAGTGCATGTGTGAGGGGCTTTTTGGGTGACTGAGTGTGTGTATCGCTGTGTCAGTGAGTGAGTGGATGTGTCAATGGTATATGGGTGAGTAACCGCATATGTGAAAGACAGTATAGATGAGTGTTGGAGTATATAAGTGAGTGAGTGATTGTGAGAGTAGCTGTATAGGTGAGTGTGTGCTTGTGTCAGTGACAGTATAGATGAGTGAGTATGTGTTAGTATCTGTGTGAGTAAGTGAGTGGGTGTGTGTGTGTAACTGTATGGGTGAGTAAGTGGCTGTGTGATTGACACTATGGGTGAGTGAGTAGGTGTGTGAGTAGTTCTATGGGTGACTGACTGTGTGTGAGTGGCTGTATGGGTGCATGAGTGGATATTCAGTGGCTGTATTAGTGAGTGAGTGGGTGTGTGAGTGGCTGGATGGGTGAGTGAGTGAATATGTGTGTAGACCTATGAATCAGTGAGTGGGTGTGTAAGTACTGGTATGGGTGTGTGAATGGGATTGAGAATGGTAGTGTGGAAGTTGGAGTGGGTGTATGAAAGGTTATATGGGGGTGTGAGTGGGTGTACCAGAGATTCTGTGGATGATGTCATCAGTGATGTCATTTGAGATGTTATCACTGATGTCACTGACCATGTCATAAGTGATGTAATATGTGAGTTCATCAGCAGTGCATTGTGCGGGCGCGAGTTATAGTTAGCTCACTAACTATAACAGCAGAATTTCACTCGTTTTGTACGAGTGAAATCTGAGCCTAACCATAACGTCCCTTTAACATTTGTTTTTTTCTGTGAATTTCTACGTTTTTTAAATGCTAATTCCTAAGTATAACATCCTTTTAACCTTTGTTTTTTTCAGTGTATTTCTAAGGTTTTATAAATACTCATTCCTAACTATAACGTCCCTGTAACCTATGTTTTTTTGTGTGAATTTCTATGTTTTTTTAAGTTGGAGTCACGTTTTCAGAGTGGTGGACAAAAGGGGGCTGAGCCTCCGATCAGTTCTTAGGAATCCCGCTGTGTAGGACTTACAGGAGGTACCAGAAGGGCTTCTTGGCCCCCAGGGTTCCTCAGGAGTAAAAGGGGCTTCATCCCATCACCAGTAGTGTACCAAAAGGTGCATTAGCAGAGTGGTGGAAAAAGGTTGCGTGGGCTCCGAAGACCTCTTAGCAATCGCAATGTGTGGGACTCATTGGAGGTAACAGGAGGGGTAGTTGGCCCCCAAGGACGACCTTGGGGGGCAACTACCCCTCCTGTTACCTCCAAAGAGCTTCTCCAGATCATGGAACTTAAGTGTAGGGCACAGGCCTGGAGATATAAAATGATTTGCCTAACTCTATTATAGTCTCCAATCACTAGTTCAGTGAGTCTGAGCCTTGATGTCAGCATGTTTCGACAATGTTTAATTAAATGGCCATCTTCAGGTCTACACTTTTTCCCCCTAGATAATCTCTAACAATGGAATTTAATGTACACTTTTGTGTAATTTACATTTCTTTTGACAACATGCACCACTTGAATACATTCTGTTCTTTCTGCCACATTAATAATTGTGCAAGAATGAGAAAACACTGTCTAATCTTGAGACATTGCTCAAATTTAGTTGGCAGTACTAAAATGTTTTCGCCTCCTGGGATCATGCAGTCAGTAGGTGGAAGAAGGGGAGCGAGAAGTGGGAAAAGTATCCTGGGATGACCCGCTTATCTAAATGGGTCAATAACTTTACAAAAACTGTCACATGAATGAAGCATACATTTTCTTATCCATGTCCAGGAGGGAATCCCCTGAAATTGTGTTCCATCAGTTTTATTCTTGCACATCTGCTTATCTAGACCCTTCGGGACCCTTCACAAGGCCCTTCAGACTGGGCCCTGTGATTTGCATTTAACTAGAGTGTTAAGCAAGATATGCCCTACTATACACAGCAACATTTTCACCTGCTTTCAGCATTGATGATAGATTTAAACTGCTCTTCACTTAAGAATGCACCAATCATCACAAGCACTAAAAATTAAGTTACAAATGTTGCTAAGCCTGCTCTGTCGCAACGTATTATCCTTAAAAAAGAGTTGCAGTGTATCTCATTGTGAAATAAGACATCCTTCGTTGGAGGTGTGTGCACTGACCTAAAGTTGACTAGCACAGATAACATATCTTAGTAAGATACACACAACAGATTAAGAAAATCTCATTCCAAAATAAATAAAATCAACAATTATGTATATATATAGATATATATTATTATTATTATTGTAAGTCATTTGAACAGAAAAAAGATATCGGAAGAATCTGCGCAGAGAAAACGCATAACACAGGGCAGTGAAGGGACATGACTTTGACAACTGCATCACGCAACTCAAGATGCCTTCACCTGTGGACAAGTGGGGGAATACTGATGTCTGATGTGCTGGGGACTCCTGAGATTGACAGTGAAAGACACAAGATGAAGGACCCATGGGCAAAGGCAGCTTTAAGTGTAATTATTTGATTTATGTGTCACTGCCCATTGGCTAGACCTTTCTTTTTGCAGGTGATAGAAATGTGCATTTGATGGAAGGGAGTCAAGGAGTCACGCGATCAGGAGCAAGAGCATTTAAGAAGATGTAGAAATAGTAGTGTGTAGATGGTAGTCTATTTAAAGATCTGGTTAATTTACAGGAAGCAAATTCAGGCTGATGTTTGTGGAACAAGTTATTTTTTCTTTACCCCATGTTATTCTGATTGGATATCCCTTTCTATTATGTGGTCCTCCTTAGATCCAACTCATGTAGCAGCAAATAGTTCTGATCTGTGAGATCACAAGGGTGTGCCAATCATCCTGCTACTGGACTGCGTCAAGGGAGATGCCTCTCGGTGACAACTCTCATTGCCGTGCACAATTAGAACTGGAAAGCATAGGGCCTCTCTGTAGCATGGGGGGTTCTCCAGGGGCTGTGTCTCACTAGATGTTGGCGAGCGGCTGCCTCCACCAACTAGATTGCTCAGACTACGGAAGAGATAGCCCCGACGGGCTGTTTGCAGCCTCCCACTGAGGGAGAAGCGACTGCGGCTGAAGGGGATACGTGGGAAAGGAGCTCCAACACGAGCACTACGCTGGGAGGGCAGAGAGTTGCTGCTGACAGTCCGACGGCAGCGCTGGCAGTTCTGCATGTAGGCTGTGTAGGTGCTGTTGGCCACAGTGGCATCCATAAGCATGGCCTCAGAATAGCTTGGCACGATTTGCTGGTTCGACCTGATGTGCCACTCCAGCTCTGTCATATCAATTGTGTTGACTCTGGAAATCCATCGGCCAAATCCAGACTCCTCTGGGGTGGTGACCCCATCATCTGCTCCAAAGAGCTTCTCCACATGGTAATGGACATTGGCTGTTCGATACTCAGCCAAGACCCGCAAGGGCCAGGATAGAATGGCAAAAGAAGCTACCCAGAAGACGTAGCGCCGGACATACCAAGGTGGGCGAGTGGGATCTGGAAAGGCAATCATATATTCTTTGAAGTCCACATTCTTTAAGTGCATGCCCTCACGGGCTTCCATGTAGTCATTCAAGCCTTCATTTTCACTGAAGAAGCGAGCCCGCTGGGTCAGGTAAGCAGTCTCTGCATCAGAGCTGGCAAAGCTGAAGCACTTTGTGAAGCGGAGCTTGGTGACAGGGTAGTCAGAGAGGCCCAGGAGCTCCTTGGAGACATCTTTTACACCATGGCGGGCATAGTCAAACTCAGACTCAGCCACATGGGTGTTGACACGCTCGTGGTATACTTGAGTGGTGGTGTAGGCATCACCATTGCGGTAGCGTGTCACCTGCCGGGTTCGTCGGATGTAATGATAGCTGATGGCTTTCCACCAGATGCAGGGCGTGGACTGCTGCATCCGCTGGATCTTCTCATAAACGCTGTTGACATCCACCTTGTGCTGGAGCTCATTCTTGGTGAAGCAATGCCAGCACTCCACCAGGTAAACTACATAGAGCATGCTAAGGAAGGCCAGCGGAATGTAGATGTAACCGTTGGAGCATGGACTGTCGTGGTAGACCATTGACTCACCACGGTAGGTCCCATCGAAAGTCAGGCGGGTCACCTTGGAAAGCTGGCACCAGGTCATGACACAGAAGCAGCCATACATCAGTAGAGTGAGAACAAGGCATTTCCAGTGGGACTCGCGGCACAAGGAGCTGCTAAGGGACTGCTTCAGGGGACGCTGCTGCTGGGCGACAGAAAAAAAAAAGACAGAGAAAGTCAGATGAGCATTCAATTTATGTTTCATTCAACTGTCTTTCAAAGAGATGACATGGGACAATCCTGCGGATCTAGAGCACTCCACACACCCAAATATTTTATGATGCAAATAGCAAACAAATTGCTTTAATGAATGATGCTTTGAAAAAGCGCTACAGTAATATTCCATCAGAACAAAATATTTGTCAGTTGCATCCACCACAAATTCTGTTATCTGAAGAAGGAAACAATTCTTGTTTGCCAAATAAATAGACATACGTTTTTAGCATATATGCTTCTAACTTATGTTAGTCACAGAGAGTGCTACCCACCATTTCTATAAAGAAAATTTTAAGAATAGTGGGTGGGAAGGTGACTCAAAGCAAGGCTACCACTATCTCCTTAATTGACCAACAATGACATGTTTATACCAATGGCAGTTCTACCCAACCCTTTTTGCAGATTCCACTTTTACTATAACGACTGTGAAGACTATGGCAATATGGAAATGGGAGAAAGTGTGATAGTGAACTTCTCTCTCCAATTGTATTCAAGTTCATCCCTTAGCCTTTCTCAAATAAGATAACTAATGAAAAGAGCGGATTTAGGTCTACGACCAGCCAGTCACTAATAAATTTAATGAGTTAATTGCTCAGAATCATTCATTCAAAATCACATATACATTAAATTCCAGTTTGCACCTAAATCATCTCTGAAGACAAAAACATAGGCATGCCACAGAATGTAATCTTAAAAATATGTAAAAAGTTTACTTTTTTATTGGAAAGCAATGTTCGGTATAAGCCAAATATAGCTTTTTTCTTATTCTACACACTCTTTAGATGAATTGAGCGCATGCATAGGCACTTACTTAATTTTGTAGAACCAATATAAAATATACATCTTCATAAAGACACTATTATAACTTAGCACAGTTTCAAACATTTCCTGCACAGGGCGATATTGATAGAATAAAGAAACATAATTGGTGGTATATACAGAGAGAAATATGCTACGTTTGCTGAAAATAAAAATACAAAATGAAGCATATCAGTCTGATGACCCTAAAGCAGTGAATTCCCTTTTTGGTGAGTTTCCAATATGTTGAAAAACTTGAGTTGACAAAAATCGGACAATTTTCGTCCAGCTGTTACCCAGCATCAAACCTGAATCTGTAGGAAAATCTCAACACAAAAAAACTTAAACAAAATATTAGAAATTGTAAAACTAAGGGGCTGATTTAAGGTTTGGTACTCCATCCCTCCATCTATCAGGGTGGCGGAGGACATTGGCTGTGCCACCTTGACAGAATTAGGTCCATTAAAAATAGAGATGACCTCCAGCCCCGCATTCATCTGAGTACATTGAAATGAACTGCCATCATGGTGGTTCCTTTCAATGTACAAAAAGTTTGGTGGGAGGCCACTGTGGGTTTTGATGGCCTTTCAGCTAACTTTTCCAAGGGTTTTGTTTTTCAGAAACACATTTATTTTCAAAGTGGCAGTTTGTTTGAAAAACAAAAAACTAATGACCCCCATACCCTCAGAGTTTTCTCCCAGGTTGTGGGGGGCATTGTTGCTCTTTTCTGTACCTCACCAACAGGTTTTTTCCAGGTGGTGTAGGGCAGAGGGTGTACGGTCCTGGGGAAACTCGAAGGGCGATCTTCATCACCATTGACTTTCAGAAATCAATCCTGGTCGGCAGGCTGCTGTCACAGTGGACCAAAGGATGGAAGAGGTCCATTGCAAGGCAGTTGCGTTTCACCATTTCACAAAAGCGCACTTTACTAAATGGACTATGGGAATCCCATTGTCTACTGTGTTGTAGACAGTGGATAACTTGCTTCCTGTTGGTTTGAGCCTATATACATGAACATCTATGACTGACTTGTAGCCCTGGTGGATCTAAACCTGGAATATCAATCATAGAATATGGTAGTGGTGTGAAGTTGTTCTTGGGGCTCGGAGGTGAGAGGTAGATTGATATTTTGCCCGGTTTCCTGTTTTGTTGATTTTTGTTTTAAAAGGAGGGTTTATGATTGTTGTTTATTGTGGTGGGAATTGAGCCTTGAAGGAGGAATGCACTCACCATGGCTGTGCAACTGTATCAATGCGCTCCTTAAGGAACTCAGCAGGGCATGTGTAAATGGAAGACTCAGCTCCCTGATTTTCTTTGATACTTGGGTGATTTTGCTGAGGTTCACTGGGTCAACTTCCAACATTGTTACCTCAGAAAATATCCTTTCTGGGGTTAAAAGGCGATTCTATTGGGATGTCTTGGATAGAAGAGTGAATCTTTCAACTCTTGTCTTGAAGAACTTGTGTAGGTCATCGATGTTGTCTGCTTGTGCAAGGAGAGTTCTGTGGAAACAGTTATTCTCTGATTTGAGCCTATTTTGAAATGCAAAGTGTCTTGTGGTGCACCCTATGAGTGATAGGATAGCCGGCAAAAAGTGACAGATGTCCTCTCCATATACCTCCACATTCTGCCTTTCATTTAAGTGTGAGAGAATGCATGGTCTCAAAATGTTTAGGATGCAGACTTTCTTAAAGTCTGTTCTGATCAGTATTTACGATGCTGTGGTCTGGCTGTATTTGAAGGTTGCTTTGGTGAGGCCCATGAAGAAGACCCTATTTACTAGAGACCTCTGACAGGGCTGTATTGGTGACGAGCATCTTTCCAGATTGTGGCTGGATGATGATGATGTGGTCCATTGATTCTAGGCCAAGAGTGAAAATCGGATTTGTGTGGCATACACTCTATACGCCTACAGAATTTGACTGCATGAAGCTTAATGCTCCCAAGATTCTGACTTCCTCTGCATCTCGCTGGTCATCCCATCTGTGTACCCAGAATTTGGATTCGCCAAGTAGGATATTTATTTAAGCCAAGGATTGCCTAGGCCAAGATGATAAACTTCTATACGGTGGTCAGGTTGGCCCTAAACTGTGGTAGACTAGTGGTTAAATGAAAGACTTGTTTTTGCTGAGTAAGAATTGTTTGAATGTCAGGAAGAATTACCTACAGTGCTTGACACATCTTTATTTGATCATTGTAATTCTTTCACCTCTGATCATTGCTCTATAGATAATGTAGTGCCTATGGGAGAAACACAGGTTGAAGATGGCAGTAGAAATAATGGAAAACCAGTTAAAGTGTGCTTCATCTTTACTTGGAATTAGACAATGTACAATTATTCAGAACGAAATCATGCAAATGTACTTCAGCAACCAAAAAACACAGCATTAATGTTGCATATATTAATTTGCATTCACAAAAATATATGAAATTAATTGGATCTGCCATTTGCAAATACTCTGTTATGTTCACATTGTGTCACAATATCATGCCACTTTGGGTACATGACTCAAATAAAATTACACGGCTGTGGAAGATGCCTTCGCCTATAACCTGTGACAGGCCGCACTTGGCTGATGTTTGCTTCAGGCACGCTTTTAAGTCCAAAGGTAACTTTTGTTAACATACTCCAACACCAATAAAAGGTTGACCAGGATTCCTTGCTGTAGGCATATCCATATATGCCTGTTCCACAAAAAAGGAGACCCAAAAGAACACTTTTTACCCTTCAATAGTTTTTAATGAGCCTTCGTTAATTTTTACTATAAAGATGGCCCCCACTGACTTTTAGTGAAATGGCCATTTCTACTATTATTGCTGTTTCTCCAATTTTCATTCCAAATGTTTTTTTATACTAAGACAATGTATTCATTTTATTTTTATATGTATTCTTGCCTGGACGTTTTGTTTTTTAACTGTATTGAAATTATTTTTCTTGATTCCGTATACCACAGTTCCTCTTGACGTAGCAAGTCTCGGCCTAATCTGCTTTCAGCTAGTATTAGTATTTCAAGGAGGTCATTTGCCTACCTTTGTGTTTGCAAAGTACTAGACTAAGTAATTGGGATAATTCAGCTAAAATGTTTGCAAAAGCAAAATATACTTTTCCCTGCTATTGCAGATTTTACTTTTTTCATATTATTTTTCCATTTTTGTGAAAAGTTTAGGTTACTTGAGCAGTCCTGCATTTCGTGTAGTCTTTTCAACCTTCCAAAGACAAAATGACATCAAAGTGGACAGGGAGACAGGAAGTGTTTGTATCTAGCCCATCAGCAATTTTCTACGGTAAAAGTGTTTTTTTTTAATTTCCAGCTTTAAGAAAAACAATTATTTTTCAACAAACTCCATTTCTTGTCCTCTTCTGTGATCACTTCCTGTTTCTGTGGTTTATGGTGGCTCACAAAAGTGAGGCTAGTCTAAGTTCACCGCATGACTATGCTAACATATAAAAAGGAAATTAGAGCAAAAATGCTGTAAAAGGTGGTGAGCCTGGAGGTTGAGAAGAAAAAGGTTTTTAGAGGTGGCATCAAGAGTAGGTCAAAGGAACATGTGTAGCTGAATTAGCAGGGAAAGGCACAAGAGGCGTATGAAGAGTGGACATTGAATACGATTGAAGAAGATGGGAACTGTTGACTATATGAAAGTAGGAGCGGTAGCACGGAAGGTGAAAGGGGAAATGGGTTTGTTAGAACATGTAGCAGCAAGGGAAATCAAAAAAGGATGGTTTCGGTGTGATACGTAGCTACAGATGGCAAGAAAAACAGGGAATAGTGGGTTGAGGAAGGGAGATATTGTCCATAAAGGGAACGGCATAAGTATCTCAGATAACACCAATCAGACCCTGTGTTCGGGTGATCACAGGGAAGACAGGGGCTTCTAGACTACACCTGTGGTGGCTAATGTAATATGCCACTGATGTGCAGGGATCCATTTTACTCTAGCTCCGCAAACTAGATCAAGTACACCATTTCCACATTTGACTCTTGGGGTAGAGAGAGCGAACAGTCAAAGGGTTCTCAGGTAGTAGTTTGGGGAGCAAGAGCTCAGAACTTTGTCAACCAACAGACACCCTAATGTACTGTCCAGCCCACTTCTTATCTTGGTGAAAAGAAAGTACTTTAATAACTCAGCAAAAAGTAAGTCCACACAATTTAATATAATAGGGCTCAACTATGGGGTTATGATTCAAACTATGATTCGTAAGTCAGTGGCGGCTGGTGACATTTGAAAGTGGTGGGCGTAAAATCTTAGCTGGAGTGCACCGAGGCGAGCGAGCGTAGCGAGCGAGCCCTAACAACCTAAGGGGGGTTCGGGGGGATTCTCCCCCCGGGAAATTTTTGAAAAAAGAGTGGGCACATGGTGCATTTTCAAGCAAATTTTAGAAAGCAAAGTTGTACTGTATGCCCTTCCTGTCAGTATGAATGTCTATGCATTCTGGGCAACCAACAAGCAAAAAGACACCGCGCATAGAAGCATTTGCTTCTACGCAGACAGCGTACAAGCCTTGTGCCCCTGGCAGTAGGAAAGCCGGACACTACATAAACACGATCACGGTGCATTAGGCGGTAATACCGCTGAAAGCAGAAGGCTGACACTGCAGCTGCTGGAATAATGATTCTGCCATTTATTCTGGCCAACACTAATCTGCTGTGGTGCATGAAGGTCCAGCCTGGTCATGGAGCAGGGGCAACAAAACAAAGGCTAAATGAATTAAAATATTTACATGGTCACAGGTCACGGCTGCGTCACATGTGGCTGCCGAGAGCCACGCTAAAATTGTCTCCCATTACTGAGGTAAATCCAGTTTACCATTTGCAAACGGCTTATTTCCTTCGCTGCACAGAAAGAAAAAACACTAGAATTTCAACCAGTTGAAGAAAAAATAAACTCATCAGACACTGGCAGACGCATACAATCAGTACCGATGTGCAACTAAAATCTATTGGAATTGCCTTGCCAACAGTTCAATGTATGCCCAAAAACCATTATGCTACCAAATACATCTCGTAAAAACCATTGGCAACTGGTCAACTGGAACATCCACCAGGAACATTGGTTTTGCATGCCTGCTTTTGCGCAAACCTTATCTTTGCAGAACAGTACACTGACCCCTCTATATCAGGTTCCCACTAAAAAAAGGATTGCAGTAAAATAATACGCACCGATTGACATTCCCTAAACGTACACCCGTACTCCGTCAGGAAAATGCACAATACAGTTTCACCATAGGCAGCTGTGGTGTATAAAAGCACGCGCCAAAGTCTGTCACTCAGAGCAACGCAAGTCCAAGGAGGGTCAACATGTCAGCGAGCCCCCCTTCGTGTCACTGAAGAATGCCAGTCATGTCCGAAGTGTACAAGGGACGTTCCCTTTGAAAGGACGGGTGAAGGCAGTGGGGATGGGTAGAGCCACTCAAACGTCAGGGGCACTAACCTGCCTAAAAGAAACTCAAACTGCCTGGCATGTGACTGGTTCTGAAGGCCTTTCAGAGGCAACGGCGGGTGTCGAACTCCCCTATTTGCCTGCTATGTGACTGTGCTTCCCCAGCCCTACAGGCCTTTCATGCGCATTGACATTCTGGAACTCTCCTCACGCCCCTCAAGCCAAACACCTCTACTTCCGATCAGCCCTGCCACCCGCTCCCCATACAACACTCCTGCTGTGGAACATTTTTCAGCTCTCTCTGGGAGTGTTGCAGCGTCTCTGAAGGGCCCTGAAAGCACATGACGCAGGCAAACCTGTCTCTCTTGAAGTGTGTCTAAGAGGGAAAGTATGCGAGGCGGGCCGAAGAGGAGAGCAACATCCACCCAGGTGAACAGCACGAGCAGCCGTGAAATATAGTGCATGGAACTGTCCACGCAGAGGCCGCCATGTCTCCTTCCCAGCCTTGCCCCGGAACTATCCACGCAGAGGCTGCCATGTCTCCTTCCCAGCCTTGCCCCGGAACTATCCACGCAGAGGCCGCCATGTCTCCTTCCCAGCCTTGCCCCGGAACTATCCACGCAGAGGCTGCCATGTCTCCTAACCAGCCTTGCCCCGGAACTATCCACGCAGAGGCTGCCATGTCTCCTAACCAGCCTTGCACACTAGATGGGCTGCGCACGGGGTGCGTTGAGAACGTGTGACGCAGATTTGTGCCTTTATTTCAAAGCGCTATACTCAACGTTTTCATTTTCATTCTAACCATATTTACCCTATGTAAGTCATACCTACGTTGCATGCAAACATACACAGGTATCGACGTGAAATCTCATTGTAGCTACGTGTCCATATGTCTCTCTGAATTATTCAAAGCAAACATCAACACATAATACTATGGGGTTAGGTTACGAAAAGAAACATTTTAGCTTGAAAAAAAATAATAACCGGGGAGGTTTCCTCTCGTCCCATACTGCTACAAGGCTTTTGGGGTCACTGCACCTCCAAAACACGAAGAGCCCCATACTTGTACACCTCACCAACGCCAAAACAAGCACACGTGAGGCATTTGAGGTTCAAATAGCGACGCGGTCCGGTTTAACTGATACAGATATACCTTTTTTTCAACACGTGGCTGGGGGTGTGCAAGATTTGCTGTTATGTCTCCAGTCACCACATGGCTGGCTAATGCCTGGTGTTTTTACACCTTAACTATATAAGTTGAGTGAAGTAAGATCTATTTAAACCAAAGAAACACAAATAGTGGCGCTTCTGTTCATCCCAGTAAAGTGCAGGGACGTAGCTTGCATCGAAGCAGCAGGTGCAGTGGCACCGGTCCCAGAAGCCGGAAGGGCCCTCTGAACCCTGGTTAGTGCTGTGTTTTATCATTCACACCGCGGCCAGGAGGCACATTTCCTTTCTTGCGCTAGGGCCCTTGATGCATTTGCTACGCTACTAGCAAGGTGGCACTTGGATGCTGTACACCGCTGTCTGGAAATGTACACATTAATGTATGAGTGAAATAACAGAGGTTGGATGTCCCCCTTAAATCAATCTAAAAACAAAGCATTTGGCCTCAGGTTCCTCCAGCACCCTGTTTAAGCTCCTTGAGATATTCCGGTGAAAGAATGTATGCACGAGGAGCGTGCACAGCAAACATAGCATAACACAACATTACACAAAAACATAACACAGAAACATGGAAGCTCAAAGGCCAACCAAAGAATACTGGCTACACTCACGAGTCACGACAGAGTAGTAATACAGTTGCACATTCTTCAAACAATGCAGGACTGCGTTTCAACCAATTATAAGCAGCTTTCAATCTAGATAAGTGATTTGCCCAGGATCACACAAGGTGGTTACCAGTCGCAGCTCGCAATACTCGCGGGGGGGGATGTCTCGCTGGGGTGGGGGCCGTTTAAAAAAAAAAAAAAAAAAAAATACTTACCTGACCGGGTCCGCGACACCTCTGCTCCTGGGCCGGGGTCCCACTTTGGCACCTTCTGAAACAGGAACAACAGCCACGTCACCAACCCCTCTCAGCCAATACTGATGCTGCTCCAGCAGCGCCAGGATTGGCTTAGCAAGATACTTGCCGCCCTGCCGCCCATTGGGAGACCGAGGGTTGCGGGGTTGAGCAACCCTCGCTCTCCTAATGCGCAGCCGCCAGCCAGACACAACACTAGTGCGCATGACTGGGCTGGTCGGAAAAATTCTCCGACCTAAACCCAGCATGCGCACTTGTGCTGCTGCCTGCTGTGCGCTCCGCGCCATCCCCTGGCCTGACAATGCATGTCAGTCAGCATGACGCCGGACCGCCCACCCCCTTCAGACTCTGAAGGGGGTGGGCGGTCCGGCGTCATGCTGACTGACATGCATTGTCAGTTTACGTTCAGTCAGAGCCGCCGAGGGAGCTGCGGGCGGCTTGTGGTGTGGGTCAATGCCACAGCGCCCTAATGGATGCACCGCCACTGTCCTAAGTAAGCATTTACACCCTCTAAAGTGTCTTCTTGCCATTTTAGGAGCTTGTCCAGTGTCTATAGGACTTCTACCCCAAGTGTAGACATTAGCCTAGATTAGGCACAGGTGCAGTTCACTAGGCCTGTATTCATGGAGAGTATGTTGTAGTTCAGGTTAACAGTTCATTCCCACAATGGGATTAAGTAACAGTCTATGTTCCCATTGCAGAACACTTTCTGTGCATCTAGCACAGTTCTTTAAGTGTTAGGCACCGTTGGCTACTCATGTTCCTGTGGTCATTTAGGCACTCTTCTGGAGGATGCTTTCAGTGGTGGCTCTGCTGCTATTGGACCATGGTAGCGACTTTACTCTGACTTGGGCTATTATGGAGGAGCAGTACTGAAGACCTGCTCTACAAGCACCTGTCCTGGCAGATGTGGACTTCGAGCCAGGATACAATGGCTGCTTGTTGCAGGCAGTTGTTACATCCGGGCCTGGAACTCACGGGGTGCTCATTTGCAAGGTGCTACATCTGGGCTCGGACCAGGCTTCCACTTTGGCAACAACAGCAGTTTCTTCACTGGATTCACTGGAGTCAGGCAGTAGCAGCACCAGGGCTTAGGAATTTCAGTGGTGTGGCACCGCATGTGGTTACTTCCTGTACTTGATTTCTGTGTATGGTCCACTGCAGGGGCCATGAGGGAGAACGGGAATGTTCTCACAACACCGGTCATCTCTGGCTTTTTTCCCAAGGGCAGTCAGCAAATTCCTGGTGTTCCATATGCTAGCAACACAGCTGACTTCTCCTCATGGAAGTCTCTCCTCCTGCAGGACCAGCACTCTCCTTCCCTATCTCAGGAGGCAGGCTTCTGGGTCCTAGGAAGACCTTCACTTTCTCAGCAAGCTGTGCAGACTTCAGGCGATGTTCCATCACCTCTAGGAGGCTGTCTGTCGTGCAAACACCAATCCTGGTCACACAGTAGTTCTTTGAGTACTCTGAGGCGCACTCCCTTCTTCGGTCATGAAGAACATGGAACAAAGTGGGCAAAATCGCATTTGTATACACATTTTCAAGATAGATGATGTGGGCCCACTACTTAAGGTTTAAAAACCAGTTTGGGGTGGTTTCTTTTCAAATATGATTTTCTGGCCATTCCTCAGACACTGTCAGCCTTTGTGCGAGGTGATGGCTTTCACAGCAGATAGCAATGGGGCTCACTCTCAGCAGGAGTATCCAAAAGAATGGCAAATTGAATTGTGAGATCTCTACACCTAGCTGTCATCAGCCTTTTGAAGCAGTGATCCGGGACCGACAAAAAGGCAGACCCTGCCTAGCAACTTTCTGGCCTTCAACAACAGGAACTGAGCTGCAGTTCTACCCCCCAACAACCCATTTACCAAATGGCAGCGCTCAGTAGGAAATAAACAGCAGACTTTCGCTAAAAAGGTCCTCACTGAATTTCTAAAGGTAACCCTTTCTCCATCCTCCCTCATTTCAATGTCTGAATCTCTACCCTGAAGCTCTATCGCTTTCATCTTGAGCAATCATAAACCATGGGAATCCAAAATAGATCCGACGGCCTCAGTACTCAGAGTCAGATCACACATAGAGTGCAGCAAGGCATCCTGGGAAAGAACATAGTGTACCGAAAATGGATTATAAAATGAAGGAGTGAAAGCAGACATGGGCTTCAGGATGATGTAGGGGAGGAATAGAAGAAGGAAAAAAGGGGTAGAGGCAAAGAATAGCAGAATTAGGCAATGGGAAAGGTGGAATGAGGACAGTGAAAGGGAGGACAAGAGGGTGGCTGAAAATAAGGACAAAGAAGGGGAGGAAGAGGAAGAGGAATGGGAGGAGCAAGAGGTGGTTCCTGAGACATTAAGGGAACACCTGAAGCACAGAAGGAAAAGTGGGACGGTCAGAGAGGACGAGGAAGTAAGACAGTAGTAGAATAGGTATAAGGAAGAATAAGATGGAATGTTTTGAGTAACTTTCTATGTTTTGGGTAAGCAAAGAAATATATTCTAAGTAGCCTTATGGGTGCTTTTAGTTAAACCAGAAAAGTATAGTGACTACACTTATATTCTAGTAATTTGTACACCACATAGAAATTGTACAAATGTCACATACAAGGTGCAATAAGCAGAACAATCAACAAATGTGCACTGTGTTCCAAGGTGAAAAAACACATAAATGTGAACAAGTGACAATTTTACGTACAGGCAACAACTTTCAATGTATTTTTATAAAGGCACACAAATGGGAATCAATGGAAATGGCAAATTCTTTTAAGCCAGCAAAAAGTACTGTGCTTTGGTGTTGACAGTATTTTGAACTCTTTAGAAATGTTGAGTTTTCTTCAGGATAATGAGATAATAAGGAAACCTGATTATGAAGTGTCACTGTGGGCAAATGATGTGTGCTATGATTTGTGGGTCGGTTAGTACGGGACAAATGCCCCCTTAGTAATTAATATATAACCGTCATGAAGCTGTTGCAGGGGGCGTGGCTTCACCGCCACCTAAGATGGCCGCTTAGTGGAGAGGCTACGCCGCACTATGGACCTGTTGCAGCCCTTTCAGTGTTTTTGATGCCATTTTGACTGAGGTTTTGGACTGCAGAGGAGGAGAGAAGTGGAGCGATGCTGCTGTGCTGCTTTTGTTGAAGGTGGTGCGATTTTTGTATTACTTTTTCAGTGCCACGTGGCTTCCTCAGAAGCGACTGCCATTTTGTGCTCTGTTTTTCGCTGACGTAAGTGAAGTAAATACAGCGCTTTGCAATGTTGCTATGACTGTTTTCTATGATGCAGCTTTAAGGCTGACATTATCTTAGTTGTACTGTTTTCTTTTGCTTAAGAAGATTTAAACTACATTTTCTGGTGGCTGTATGGATTTGCTTCCTATTTTACTTTCCGGATATTATTAAGTGCAGCACTTGTGGCAATATATGTCTTCAGTACTCCTACAGTTCGATAATACTGACAGACTGTATTTTTCTTTTCTATGGGAAAATTACAGAAGACGCAGTTTGTTTCTACTTCTTCTGGATTGAGTGCTGGTTCTGTTTCAAAGTTATTAACAGCAGACCAATTTGAGTCCCCTGGTGAAATGGGTAGTTCCACCACTCCTCGTACTGCCTCTTTACATTCCTCCATAAGTAAGGCTCAGTTGCCATCTTCTGCTTCCAAAAGGTTAAAGCAGGATCCTCCTTCGCCTGAGAAGTCTGTGTCCCCTATTTCTTTAGAACTACTGTTGGAAGAAATTCGGGCAGTACGTTCTTTCGTTGAGAAGACTAATAACAGGATACAACAACTGGATGACAAATGGTCAACGATGGAGAGTCGTGTTTCTATGGTGGAACAGCAGATTGTGGATTTGCGTGATGAAGCTAACAAAATTCGCTGCTTGGAAAGGGCTCAAACAACACACAGAGGATTTGGGAAACAGGAATAGGTGGAATAATCTCCACATTTATGGCCTTCCTGAAACATTGGAGGGGAATGATTGTGTCTCCTTTTTTACCTCCCTCCTTCCAAAATTGTTAGATATGCCTTCCTCAACCTTGCTTAATATTCAGCGGGCTCACAGGCTTGGTCCTCGTCCTACATTGTCTGCATCTCCTGTCAAACCAAGAAGAGTTATCGTTCTTTTTTTTAAGTTTACTGACTTATTGACAGTTCTTTCTGCGGCAAAATCTAAAGAAGTTTCCAATGCCACTGCAGCCAGAAGGAAGAAGTTTCTCAATCTTCAAACTCCCCTAAGTTCTCTCGGTGCCAGATACGGTCTTTTTCATCCCTGCATCTTTAAAGTGACAGAATAATACTACAACATTTGAAGACTCAGCTGAACTGAAAAAGTTCATAGAAATGCATACCTTGGTTACTATGAACACAGATGGTCCTTTTATTGGTTGATTTTCTTTTCTTATTTTTTTTCAGATGGTTTAAAATGGTTTCTTTGCAGTTATAATATTTGTTTTAAGATCTTCTCCTTGTCTTTCTTTGCAGATTCATCTCATATGTTTGCATTGTGCAGTCCTTCCTCTTGAGTGTATCTCATACTGATATGGCATGGATTCCTCCCCTTCTGGATGTGTCGTCGTTTCATGTGTCGTCACTACCCCATTTCTTTTCCTTTTATTTATTCAGTACGTTTTTGCAGTCATCCTTTTGAATTTGTACTGTCTCTTCTTCTTGCGTTCCATTTCTCTTTTTTACCTTCCTTTTTTGCCTTATTCTCTACTTGTTATTCTTCTCATTTTCCTATTTGTTTATTATCTCGTTCTTATCTTTTGAATCTTTCTGGATTTTTTTTCATTTCAACGTTCTCAAGCAATGTATCTATTACTTACTATATATAATACTGTGTAATATCATGGAATATCAAAGGATCTATTAATCCTGTTAAACGACAGACAATAATAACCCATTTGGGTAAGGCCAATCCTGACCTAGGTCTTCTCCAAGAAATTCACCTTACTGTGTTTAAAGCTTTAAAATTCAAGCGAAGCTGGGTGGGGAGTTTGTTTCCCCATCACTGATAAAAATAATGGTGTTGTTATATTGTGCAAGAAATCACTTAATTTTACTTTCCCTCCACAAGAAACAGGTGATATGGGTAGATGGATTATTGCTACTTTTCTTATTGATAATGTCCCCATACTATGTTATATGTAAATGCCCCTAAGATCCCTTATTATACTTTGTGGCCCTCTATTGCTAGAAAATGTACACAATACCATGATCCATATTTTATTTTTGGTGTAGTTTGCAACAAAATTATGGATCCTTTTTGGATAGGTGTTCTTCGGGCCAATTTTTGTCCAAAAAAATGCATAAACCTGTGGTACTCATAGTACGGCCCGCAGGCCACCAGCGGCCTGGCAGGCCTTCATTGGCGGCCCGCGGACCTTGCCTTGCCGTTTCTATGTTTCCAGAGGCCGGCAGTGAACACAAAAGATGACCGCAGGAGCATACTTAGTGAATACCTATTAAATGCTCCTGCGGCCATCTTTTGTGTTTACTGCCGGCCTCTGTGACATCACACGGCACCTCGGAAAGCTTCCCAAAAAGCCCTTTAGAAGTCGGCTGTAAGCGCTTTCACAGCTGACTTTTAAAGGGCCTTTTGGGAAGATTCTTGTTTCGTGTTGCCGACTTAAGCACATTCAGAATTTGGACAATTGCACCTGGAGAGACAGAGACACAGATAGAGAGACAGAGACACAGATGGAGACAGAGAGACAGAGACACAGATAGATAGAGACAGAGACACAGACAGAGACACAGACAGATACAGATAGATAGAGACAGATAGAAAGAGACAGATAGATAGAGATAGATAGAGACAAACACAGATAGAGACAGATAGATAGAGACAGACAGATAGAGATAGATAGATAGATAGATAGACAGAGACAGACAGATAGATAGATAGATGGATAGAGACAGACAGATAGATGGATAGAGACAGACAGATAGATAGATAGAGACAGATAGATAGAGAGACAGAGAGAGAGAGACAGAGATAGATAGATAGATAGATAGATAGAGATAGATAGATAGATAGATATAGATAGATAGATAGATAGATAGAGACAGATAGAGATAGATAGATAGAGATAGATATATAGAGATAGATAGAGACGGATAGATAGAGACAGACAGATAGAGATAGACAGATAGAGACAGACAGATAGATAGAGACAGATAGATAGAGACAGAGACACAGAGAGACAGACAGAGAGATAGAGACAGACAGATAATAGAGACAGACAGATAATAGAGACAGACTGATAGATAGAGACAGATAGATAGATAGAGACAGACATATAGAGATACATAGAGACAGATAGATTGAGATAGACAGATAGATAGAGACAGACAGATAATAGAGACAGACAGATAGATAGAGACAGATGGATAACAGAGACAGACAGATAGATAGAGACAGACAGATAATAGAGACAGACAGATAGATAGAGGCAGACAGATAGATAGAGACAGACAGATAGAGACAGATAGATAGATAGAGACAGACAGATAGAGATAGATAGATACAGATATAGATAGAGATAGATAGATAGATAGAGACAGATAGATAGATAGATAGATAGATAGAGACAGACAGATAATAGAGACAGACAGATAGATAGATAGAGACAGACATATAATAGAGACAGACAGATAGATAGATAGAGACAGATAGATAGATAGACAGAGATAGCTAGATAGATATAGATAGATAGCTAGATAGATATAGATAGATAGAGATAAAGATAGATAGAGATATAGAGATATATAGAGATAAATAGATAGATAGATATATAGAGATAGATAGAGATATAGAGATAGATAGAGATATATAGATGGATATAGATAGATAGAGAGATAGATAGAGATAAATAGATAGAGATAAATAGATAGAGATAGATAGATAGAGATAAATAGAGATAAATAGATAGATAGAGATAGATAGATAGATAGATAGACAGATAGATAGATAGATAGATAGATAGATAGATAGATAGATAGATAGATAGATAGATAGATAGATAGATAGATAGATAGATAGATAGATAGATGAGTGTATGCTGGGTCTGGTGGCTCAGTGGACTAATGCGTCCTGTGCAGGGGCCTGTGTTTGACCTCATGGTCACAGGTTTTTTTTTACTCTAGCCCCGCCCCCACTGACCCCGCCCCCACCGGTGCGGCCCTCGGCCACAAACCACACTGTAAATTTGGCCCCTGAGAGAAAGTTTGTGAGTACCCATGGCATAAACAATTCCATTCTGCCACTGCTAAAAGTGCCCTTTTACATTCCTGGAGGCTCTTTAATCCTACAGTACAAGACTACACTTATTATTCATCCTCTCATGGTACACTTTCATGATTAGACCACATTTTTATTTCTAAATCTCTTTCGCAGCATGTCATACAGGCTCATATTTCCCCATTATACTATCCAATCATGCTATGGTTATTACTGACTTGGATTTGGTTCCTCCCTGTCCCCCTTTGTATAGACGGAGGTTTAATAACTCTCTTTTACAAGATGCTGGGTTTTCTAGTTCTTTTATCTCCTTTGCTTCTGAATTCTTTTCATTTAATGATAATACTTCCATTTCTCCTTCCTTGTTATGTGATACGTTTAAAGCATCTGCACATGACTTTATTTTAACCTATGTCTCTAGGACAAAAAGGAGTAGTGCTAAGGAACATATTACCTTGCTTTCTTCAATAAAATCGTGGGAACAGCAATACTTCTCTTCTAAGTTGCCATGTAATCTTCATAATTTACTTCAAGCAAAACTAAAGTTTAACTTCATTTCTACTAATGAGGCAAACTGTATATCTCTTAGGAAAAATGCATGTTATTATGGCAGGAAACATAAAGTAGGTAAATTATTAGCAAGCTATTTAAAAGTTAGAAAAGAGAGACAAATTATTGATTCAGTGACAACAATGCAGGGTGGTTCAGTTACTAACCATAAAGATATTTTAGAATGTGTTAAATTCTATAAGTCCCTGTATAGTCCAGAGTCACTGACTCAATCCTCCGATAGTGTAGATTATTTGCGTCAAGTTTCTCATCCCATTACCCCAGATTTGAATTTTTACTCTTTAGAAAATGATCTCACTCCTGAGGAAATTTATGAAGCGTTACAAGCATTAAAATTGGGGAAAACACCAGGACCCGAAGGTTTTACTGTGGAATTTTATCTTCACTTCTCTAATATTCTCCCTCCCTCCTTATTTATTTAGCTTGTTTAACCACTTCGTTGAGTCCTCTTCCACGTCTGGTACTTTTCAGGAAGCTATAATATGTCCTATTCATATAGAGGGTAAGAATCCCCAAGACCGTAAAAATTATAGACCTATCTCATTGTTGAACATTGTTTATAAGATCTTTGCTAAGCTCCTAGCTCTTCGTTTAGATTCCTTCCTCCCGTATCTTATAGGGAAGGAAAAATCAGGATTTATTAAGGGTAGGCTTATATCTGACAATTCTCATTTATTGTTTAATGTTCTTAGTAAAACCCCTCTATTTAATTCCTCGCTTGCGGCCATAACTATAGATGCTGAGAAGGAATTTGATAGAATCAGTTGTGAGTTTATGCTGCGGTCATTAACCTGGAATGGTTTTAAGTTTAAATGTATATCTTTTATTTCCCTTTTGAATCATTCTCCTAAAGCATCTATATTGGATAATGGCAGAGTCTCTTCATATTTTCCTCTTTATAGAGGAGTAAGGCAGGGTTGTTCGCTCTCCCTGATTATTTGTTTTGGCACTTGAACCTTTTCTTTCCCGGATTCTTCTTAACTCATCAATTTCTGGTTTTATTTATGGTGATCACCATTTAAAATTTGCTGCCTATGCGGATGACAGCCTTTTGTGTATGTCCTCTCGAGAAAGCTCTTTGCCTTCTCTTTTGCAAGAAATGTTTTTGTTTTCCGAGGTCTCTGGAAATAAAGTTAATAAAGGCAAAACGGAAATTCTTCTACTCAATAAATACACCTTCAGTCATCCTTTTGCATTACTGGTTTTCAATGTCCTGCTTCTGCCAGAATTAAATATTTAGGTATCTGGGTCACAAACTCTATTTCTGATTCTATAAAAATTTATTTTAAAGAACTTAAAACGAAGGTTGAAAGTATTCTGTCTTCCTGGAATCCTTTATTTCTATTGTGGTGAGGGTGTTTAGATGCGATTACAGTGATGAGCTTACCAATTTTTTTTAATATCTTCTTTCTATGGTACCAATTCATATCCCAAAACCCTTTTTTAATTTTGATGGCATAGTAAGAAATCGCGACTAGCCCTATCTATTTTGCAAAAGCCTAAAGCAGCTGGAGGAGTTAATTTTCCAGACTTTTATTACTATCATAGAGCTCTTACATTGCGACAAGCTGCCCTTTGGACCTCCGAAGTAATTTCACCTCTTTCTCCATTGTGGTTAGAATTTGAAAAAGTTTCCTTATACCCTTTACTTTTAAGGAGGTTTTGTCTTTTTGTCTACAAAGTCGCTCCTTTACTCTCCAGTTTTAAAACAGACAGTTACACTGATCAAGTCCACTTTTCTCCCAATTCAACTAACTCCTTCCATCTTCCTTGGAACGCCGTTATGGTATAATTCTTTAATTCAGATTAATAACATACCTCTTTTTTGGTGTGCTTAGAAGGATAAGGGTCTTATGTGGGTTCATCAAATCTTTTATAATAATGCTCCTATTTCTTTTTCTCAATTTTGTGATACTTATCATTGTCCCAAGTCTTTTTATTTTCGTTTTCTATCATTGATGAATGTGGTGCTTGATATGTATTTTTCCCGTTGGTGTTCTTCTTCTTGTTTAGTTCCTCTTTCTTCTGGATTTACTGAGTTCCTCAAAACAGGTCCTAAAGCATCGGCTATTTACAAATATTTTTTGCTGCTGGACCCTACTCAAACCAAATCCAAGGTCAAACTTTTATGGGAAGAGGACTTGGGGGTAAGTTGGAATGTTGCTTTTTGGAATAAGATATGGGCACATATTTACAAAGTTTCTAGATCAACTAGTATTACTCAATCCCTATTTGTCATCTACCACAGACTTTACTTCACTCATGTACAATGTTCTAGGTTCTTCTCAGGTATTTCTGCTAAATGTTGGTCTTGTGATTTTCCTCAAGCACATATTATGCATATGTTATTTAGGTGCCCTGACACACTTTCCTTTTGATGTAGGGTCTGGTTCCAAATTAAAAAGATTTTTTACATACAAAATTCTTTTAATACTCTTTATCTCTTTCTGGGTACATTAACTCTGACCCTTTTTCCTTCATACTTATATTAAGGCATAGATGAGGACGTTAATTTTTTCTTGCCATTATATTTATATATAGGAACTCTTCATATCCCTTCCCCTCCCTCCCCATTCTCTTCTTTCACTCCCCTTCTTTCCCTTCCCAAAATGTATGAAGACTTTAATGTTTTACATACAGTGTATTAGTTGGTATTTGCTTGCTATTCTGTCATTCATATGTGTGTAATAATATATATTGTTGTATTAAATAAAGTCTTTTAAACACAAAAATTAAGCTGGTGCAGAATCCAGGATGCTGATGGCTAAATCAGTCCAAAGGCAGGAAGTGGGAGCACTCCATTGTTTATGTGAATACTGAGGGTAAAACTGCAATGATTTCACAGCAAGTAGATAGTAACTGTTTTTAAGAAGGGTAATAAATACTGATTTATTTGTAGGGATGGATTAATCATTCCACCGTGCGGTTCCGTGGCGCTGCTTGGAAATACTGGCAAAACTGCAGGGGTTTAAATAATTTACTCTCAGCATTGCCCCGAGGATGGGCACACTTATTAAGTATAACAGAGACCAAAATATCGACACCTCTCCGCTACTTTCTTCTTCAGTAACAAGACTGTGTTTGTCTTCATATGACTAATCTTCTCACCAACAGACCTATCACAGGACTAGTACTTCATTGCAAGAGTAGTTCAACACCGACATGGCCCTTACCACTGGCTCTGTTCCTTAAACTATTGCGGGTCACACTGGTGTTGTATGCTAGAACATTTACAACCTCCTACTTTTTTCATGTGATTACTTTTTTGTTTTGTTTTTCTTCATTAGTTGTGTTAGTAAAGAGTCCCTTTTTGTATGCCCGGTTGTCAACAATTTTTTTTTATTTGTTTGTTTGTATTCAGTATTTGCCCTTATTAACAGATGTTAAATAGTCACTACATTTTGAATTGGTCCCACAAATAGTAAATTGGAAGATTCCCTTGTTCGTACCTTATTATGATTGCCTCCGCAAGTGCTGCATTTCAGTGCAAGAAGAATGGATCAATCGAGAAGAAATGCTATTTTGGGCTATTTGACAATGTGAACCACCAGTCTAGTCCTGGGTGCAGATCTTTGCACAAATGGACATTGTATGGTGGCAGGCAGCCGAAGGCATGAGTGAGAAAATAGTAAACAAATAATCTTGTCACAGAGCTTCACCTTTAACCCCTTGACCGCGATCGGAATTCCGCTCGTGTGCTGGACATTCCGATCGCGGGTGTGGTCGTGACGAGCTCCGCTCGTCATGCGCACAGCGTGACCGCGCAGCATGACGAGCTGAGCTCGTCACGAGCATCGAAGGGGTTAAAAAAGAAGGATGGAAAGACCCTGGGAGGACAACCATCACTGCGGAGGAAAAGAGTGAATGGTGGACTAGAATCTTCATTATCGACATATGCGGTCCATACAGAGCCCAACTTAATTGCTACCCTAGAAGTGACCCAGGGAAATGCCAGCTGAAATACTTGCAAAAATACAGAAAAACATACAGCCAAAGATAAGTAACAAGGCTTTTCGTTGTACCTCCTCTGTGCCATTTAAAGATTCCCCCACTGGCTTTCACCGCTGAGAAGCAAGAAGATTTATTGATTATTAGAACATTGGATTGTTGGGAGCTCCATTGAAGACAATGGAGTGCTCCAGGCTTCTAATGGCCGGTAGAAACCCAGAGCATCAACATTCCAATGTTTTCCTTCATAGCTTTTGCTGTGAACAAAGGCTTCACTGAGCTTGAGGTGATTTCAACCTCCTCGGGCTCCGTGAGGCCTTTGTTTGACTAACTAGAACATACTACTCTCTAGGGGTGGAATGTCCTAATAGCCTTAAGAGTCCTCTGCAGTGGGCTATGCCGGCCATTAAAGGCCCACTCCCTTGTTAAAGGCCCTTGCTTTCAGCTCGGGGCTTTAATGCTGGATCGGGACTTTAATGGCCAGAATAACCCACTACAATGGGCTATAAGGCCATATTCATTATCTGGGCAGACTGCATGCAGCAGCTGCTAGTGCCTTTAAGCATGTAGAGATACTGCTTTTCATAGAACACGATATCAAAAGGTAGCAATAAGCTTGCATGACCTTATATCATATGGGTAAGGATCCTATCTGTCAGTCCTTTTTGCTTCAGGATGATGCACAGGATGCAAGTACAAAAACAAGGTATAGGAAATACTCTGGATGTCACGCGCAGCATTTGCACTACTGATATAAGCTTTGTGACATATAGGCTCTTCCATCCAAGGTACTCACACAGAGAAGTATGCTACCCTTTCGCACAAGCACTTTGGCACCTCGTCGGGGATAAGTAGTGCCGTGAAAGTGCAACTACAATGCAATACAATACAATACAATCTGTCACAGAAAGAGGGTAACCCTGGCAAGTGCTAGCTGACCTGTTATGCGAAATAAGCACCATTAACCAATTTGGTAAAAACAATGAGCGAAACACAGCAAATCAAGACCTTGGATAAAGTGTACATCAAATCATCCTTCATATTGCTGCCCCTAGACAACAAGCTGCTGTTAGAGTTACCAATATTTTAGGATCGCTCTTTACCCTGGTGTGTTGCATCATTTCAGTGGCATAACAAAAGCCCCCACAGCCCTCGCGGTCCCGGGGGCCCCCGACTCCAGGGGCCCCCTCCGGAACTGGCAGGTCCTTGGCCTGAGAGCTCCAGATTGGGTCCACAGTGTGGGGGGGCCCCTGCATGTACTTTGCAGTCAGGCCCCCTCAAGTTTTGATACGCCACTGCATCATTTGTGCAGGATTTGTGTATTTCAGATCATTCTTGAAATGGGTGTGTAAGAGGAACAGTGAGCTAAAATGTTCACACTACTTTGACAACTTCTTAGTGGAGGCATGATGAGGCACAATGGCAGGTCTGGTGTAATCATTTTATAACACATGGGATTCTGTATTTCCTGTATAAACTCCTGTCTCTAATTTCTTTATAATCGCCAACTTCTGATGCACGCAGTCACTGATTATAAATAAAAGGCATCAGAACTTGGCTAATATAAGTTATTACAGTCACGTTCTGACCAGTTCTGACGAGTTCTGACGTCACACTGCCTGCTGCGAGCAGCTGAGGTGAAAGGCAGGTAATGTCATGGAGCATAAATAAAGCATCTGCTTAAAGCAACAAACGGGATGTTGCTTTTCTTACTTCTGCTCTATTTTTTAGCTTACAATGACAAGCAGAGAACATTTTTTATTTTTTTCACTCCTTAGATAGTTAGAGAAAAGGTAGATCAGTCAGCATGAACTCATTAACAATTATTTCCTAAGTCAATATTGACAATGTCCATTAATATCACAACAATGCATTAAATAGTTTTGAGCTGACAGTCTATTCTGAAAAGCACAGAGAAAAAACGCCAGAACAGCACAAGTGATAAGTATATATGAGTGCGGGTGCTACTTAGCCAATGAAGCACTCACACTTTCTTCGCCCACCCTGCCCACCCTGACTCTAGGTCCCAGCCGTGTACATGGTCCTCCCGCCCGGGACATGCATGACCCGGGTCCATGCCAGGGGCCGGTCACTGGGGATAGTCATGGCCCTGCGGTCTGGCTACCCGACCTACTCGGACGCCCGTGGCCCGCCCGCAGCCCTAGCGACGCAACCGCCACCCACAACCGCACTGCTATTCAGTTGCTCCCTTTTCCCCAGTTTTGTTATTATAGAGGTACATGCATATCCTGATTCACAACTCGAGCCCTTCTCATCGTGAGCCGCGGCCCAGCTCCATCCACGCAGTGTGCCTCTTTCCGAGATCCGTGCAAGGCCACTGTGACGCCTTGATGCCCTGACCTATTACTTCAGCTGTATGACAGCAGCAATTGGACTTTAAAGCCAAACTCACCGTCTACCACAACTACACCTATTCATCTTGTAATCTTGTTTGCTTGTACAAATGACACAATATAAAGTTATGTAAGAACTGTACCATGTAAAACTCCTCAATAAAATGATTTCGAGAAAACAAAATGACTGCGTGTGTTACATGAGATGGTGTGCCAATGGTAAACAGCGTTTACAACGCATCGTTTACAACGCATGCCATTTCAAAGCAAGTTGTTACAACAACGCGTTGTTACATTGCATGCCATTACAATGCAAGTTGTTACAACGACTTGCTGTAGGGGGCAGAAGGTGTTGGATTTGTTGGATTTTCAATCCAACACCTTCCCTACTGTTGCACACACTGGAGTTGGAATAGTAAATTATACTATTCCAAACTCCAGCGCCCCCCCTCCCTACAGCAAGTCGTTGTAACGAATTGTGTTGTAATGGCATGCGATGTAACAACACGTCGTTGTAACGACTTGCGTTGTAATGGCATGCGTTGTAAACGCATGCGTTGTAACGAGTGCTATTCGTACCAACATTTTCGTACTAAATAAATGGTATCACAGGCTCCCTTAGTTTGTTGATCCATGGCACAGCTTGTTTCTTGCCTAATGTTTAGTTATTCATCAAAACCTGAACGTGAACCAGGATTTGGATGACATGTATCTTGCATTTGATGATAAAAAATGCATGAACAAGGCTGTGAGATAAGAGAAGTATGAAAGGCCACTGTAAGGTATTAGCTGTTTGTTGGAGTGTGCTCCCCCATATAGTTTGTCTGGACCCAGTTATTGTATCATTTTGTTCAACTATTTACACTAAGGAGTGTTGCATATGTATCGGCATAATGTCATTTATATTACATACCCTTCTTCAGAGCATGAAACTCACATTTGTTAATGATTACTGAGGATGTGATCCAAATTGCTGTTCGTGCTGATCATCCCTGAATTAATTACTCTATTTTTGGGTTCTAATCCCCATGTTAGTCAAATATGTGCCTAAAGAGCTTCTATTCTCCCTGTATGTGTGATTCCAAATTATCATATATGTAATGAAGTGCTGTCATTATTGCAGATAGATGGACTCAGTCATGTAAAACTGCCTCTATATAAGGGCATGCTTGCTCATTTCATAGTCAGCAGATCTGTGGAAAGACTCAGTCAGTGTGTGAGTTTGTGAAAAACCTCTCTAATAAATTAAGCAGAAATAAAAATGCAGTAAAAGGTGCATAGAGTTACATGGCATTGGGTTGATAGTGACTAATCTAGGGACTGGGATTCAGGAAGGTTATATTCAACATATAAAAAGGAATAAAGAGTTATAACCTCTGGATCATGAAAGATTTGTTAAGCATACATGTGTTCCACTTCAGTTTAGGATGGTCTTTACTCTGAATGACAAGGATCCTACTGAATCATTCTGATGCACCTTTCTGTTGGTCTTTGGTACAACTAGGGTGAGCAAACTGTTGCAAGAAAGTAAGGAGACAAAACAGGTGCAGAGAGAGCAATGCATGCTGTATCAAGTGGAAATGAGATTCAGAAACCCATGGTCCAAAACTGATGACATAATTAGTGGACCCGGGATTATGCTTAGTGCTACCGAGAAATGTTCTGATTACTTGCTGGTCATCTTCAGTACTTTGAGCCCTAGTCTTTATCGTCATGGCCACTGTACCCAAGCAGAAGGAGCGGCTCGGCCAAGGGCATACAGAAAAAAAGAATGAGAGCGAACCACATGGTGTAAGAACTGAGACCAGGTAGACGTACAAGAAGATAATGGCTGGTTTTCCCCATCAGAGTTGTGAAGCAATACCTGGGGGTCAGGCCTATGTCTTTAGATGCATGAGGATGGGTCTCTTCCGTCAGTGGATCAATCCTAGAATAGTACCAGCCAGAGGCTTTATGGAAGGAGTCATAATAATGTTCTAGCCCACATTCTTTAGGAAAGGCGATGAACCTGAGACGGCAGCAGGGCTGTCATGAGACAGCGCACATTAGTTGAGATGCTGACTATTCAGCTGTTTCCAGTGCAGTGTGCACTCTCAATGGGGGTGAGATGTCAGAGAGAAAGAGGGAGACAGTGAATGATAGATAGTGATCTTGGTGGATACAAAGGAAAGACTGGGCGATAGCCAAAAGCAGTCAAATAGAGTGACCCAGTTTTCACCCGAGAATAGGTTTGCAACTTTGCATTATGTCCTGCGGAGCAACGTTTCAAGTTGTGACCTTATCAATTACAGGTCAATGTAATCAGGTGTGTTAGTCCAATCGATTCAATGGAAACAAACCAAGACTACAACTCCCCAGAAGACAATCTATTGGCCACTGAAAGACCAGGACCAGAAAGCTGGTTCTCCAAGACGACATGGAGACAGGTGGCCAACCTGGTAAGATGCAGAACCGTCTCAGCCAAAACGATTCAGATATTAACCCTAGTTTTCTTGTGGGATGGAACTCAGAACTATTTCTCAAATTAGTATCAGTGGCAGCTGTGTTTAAATCAAAGTAAAGTTGTAGTTTCTTTATAGTCTCGAGTTATTTATTTTCATACTTGCCAAACCTACTAACTTATGTGGTAGCATCATGCATTTCCGGAAGCCCTGCTGCCCCCAGGTTTAAGACTGTGATTCTATGGCTTTTCTTTGTGCTCGAACGTGTCTCAGCAATTCACTGCCCCTCCTGCAGTGAAAGTAATAAAAGCAGTGCCCAGCATGGGCAGCCAGCAGTTACATTCCTAAATTCAAGCATCTCCGGAAAGAGAAACTAGACGTGTGGAGCAAAAGAAAGGACCGTGGGGGAAAGGTTGTGGCCTTACGGTCAGAGCTGCCGACTTTGGAACTTCCTGTGATTCTGGGCAAATCACTTAATCTCCCCGCGCCTACCAAAAAACATGAATGTGTCCTTGTATAACGTAACTGGTGCTCATGTAAAGCGCTCCAATACCTTCGGGTCAAATTCGCGCAATATAAATCTGCTAAAAAAAGTCAGTCGATTCGCTGCAGCTCCAAGCTCGCCTCTATATGATGCCAATAAGCATATACAGAAAGCAGGGTTTGGCTTAAGAACTTTAAAGAGGGATTTGTCTTCTGAACCCTATTCCGCTTCGTCACTCCCAGGGTGCTGCTAGCAGCTGGGCAGACTAGGGGAAGCTTTCATAACACATGTGAACTAATGGCTCGCAGAAGTAACCCACGCCAGAGAAAACCCGCAGAGCGTTGTTCTAAAGTCTCAAATGACTCATGCCCACCAGGGAAATGTCCGATGGAATAAGTGGCCAGTCTTGCCCAGATGGCATGGCAGGCGTGTGAGTACTCACTACGTCTGTTCTTGATGGACCTGTGCCCCTCTAACTGCTGCCGTTTAATGCATCTGGTACCAGCCACCAGAGGCGCAACTAGAGCCAAATTTCGGGGGGGGATGAGAAAAAATTTCGGGGGGCTATTTTTTCCAGGAATAGTCAGAGTGGAGATGCAGGGGCTCTAAGAAGGGGTGAAAAAACAACAAAGCCTCATAACAAGCAAATGGTCTTTTAAAGACCTGTGAAGTACTCGGGTGCGGCTGTGTGTGTGCCCGTGAAGCTGTCTCAGCCCGGGCTGCCACACAGGAGGCAGCCCGGAGGAGGGGGGCCCAATGGGCGTTGCGCGCCTGCCAGCCACTGTATTCTGCAGTCACTCCCTCTCCTAGGTGACGTGACATCACAGGGCAAGGCCTATATATAACGTAACTTCTGGTGACATAATTGTTGTACTTTGTAATGTTGAATCTTGGAAAATCCTGCCTCAATTTGGTCACAACATTTTGGCAAGTATGACTTTTGTATCTAGAGTTGATTGTGTGTAATGTATCGTGTTCACTTTTAACAGCATATGTCAGCCGCCACCCTCTTCCCAACACAATAACCGGCGAGGTGACAGCTTGGACACCGCTCGAGGCATCACGCACGACACGCTGCCTGCTTCTAGTAATGCCCCCTGACCTTTCAGGCCCCTCCCTCCGACCTTTCACAGCTCGTCTCTCCTTAATGCTAATCTCTGCCCGTTCAAATGATAGGCCTCGCGCTCCGTAATTGGCCTTCTTTGTGTCGCCTCAGTGATCGCATTACCTCAGAAGTGCGCGCCACCTGCTGCCGCTTAGCGCCCGTCACCGGCTCCAGGCCCAGCCGGGCTCAACAGGGGCGGGGGAGAGAGGAGTGAATGGAGCAACAAAGGAGTGAATGGCCGACGTGACGGCCGAGTGGCTATGGCTTGCCTTGTCAGTGCCAAATATTTCCTTTCATGTATTCTGGCAGCTGTCAATTCTAGCCAGTGTTTTTTGGTGGCCGAATACCAAGGCTGCCTAGTTTTGATTCAACCTCATGCCTCCTCCTTTCACCACGCGTCTCTTTATCTTGCAGTTTCTTTCTTATTCCTGTTTTCTCCCTTTGTCACTGTTTTGCTATATTTATCTGTCTCATTCTTTCTCTTTTTTTCTGACTTGCTTTCCCTTGTTCTGGGTCTAAGTCTGCTGATGAAAAGTCACGGTCCCCAAAAATGAGTGCTGGCCCCCGCCACCTGCAACCACTGACAGTAACTAGGCGCTGCTACAGTGGCGGCTCCTGCCACTAAAACTTAGTGGGGCAGTGCTGGAGGGAGGCGGGAATAATAAAAAAAAAAAAGAACTTACCTGCCGCTCCCGGACACCACCACTGTACTCCTCTGCTCCAACCACCTCGGTGCTCCCTTTCCCACCCGATCCAGACACTTCCCTCATGCTATTACCCAGTATGAGAGAAGTACCAGAATTGGTCTGAGCAGGCTGAAATGCCGCTCATTTAGGGACAGGGAGCCTATGCCTCTTTTCCCATCTGGGTGTTCAAGACAGCTGGGTTGGAGAAATGTAAGTGTGCATGTCGGTTTGACCGTCCTAACACAGCCAGCCAAACCGACATGCACACTTACAGTGCACCTACCACTCCTCTCTGGCTGCTGCTGACACAGAGCATGGCCCCACCCATCCCTAGACTTGGCAGACTTGGCAAGTAAGTGAAAAATAAAAGGATACTAAAAAAAAATGTATTATCATTTTATTTTTCATTTGCTGCCTTTCAGCATTGGGGCGGCACTCCACCGCCATAACGGAGGAGCCGCCCCTGAACTGCTATCCACTCTCAGGCCGCTGCTAGTTGTGTCCTGGCATCTGGCATTCCTCAGGTCGAGGGGGTGTCAGTTCTATCATGGCATTAAGGACCAAGACGTAGTTTTAGAAGGGCTTAGTCTGGGCAATGAAGAACTGGAGTCCCTATCAAGAAAATGCTGGGTAGAGAATGGATGTTTTGTGACATAGCAGTAAAGATGTACACTATTTGTGCTTCTGGGGACACCAATCTGTATTTTTAAGGAAGTTCAGCTTTTAAAGCTGTGCCCACAGTTCTAAAAAAAAAGCTCTAAAATTCGGTTTATTGATTAATCCAGGTCAAACACTTTAAAAAAAAAAAATAGAAACAAAACAGGGTTTATACCATAGGTGCCCTTCAAGATTGGTTCATGATATTCTTGTGAATAAGTTCCATCATGAGGTGGCATGCCCGAGCTTGTTGAAATCAATTTTTTGGGTATTTTTAAGAAGAAGGAGAAAAGAAAACAAAGATGAAATCAATTTATAGCAACATCGAGTGGTGTGAGGACGTTGGAGAATTCATCCTGCTGTGGGAACAGCCTTGTTTTTGGGTCATCATTATACAGGAGGGACTGTCTTCATATATGGGGAACAAGCAGTGTGCGGACGTGCAGCCTTCCTTCGAACACAGACACCCATTGTACTGACAAGAGCAGGGCTAGATTCCCTCACACACAACAGGCACGCCGCGGGCAACTTCTGCATAAGCTTACACCATGCACAAAATAGATACTGCGACCTCCCTTACGCAAAGTAGGGACAGCACGGGAAACTGAGGGTCAAGCTTCTCTGTGAGAACAGATGAGGGCTGTTTCAGTATGCCAACCTGCTATTTTCATGTTCTCCCTTACAGTTCCCCTGGTTCATCTCCTTTTAACCTGTTGGTATCTCTCAGCAGATGATATTCAGATGCAGTGTAGACTGCTTGGGTGAGGGGCACACAAAGTGATCCTCCGTTCATCTCTGGGAGATGCTTCACTGGCTGACCAAGGTGTGACTACCTGGTTGGCATGACTTCTGATTGTAGGTAGAGGTAGAACTTTATTTGGTGGGGAGGTCTGAAGTAAGATCTAGTATTCGTCCCGGTGCACTTCATGCATTCATCCCACCCACCTATGAATATGTGCCGCTGTTAATTCCCTGCATTTGTGCAGCGGGCTTCTGCTATAGGTAGAGGTCAATTATAAGAGGTGTAGTGTGTAAGAACTTCTCGCATACTTTGGAGGGCCGACTGTGTACCTGAGTTTCCCTCAAAAACTTCTGAAAACTCACTCAATTTACGTGCCCTCACCCCCACTTGTCGCTCAGGGACTTGTTTTCAACTGGCTGAGCCGGGAGTACTCAAAACGTCTGAGCCAGTTTTAATTGTTCCTGCTAGGGAGAAAGCTCACATAGCAGCTTGCTTTCCAGTCTGACTGACGACCAGAAATTTAAACAAACCTGAATTTATTTGAAGCTGGATCCTGCCCAGCTTCTTCAAAATGAATTCACACTGGCCCCTTGAAGCCAATATTTTGAAGGGCTATTGCTTAAGCTGGGACCTGACGGTTCTTTCTTCACTTCCTTCATACAAAAATCTGAGTTGACAATTTCCCTGAGTCTTGAACCAAGCCTTGAACAGGAACTCGCTCTGAACCTCACAGCCATTCCCCCCAGTAGCCTAGTAATACTGGTCAGCCAGGAGGGCCTGAGTTCGTGGGCGATTACAAATGGGCCCTGAGCATCCTGTTAGAAATAAGGAAATACTGTGTCAGTAATTCCAGATTTGACTCCTCTTGTAATTTCTAATTTCCCCTCAGAGTTTCACCAACTGATATCAGCAGCTGAAATCTCCATTTGAAAATAAACAGATCTGCATTGTTCCTACCGATCACTTAATTCAGAAGGTGCCATTTTTTGCCTTTTTAGCCCAAATGGAATTAAGAGGCGGCTTGCAATGAGGACCAAAGTGCTAAGCCAGATACAACTTTTGGATGAATGTTTGTAGATCTGACTCTCCCTGCGAAGACGAGGAGGCCGGCCTCACCAGGTTCAGAACGTCCAGCCTTCCTGCCTTCCAGAGACTCTGTGTGCTGCCCCACAGTGAGCAAAAGTGACCAGGATGCCAAGAACTATGGTAACAAAATAAGTCTGCGTCTGTATGGAGTATTGACTCTTCCTACAGCACATACTTCCCTGCACCAAGGGAGCTATTAATCACCCCTGAATCGAGATCTCTCCAAATCTGCATCACTGAAACCTACCACGTCTGTCCAATGTTGAGCTTGGGGACAAACTCCACGCTGGTGAACTTGTCAGAGAACAGCAGATCTGCAGTAAAGCTTTAATGATAGATGCCCGTTGCCTGTATATATATCTATATGTCTTCTTGTATTTGGAGCATCCAAGGGGGCATATTATCAAGGGCAGTATCGCCACTTTAGCGGCACTTTTTGCCGCTAAAGCGGCGATATTTTTATCGCCCTATTAGCAAGCTGTCGCTAACAGCTGTTAGCGACAGCTTTATGGCGAAAGCTGCCGTTTTCTTGCCGCTTTGCATGTCAGCAATAATTATCGCTAATGACATGCAAAGTAGGCGTTCCCAACTAAAAGCGACTGAAAACAGTTGCAAACACAACTTCCCCCTATTAGCAATGTCCGCGAAGCGATAAAATAATTCGCGCTAACCGCGATTATCGCTGGAATCTAACACCTCTTTAAAACTTGACTTAACCATTATAGTCAATGGGAGGTGGATTGTAAGGTTAAGTCCTCACCTGCCTATTAGAAAGCTTTTCATTAGCGCGTGGAATTTATCGCTGGATTTCGCGTGGTATTGCTGGGTTTCGCCGCTATCGCTGGATTTTCTATCGCCTTGGAGATAAGCGTTGATAATAACGCGTTATCTCTGCGATGTAATCCAGCGGTACCCGGCGATAAAAAAAACAGCGCTAAGTGCGCTTTGAAATAATTATCGCACATCCTTGGTAATATGCCCCAAGATTTTTTGAAAGGGTGCTTCAGTGCTGTAACGACCAAAGGTTTTTCCAACCTTAACTGGTGGTCCCAGTCAGACTCTGAAGTTCATCGTTTAGTTCTACTAACTAGGATTTCCATCACCAGAGACTACAGGTCACTGAAAATTCCAACAACCAACAGCCGATTCGGAGGGAGGAGTTCATGAAGATGACCCAGTATTCCACACGATAATCACAACATCCCAGTACCCTGCGAGCACCCAAACAAATTCACCCATCACTGAACAGTGCAAGCCAACAACTGCGGGACGATCAGTTCTCTGTGGCTCCAGTAGACATCATAAAACCACTCACCACAGCAGTCACCAAAGCCCAGTTGGCTCAATTTTGTTTTTAATTTCTATTTGGTAGGCTACATTGGACAGGGGCCCAAATCCTTTCAGCAATAGCCAAAATGTCTTAGATATCACAAATCCCTATCAGACAGCCCCATGTTTTTACAATAGGCCCATCTAGAGCACAAAAAAACATTGTGGACTTCAGTTGACTGTAAACAGAACTGTAATTCACCAGATGACCCAAGCACTATCAGCTGGCCATGAGGCTGTCTCAATAGGATAATTTTGCCCATACTGAGGGCCCGATTATGATATCGGGCGGATCGCCACCGACAGGCCATCGGTGGCGGTCTGTCTGACATCGTAGGTATCGGAGGCTGCACATGGTGCCTGGCATACGGTGTTTGGATGTTTCAAAGCATGCCTTTTTCAATTGTGGTTTGTGCTGCAGCAGCCCTTTTCCTGCCGCAGCACAAGCCGCAATTGTAAAATGCATGTTTCTGACAGCCTTCACGGCTGTCGCATCGTAATAAGGCAGGTGGAGCGGCCGACTACATGTCGGGCGGTCTCAATCCCATTACGATGGAGGTCGGACGCTCGTCCGGCCGCCATCATAATGAGGGCCTAAGAGTAGATCTCATTTCTGTCATCTTATTTCACAGTATGCAAAACTATTTAGGGTCCATATCTGAGCAGCTGTTATTTTTACAAATGTAAAGCTCTTGTTTTCACAATTGTGCCTCATTTAACCTGATCTTTCTGACTGCGTAAGATAAATACAGGATTCTAATAACAAAATAACTTTGTATTTACAAACTGTTTTCAGACTATAAATTACCAAGTGCCCAAGTAGGCTTTCGAATTCGTGGTTGTGAATTGCAATACACACATGCTCTCCGGGGCATTAGAGAAGACGACAAGGCATATGTAATTTGGTCTCGGCTCTGCACTGAAAGGTGCATTCCAGTCCAGAATGCTAGGTCACATTCCCTCCAAACAGAAATGTAAGCCCCACAAGCCATTGTTCTTATTGGGCTTTATTCCAGCTTGAACCCCTATGACACAGGACCAATAGACGAGGAAACCCATAAACTGGTATTGAAAACATCCAAAGCAAATGGTATGGAAAGCACCCTGGGTAATTACCAATGATTAACATTAGCTAAAGTCTTCCACCAACCATTTTTTAGTTTTTCATATTTTATCTGAAACCAGCCTTCACCCCATCTCCTTTGACTAAGTCTATCCTCCTCGTCCACATCTACCACAGGAGGGTCATGAAAACGAATGGAGCTCTGGTCAACCATTGCACTGTCCTGGACTAGTAGACGTAAAGGTAAGATCATCTCTGATGTATTGATACTGAAACATCTGCTTGTCATCAGGCCCGAACTGGCCGCAGCGGGCATCAGGGATTTCCCTGGGAGGCTGGAGGGGTAGGGGCAGGTTCTGCAGCGATGTGACCGATTTTATTATTGGGGGCCTGTTTTGCAGTGGTACAGTAACAAAAGCAGCAGTGCTTCACACTTGCCCCCCCCGCGACCCCTCCTGGGGCTGGGCTGACAAAATTGCCAGGGCTGCTTTGTGTTCCCAGTCCAGCCCTGCTTGCCATGAACGTTGGAGCTCACCACATACACAATAAACAGATACAACATTGCATTTTCCACCAGTCTCGCGATGAGCCACACATCATTGTGATCTTGCTGCGATTCACACTGCAAGCCCTAGACAACACAACAACCTCAACAGTAATGACTTAAAATAGTGAGTTGTTTCATTGGCTAGGTTCTCACACACACACCACAGACAGTAGCAACAGCAGCACTGCAAGCTTCTCTTTCACAAACCGAACAGGGGGTGGCAATGAAGTGCAGGCTTCCCTCACACTTACAGAAAATGTGCAGCAGAGGCCTTCTAAGTGCAGTTACCTCAGGTAAAATGTACCTGTACAGGCAGCAGAAACTCCCCTCAGACAGTACAAGTACAGCACAGGTAGAGATGGGGTAGCCTATTCTAAGGCAAAGGGTACGCACAGTACAGGAAGCTTAATTCACAAACAGAGCTGATTTAGAAAGGACAGGAATCACATACATATCCATAAACTAAAGTATATATAGCAACAAAGCAAGCATAACTTGCACAATGAACAAATACAGCACAGGTACAGCAGTGAACAAGAACATCACAGGCAACAGCCATGAATACTTATCATGCAGGTACACACATCCCTCCCCCAGTAGGAGGGTAAGCTTCCTTACACCTACATAATAAGAGTACTAAGACCTCTTGAGTGCAAACTTCCATATTTCAGAGAATAGCAGCAATATCAAAAGCTTTGCCAAGCAATGGACAGGCACATAACTGACAGCACCAGTGCAAGCCTCCTTCACACACAGGACACAATTATTAAGAGTGCAAGTGTTACTCACACACAGAACAGGTGTGCCATGAGTGGCAGCAGCAGTGCAAGCTTCCCTCACACAAAGCACATGTGTAATAGGAACAGCAGCAAGAGTATTTTTTACTTGCACATCTAGAGCAGGTGCTGTATAGGCAGCAGCAATAGAAGTTTTCCTAATACACAGAACATAAACAGGAACACGAGCAGCAGTAGTGCTAGCTTCTTTCTCATAAACACATGATAGGCACAGCATGGAAATCAAAGTGTAAGGTCCCGTCGCACAGAGATAAGGTACACCAAAAGAAGTAACAGTGCAAGGGACGTACACACACACACACAAACGCGCACGCACGCAAGCCCGCCCGCCCGCCCGCAGAGCAGGGTTTCATCACACAACAGAGAGCCATAGCAGGACAGGGCACTGAGTTGAATACTTCCTTTACACATATGACATGACCTACCTGGGCAGCAGTATATCATTGGGAACATCTGTCAAAATTCACTCACGCAGAAGAGGAACATTAAATTTGAGCAACAGCAGTGCAGGCGTTCCACCCCACACACACACCAGCCATACACCACACACTATTTGACAACTGTTTCATCCAGGTCTGTGTCTTGTTGGTACTCTGGTCGGAAATGACGACCTTGGGGAAAACAACTTTGTAAAAATATCCAATCAATGCTTGAGCTATATTTGTGCCAGTTCTGCTGCTCGGTGCCAATGCCTCAGTTTGCCCTGTGGAGTCATCCATGTACTTTTTGCTAAAGGTTTCGATAGGCTCAGGGGTCCAACGAACTTCACTCAGTCAAAGGAGACCCTAGAGGTGGTATAGGCGGGTCTTCGCCTGACCTCAGAAGCAACTCGTAATCAGACAGGCTCAACAGTGTTTTTCCCTATTTACTCCTTTACTAATCCTGTAAAATTTGGAGACCACTTCTCGGCTGTCCTTTTCACCCAAAGGTGCCATGCAATGGGAACGTCACGTGCCACCTTTATTTAGGAAATCATGTGGCACGTGGACAGAGCCACTACTTTGCTGACCTTGAATTCAGGAGTGACAAGCACCATGACAGGAGTCAAAAAACTTTAAAGTGCCCAAAGTTCCCACTGTTTTCTGGTCGGGCGAGGCGGCACATGATCCACTCTTCTGAAAGAAGACAACATTGAATTTCCATGAGCCGACAGGCCACTCCAAAATTTGCATTTATCTGCCTGTGCTTGGAGGACTGCCAGAAATGCCCCTGAAGGTTCATGAGCTTCCTGATTCCAGACATGGAATTTGTGCCACTCCACCACCCCGCTAAGCAAAGAAACGGAATAGCTCTCAAAGATTTACAGTTGAGATATGCTCGCCCAACTCCTCTTCTTCACTCTGGCTCACACTCCAGCAAGTGGTTAAAAGTAGTGAAATAATCCATTCTTCAGCCCAATAGAACCCCACGCCATCCACGCCCACAAAATAATCATAGAGACATTTCAACCATGTTTTCTGCTTCATATGAGTAAGAACAATGTTGGTGGTTCAACACTTGACAATCTTACTAATAGGACAAATAGAGTTTCAGAGCCTCGATTCATGGTGCCGCTAATTAAAAAGCGACCACGCCTCATAGTCAAGCACAGCAAGCCCCATGGTGCAGCGTGAGGGAATGACATGTCACTGTTGATCCGTTCATCCTGGTTTATCCTTAGCACCACCTGCTAGATATGCCCAGGCTCTATGCGCAGAAGTTCACCAGAATATGCGATGTTACAACGCATGCGATACATCGCATGCCATTACAACGCGGTTGTTACAACGACCGCGTTGTTACATCGCATACCATTACAACGCAAGTCGTTACAACGACTTGCTGTAGGGGGCGCTGGATGTTGGAATAGTATAATTTACTATTCCAACTCCAGTCTGTGCAACAGTAGTGAAGGTGTTGGATTTTAAATCCAACAACTTCTGCCCCCTACAGCAAGGCATTGCAACGACTTGCGTTGTAATGGTTTGCGATGTAACAACGCGGTCGCTGTAACAACCGCGTTGTAATGGAATGCATTGTATCGCATTTGTTGTAAACGATGTCTCTCAGTTTACCAGCTTCAATCCCCACAAGCAATGTTCCATCACACTGTGCCCTTTGGTTCAGTGTAAAGTAGCCCAATGACAAGGGTCGAAGCTCAGCCCGCCGAAGCAGTACGACATGACCCGTTCAAGTACAACAGTACCTCACGTTGACCTGCAAACCTGGAACGTCAATGTAGTCGCTTCCCTTCTGTGTCAATACTACATTGACGAATAGGCTGTAGCCTGACCTAGACATGACACCTCCTGCTACTCACACAGCACTCATCAATGACCAGAGCTCCTCTTTGCGACACGTACTGTTTAGACAGAAACACACCCAGCCTTGATGTGCATGGGAAGCCTCCCATGGAACATGTGCAGTCTCACATGTGGAGATCCATGTGCAAAAGCCAGCGTGTGGACACCAGCTCAGTTAGGTACCAGAATATTGTTTGTAAATACTGTTTGCAAAAAATCTGCCCCATTGGAGTTCATAACTGAAACTTTCATCCAATTAGATGATATTTTTGTAATTAATATTTAGTACATGTTATTTATATCAGATGTATTTTTGTCAATGATACTCTGACATACAACCTCGTGAGGACTGTGCCAGCATGATGTCTTTAATTTTTGCCCACTAGGCAACTTTCACCCCTCTGTTTCTGTATGCTGCCATTGCACAAGAATATGCCTCTTTTTCCCGCACACCATTACCCCGCATGTTGTTACAACGCGGTCGTTACTACGACCGCGTTGTAACAACGCATACCATTACCCCGCAAGTCGTAACAATGACTTGCGGAGGGGGGGCGCTGGATGTTGGAATAGTAAAATTTACTATTCCAACTCCAGTCTGTGCGGACTGTAGGGAAGGTGTTGGATTTTAAATCCAACACCTTCTCCCCCCTCCGCAAGTCGTTGTAACGACTTGCGGGGTAATGGTATGCGTTGTCACAACACGGTCGTTGTTATGACCACATTGTAACAGCATGCGGGGTTACGGATGCGGGGTGACGGTTGTTTACCATTGCACAATGCATGGCAATCTACTTCCCATATGCAGGCATTGCCGCCTGCTTAGTGCTGCCTGGTTTGGAGATCCTGCAAGATTTTGATGGCATGATTCATCAGATTTGGCACTGGAAAGTGGGGCAAGAGTGGCCCGAGGGCAATGTCTTGGTGTCCTGAAAGTCATGACAGAGACCATTTCATGTAAGGGTACATCAGTGTTTAATTTGAGCCGGTGGTTACCGGTGCTTGGCACTGGCACTTAATTGTCAAGACCAGGACTTATGAAAGTCTACCACATGGTGCGCTGTATATCTAATTTTGAGATGAGGACAACAATAGTTGTTTATTTGTTCAATATACAATAAAATGACTAATGCCTGCCGCCCAAGCCATTCTTATAGCATTAGGGGACTGGAATAGTCTGAATTCTCACACCGGTTGGAGTGTGATGGTTAGTAGTTGTGTTGGTGCTGACATTGGCAGTGCTGGCAGGGGCAATAGGTGTCACAGGCTGCAGTGGCTTCCTAGCAAGGGCCCTGGCACTTATTTTTTTTAACAAATTAAGCACTGGGCATATCCCGCAAAAGTCATACTTAGCAGGGCCTTCCTCTTCCTCCAAGACACCCTTAACTTTCAAGCCTTGAATCCCCTGATTTCATGACACAGAGACAATTCACTCAGACACAGAATTCATGCATTTCACTCCACAAATACACATCGGGGACAGAACAACAACAAACCGATGCTTAGCCGACTTCAACAGTGCAGCTTCCTTCGCAGTAATGCAAATTTCCCTGACACACTAATAGTGGTGGCAGCATAATTGAGTGTCAAAGTCACTTCCCTTCGAGTTGCAGCCTGGATGCCACATTGATCTGACAGTTGATGCTGACTGTAATAGTAGCTTTTAGAGAGGGGACATCTGCCCCCACTAAGGTGCACCGAAACCATCATGCTGCCTGCTACATGACATTGACATGCTGTCCCCAACCACCCAGAGTGTCCAACGATTGAAAACCTACTAACCACAGGCTTGACATTTGAAGGGCCCAAACAGCCCTATGCACAACGCACAACTAAGCTCCTAACCTGTGCTCAAATTCAGCCCGTCTCCGAATCCCACTCACAACCTCAACTTTAAACCTGAAGCGCTAACTGAACACTCAAAAGCCATTCCCAACCCATAGCCTTTATTTTATGTATTTTTATTTCTCGCTGTTACTAACTGGTTCTGTCATTACTGCTCACAGCAAGAAAGAGTGTGCATCCAAGAAGCATGAGCGTTTGCTTGCTAAACAGTGCATACAAGCAGCTGTTGAAGTGCCTAAAAAAGAATGAGAATTGTGATGCGGCAGGCAATGTGGGCGCGGTCAGCGAGTATGCGGCGGGGCCAAACGTGTGGCTAAAAACCCCAAAATATTCTGTAAGGTTTTTGGTCTTTCACCGTCAGGTAGTTACATATCAATTAACACACAACTTAAATGAAAAATAAATATAAAAAGTTGTTACTCATTGGGAAATGCTCTATAGTACGGTATGAAACCTCTTTTAGTTAAGGCACTGCAGAGTTTTGTGTGTAATCAGAGAGCCAAAGAAATAAATCTTGGTTAGTGCAGTGGAGAATAGTAACTTGTGGATTTTTAGTGTTACGAGGTCACAGCCTGGGACAGAAAGCACTTTGAATGTGTAAGTCATTATTTTAAACTTGCATTACACACAGTATAAGATAGACTGCTACAAAATGCGCAAAAAGGTTTAAGATAAAATGGTGCTTCTAAAATATAGATTTTAGTAATACCCAGATTGTATTTAATGCAATTGTTTTACATAACTGTCCCTTCAACATCTCGTCAGGGGTAGTAAGCGCTATATAAATACAACCACGCACATCTCTGCTCAGTTGTTAACTATTTGCACTCCCACTCAAAAAGAAGAAATCTTTGGCGTCACAAAGTTTTGAGTTATTCGATCAATTAAAGCCAGTACTGGCTCTCAAGCATCCTTCACATTTGCATATTACCCTTTACATTTGCAGATTAACTCATTGCACACATTTGCATTTGCAAGCAGGCACACTGGCAGGAAGGCTTATTTAGCTGTTTGCCCGGCTTCGGCTTCACAGCACAGGAGATTCACTGAATGACACTTCATTTGAAGCATTTAAACTTTCGGCATTAACGATTCCAAGACGGTTGTCTTTTACAAAAAGTAGGGGAACGTTTTTCATAAATCGAAAAAGTATGGGCCCATTGTGCACCTCCGATCCCGCTCACTTCAACCTGTGCATACAATTAATTTATGGACAAACAACATGATTTTTGTGTTTTAGTTTAGTTTTTGGGCCAAGAAATACATTTTTTCAGATTAAATACACTATTTGAATAGCCTGGTCAATCAGAGCCTAAACGGCCAAAAGAGAATGGGCAAATTTCCCAAAATGCCAATGCCATTGATAGGCCATTAGAACTGGGGCACATATAGTCACTTGTGTGGTTTCTGTCATGGACTAGCCTAGAGGGAAGTGGGGCAGATATCCTTTCAGGCATAGTGTCTTTGAAAGACTGGTGAGGCTGGGGCTGATTCAGTCAAGTGACAGATGTAGATTGGTATACATGTTAGCTGAGTGACCTCACTCAACCTTCGAATTGCTCTGAGAGACCCATGAGACTAGAGCAGAGAGGTGAACTGGTCTACATGGAATCTAAGAGATCCCTCCATAAGCAGGTGCAACTGAAGGGTGGTGGGCTGGGCTGTTGTCACTCACATATCAGGCTATCCGTTGAAAGGTCAGTACGGCTTTAGATGTCAGAAACCTATTGGGCGCCTCAAGGACGCTGCTGCAGTGATGTTGATTATGTCTCTGCTGGCTTGACTCCAGCAGAGGTTTATCAGCTGATGCGCAGAGCTATTGATTGTTTGTGACTTAGCGCGGGTGGTTGACCTCAACCTCTCCCTTTCCCCCCACCACCACTCACCTCCCCCGGCCCAACACGCCCCACACACATTTCTAAATTCTGTCGCATAGTTGGTGGCATTAGGGGTCGTCAACTGCCGGACTGGGTGTGTCATGTCAAGTGTCTGGTACAGTTCAGTGAGCACAACATAATTTACACAAACTGCATCTGAATCAGACACAGAAACCAACCCGGAGTTTGCTTTATGCAAACATAAGCACAGGGGTCTAAAGACTGTCTTAGCCGCCATTGTTGACAAATGCCAATGATACCGAATCCCAAGTTTACCTCATCTTGGTTCCAACTAATGCCTTCTCTTCCACCTCCCTAAATTTCATGTCTCTTTCTCTTACACTTACAGGTCCCTCCTCATCCCAGTTTTCTCCTTTCATCACTGTTTTCCTATCCTTCTGTTCCTTCTTTCTGTCTTTTCCTTCTTTCTCACTATTGGTCTTGATCAAAGTCTGATGATGAAAAATAAGTCCTGTTACCCTAAAATGTGCACCTGTGCCCATTACCTGCAACCACTGGCACAAATTAAGCACCTGGTGACACCATAGGCACCAACTGATGATCAGAGAGTGTCATGTCCAGTTTCCGGGACTGTCCTGTGTGCAAAACACAATTCATACACACTGTATCCAAACCCCGTATATACAGAGAGACCGAGCCTCCATGGACCCTCCGTAACTGTATCACGTTATGTACTTAGGATTTCATGTCGACTAGATATAGTTGGTGTCTGTATCTACTCTGTGTTGATTAGGTGATAAATAAATTTACACAGAGACCAGTGCTTAATTTGTAAAATATTAAGTGCCAGGGCTCTGACCAGGAGGCCACTGCAGCTTGCACCACCTATCGCCCTTGTCATCGCTGCCAAAACAACTACTAACCATCTCTCTCGCATGTAAATGCGACAGTTCAGATCATTCCACGTCCCCAAAGCTAAAGGAATGGCTGGAGAGGCAGGTATTAGCAATTTTAATGTATATTGTATTCCTAAACTACCGTTGTTCTGCTCATCTCTAAATTAGATGAGCAGCGCCACCATGTGGTGGAGTGTTCTAAGTATGGTGTTGACAATTAGGTGCCGGTGCCGAGTACCGGAAACCAATTAAGTGTTGGTACTTAGCACCGGAAAGCTCCCGCTCAAATTAAGCACTGACAGAGACAGAGCCTTCACAGAAACCTTTTGTCAGACACCTTCCAAATGCTGACAGTCTTCCATACAAGCTGCCTCAAAAGTACCCAACAAGGCAAACGTAATGCTTTTCAGTGGGTGTAGGTGTAGGCAGCAACATTGCTAGCTTCACTCCCACACAGAACATTCACCGGTTTTTAGCACCCGGTATAGCCTGAGTCAGAACAATTATAAGGTAATTGTGGCAATCCACATCCAGGGGTAGAATGTTCTAAAATAAACAGGGAGGCACTGAAAGACAAGCATTGGAATGCTGGAGCAGACCCCTGTATCAGCCATTATTGGCCACGGGGCACTTCATTGTCTTCAGTAGATCTCTCAACATTCCAATGTTCTAATAAAACTTATATGATGCTTTTTTGTTAACAATGGTCATTCCAACTATTTATCACTGGACTTCTTAACGTGTATTTTTACTTTTGTACATAGAGAAACCAAGAGGGTCTTTGGTCATGGGTCATAACTCCACAGGTGATTCACTTAAAAATGTGATTTTGGAAAAACTTGGAAGCATATATGCTCAAATTTGTCATGACATATAAAACTGAGATTGACAAATGGAGTGCCTGACATATTCAAGATTAAAATGTTCGATTCAGACGAGATTGCTCAATTTCACATTCCTGTCATCTCCCTCTCAAGCGCGGGACCCCTTTAGTGTCTTATTCTCGAGGAAGTCAGCCACTTTGAGGAATATCTTGTCCCACAGTGTCACTCGTGCAGTCCCCCCAGACTTATGTTGCACCACAAGAGCCTCTGCCCATTAAATTAACTATCTTTATCACTAGGTTGACTGGACTTCCACATCATCGCAAGTTGCCTTTTAGCCAAAGTTAGGGCCGAATCAATGATGCCTCATTCAAGATTTTTATTTCGGGTTCGAATCATTAGACCCAGTTAGTAGACTTTGGGAGTATAGACAATTGTACCACGCGTTAAGGGCCTAACAAATTCAGACCTTTCAATCCAAGCGTTTGTTACGGAAGAATATGGACAACATATGCATTAAATGAGTATCCTCAGCTTGACATCTCGGTCATGCATCTGAAACTGATAGAAACGTCTTCTGAAAGCGGCTCAGTGTAGTAGACATCTTGTCTTCTTAACCAGGGGGGCCCTTAAAAATGAAGCCCTGGGTCAGACCCCAGTTTGTGCTTGCCTTGAGATGTCTCTGCCTTACAAACGGTGAAACAAAGAATGACACAGAATCTTCCGTACATAAAGCTCCCTCTAGAAAACCCTAAAAATGTGTGAAGAGCCCACTAAAGCAAGTAGTACCCAACAAAGGCAAGACCGTTGCAGTGCCTTGAAGTATGCAGGGATTAAGGCAATATTTTCAAAGATTTTGTGAATATTTAGGGGACAGGAACGTTTGTGGTAAGAATTCTATTGGCTGGCTGGCTTTGTCAAATCAGGATATACCTTAGCTATTGATTGCTTTGGGTTAGTATGCAGGGTTCAGCCAATAACCATTGTTAAACGCAGGTTTATTGTTGATGATAATTGGATGGCAGCAATTGATTGAGTGGTGGTTGGTTATCGGCTGTTACCAGATGTTTGGACAGGTTAGTGATCAGTGATTGGTTGTTTGGCGACTCAAGCTCAGGTCAGTGATTGGCAAAGCCCTTTCAATATTTCAAAAGAAAAATCTGTGTAAATGTTGAAATAGGCAATTTCAAAACAAATCAACAAGAAAGAAGGTATAAAAAAGCATACAAAAGATATCCAAGAGACAAAAACACTGGTGCATCGACTGAGAGTACACAGGTTAAGAAATTAAAGAAAACTTGTAATTCTAAATAAACTGCACAGGCAGACTGTTAACTCCAGAAAACACAACATTAAAAACCATGACATGTCCGTTATAAAAAAAGGCAAAAATTAAGATAATTAAAAAGAACTTTCTTCTTTGCACCCATTTTTCGATGTAACCTGTGCAAAGCATATTTGTAAACTTTAGTGGCTGTTTAGTCCGACAGCATCTCTACGCAGGTACCCGAGCTGGGGCTGAAATACATACAATGCAAGGGAAAGGTGATTTTCGTTGGAGGTTTGGCAATTCTCAGCTCTGGTGCTACTGTTTTCACAGCCTTGTCGAAATGACAATTTGCAATGTGGGCACTCCCTCCCCCTTGGTAGCAAGACCATTTTGTGGTGGCGCCATTAGGCAGTTGCATACAGAGGCTTTAATGTAGCACCTGTCCAGGGAGTGACATGGCAGAGTTTATCACCTGCCTATCAAGATGCAGTGGCTAGAAGTGGCACCATGCCAATCCTCAAGCACATATATTATGTCATCATTTCCAGTTGGGCACTTTTTGTGCAATCACACTCTCCCTTCATTCTAGTTTTACTTCCCGATAATAACGCCCCAACGTAGAGCCAGCTGTCTGTTATAGATGACCGTCCTCTGCATGTCCTAATAAGTAGCTTTCAATACCAAGTGTTGCTAGGCAACATCGATTCTGGAGAATCCCACAAGTGATTAAGGTTAAGAAATTCTAATGGGTTTTTGATAAAGCTAAACCGCAGGAGCCAGTAAGCACGCGTGAGTGCAAGCGCTTCCCTTACCTGGTCCTCGAACCTTGTGGAATAAGTGTCTAAACATGGGCACTCCCAGAGAAGTAAGGGCTTCAGTGGATTGCAGCAGCGGCCTCTCCGCTATGGCGGAGGAGTGTCGCCCCCACCTGCCAGCAGCCAAAAAAATGAAAATTAAAACGATAATAAACCCGTTTATTATCATTTTATTTATACTTTCGGCGCCAAGGCTTGGGGGCGGGGCCAAGGGGCCAAGGGGATGACAGGCTGGTGGAGGAGTTGTTGTACTGCTACTCAGTGCGCACAACGGTTTGGCTGGCCAGCTCAGGGCGGCCAAACCATCATGTGCACTGAAGCTCTCTCCAACCAGAGCTGCATTACCAAGTTGGAGAGAGCAGGCACAGGCTCTCAGTCTAACTGGGAGCGCAAATCATCGGCGCTCAGGCCAATCCTGACGCTTCTTTCAGCAGCATGAAAGCAACATCAGGATTAGCCGCAGCGGACTCTAGGAGCCTGCAATGGAGAGGAGCGCTGTGGAATGTGCACAATTTGAAGTGGGCTTTAATCTTGCTTCAGCCGAAAACTCCTTTGAGTACACAATGAGGCGCTGACACACATCTTCTTGGCATTAAACAGTGAGGAGGGAATTGAACACTTTTTTGAGACACCCACAGTGTATCCCACAGAATAATACTAGAGCTAAAGCTTCCCAACAAGGTGACCACGATCACATTTCTAGATGAAGTAAACAAAAGTAGGACTGAATTACAGAGTAATATTTTATTGGAAAACGTGAAAGCCAAAACTGCCCTCCTCGTATTGCAGTTCTAGAATATCCCAATCATCTTCATAGTATTATATTTTAGTTGTACGGGAACAAAATGTTTCCGGGAATGTATAGTTCTGCCTGTGGAAACAGCCCATGCATGCAGTCATAAAGAGAAAAAAAAATAAAGAAACTTGAGAACAATGTCCTGGTGAATAAATCAATTTAAGGGGCGTGACGCACAGATCATATGATATCCGTACAGAAGGCAAGTTAAAAATAATAGTTCATCAACCGAACAATAACACTATGTTTAATTTGGTACAATAAACTTGCACATTAAGCTGATTCATTTTGGGATTGTGCAGACATCTAAAAGTTCCTAAGAAAAACGGGACTTCATGGATTTTTTTTCAGGAAACACTGGGGCATATTTACTAAAAAATGTCAGAGTGCGGTGTTATGCCAAATTTGACAACGCTGCGCTCCGACATTTTTAAAACGCAGGCACCCCTAGACCTTCCCACTAGACCTCCTCTTACCTCCAGTAAGCCTCACAGAGTGGGGTTGTTGAGAGGAGGTTGGAGGCCACACCCCCTTTCTCCACCACTCTGCCAATGCGCCTCTTGGTGCACTGCTGGGGGGGGTGAAGTCCCCTTGCCTCCTGAAAGCCTCAGGACTAAAGTGGACTTCTTCCCCCAAGCAGCATTGCCCCAGGAAGCGCGTTTGCAGAGTGGTGGAGAAAGGGGCATGGCTTCTGATGACCTCTCAGCAATCCAGCTGTGTGGGTCTTACTAGAGGTAACAGGAGGGCTAGTTGGCCCCCAAGGACCCTCAAGAGCCAATGGGACTTCATCCCCGACTAGTAGTGCACCAGGAGGCGCATTTGCAGAGTGGTGGAGAAAAGGGGCGTGGCCACAGAAAACCTCTCAGCAAACCCACTGTGTGGGACATGCTGGAGGTAACAGGAGGGGTATTTGGCCCCCAAGGAAGACCTTGAAGGGCCAACTACCCCTCCAATTATCTCCAATAAGTACCACACAGCAGGATTGCTAAGAGGTCTTCAGAGGCCTTGCCCCCTTCCTCCACCACTCTGCAAATGCGGCTCATGGTGCACTGGCTGGGGGAAGAAATCCATTTTACTCCTGAGGGACCTTGGGGGCCAAGAAGCCCTCCTGGTATCTCCTGTAAGTGCTACATAGCTGGATTCCTGAGAGCTGGTCGGAGGCCCAGTCCCCTTTCTGCACTACTCTGCAAACGGGACTACTAATTAAAAAAAAATAGAAATACACTGAAAAAAAACAAAGGTTACAGGTACATTATAGTTAGGAAATGGATTTTAAAAAACCTTAGAAATTCACTGAAAAAACTGAAGGTTACAGGGATGTTATAGTTAGGCTCCGGTTTCACTCGTACAAAACCAGAGAAATTCAGCAGTTATAGTTAGTTGAGCTAGCTATAACTCGTGCCCCCACAATGCACTGCTTATGGCCTCACATATTACATCACTCATGACATGGTCAGTGAAATCACTGATGACATCTCAAATGACATCACTGACGCGGAGGCACGGGAGCCCGTTTGAGATTGCACCAGCAGTTTGCCCTCAGCCCTTGCCTATGGGACTACATCCCCCATTGCACAATGCGCCAGGAGGCGCCAACGCGAATCCCCATGCGCCAGCGGCGCATAAAGGCTTCCTCGAACTCCCGCTGCGCAGGAGCCCATTTGAGATTGCACCAGCACTTTGCCCTCAGCCCTTGCCTAGGGGACTACATCCCCCATTGCACAACGCGCCAGGAGGCGCCAACGCGAATCCCGACGCGCCAGTGGCACATAAAGGCTCCCTTGACTCCCGCGGTACGCGCGCGGGCGTGCCCGGGTCGCGCCCTGGCGAAGTCCGGGCCAAGGACGGGCCCGTCTGCGCCCGTCAGCACCAGGAAGAGGTGGGGCGGGACCACCCCCCTTGGCTGCCACAGATGAATTTATTGAATTGTAAGTGACTCTTACGATTGACTTGAAGATTGAAACTGTGACTCATGTTTTCTCTTTAAATCACCTGGACAACAACTTCATATCTGTTACACTGCCGTACCAGTTTTTTTTGGTGTTTTTGTGGGGTGGCGGGTCCTGTCTTTGTTTAGAACTACCCTTCTTGGTGCATTTAGTTACTTAGAAAGCTGCTGAGCTTTTAGCAAGAAATAGTGTGTCCTGCCATGAGACAATTGACAGGATTGAGACTATCTTAACAGAATGCCAGGACATAGCCAGTTTTGGCTTACCAAGCCCTTTGCCTCCACGTGGTAGTCCCACTAGCACTGCAAATGTTTCTGGTTCCATGATTACTCCCTCACCTGAACCGCCCCCAGCTAAAAAATCGGCAAAGCAGATTCCATTAATGTTCAAAAAACACAATCAAAGGCGTACTAAGACCTTAGATATTGGACCCCCTGGAGCGGAGCTGAGTGTAGCAGTTATTCAACCTGGATATGATTTAAAGTGAGTGCACAGCATGACACCAACTGTTAATATTGAGTGCCAAAATAGATTCGATGTTCTCGAAATAGAGGAAGCAGTGGTGGGGGTGGTGGGTGATGACCCTGTAGAGGCATGCAAAATCACTGTTGGCGTAATCCAGTCACTAAAAGATCTTATTGAAACCTTGAGAGACGAGGTAATTTCACTTAGAGTCAAGGTTGCCGGTTTGCTGGAGAGGGCCAATGGTGGAAATTTGGTGGTTCCAGAAACCATGTCACCACTAACGAGTAGGGCTGCTAATTGGGTAGTAGCATGTTGCCAGGTCAATGCAAGTACTTCTCGAGACTCTACGCGAACAGAGTACACCCAGTCTACCCCACATACCACTGGGGATTGTAGCTTACAAGTCATTGTAAATCAAACTCAGAGGAACTCCCATGGCCCCATACAAGGTAGGGGCATAGATAGAGGAGACGTTGTTTTGGATGAAGGAAACACATACATGCGAGATTATGGGATGCACCAGACAGGGGGACTGTATGGGATGGTGTTTATATGAGACCTAGGGTATGGGAAAACTGTGCGGTGATCCATCTTACGGAAGTTCCTAAACTCCCTTTTAGGAGTTTTGAAGATCAGGACTCGCTCAAGAATAAGGTCATCTATTGGTTCAGGTCTACCCGACATTGCTACTCAATCATTAGGGATGATATAAAATCGGTAAGAAGAATCCCTATGCAGAGGTCACCTTGGGATATGATTGAGGTTAGCTTTTACGATGCTGGCATTATCACTGTACTATTGTCAATTGACTCACGCACAATCCCTCCAGAAACTTCACGTATTTCCATCAGATACAGACCCCCCCAGACCTCTATTGACATCTAATGCTGAAACCCACACTAGATTGTTATTATCAACTTATGGGCCAGTTCCAACAGGGTTGCCCCCACCTAACATGGGTGAATGGAGAGGGTATAGTTGACCTCTGCATGAGGCGCAGATGATACCTGTAATCAGGAGAGGATCCTTAAGTCCCCCGGTGACGTCACTTCCTAGCCCCCCCCCAATAATAATTCCTTTACCACTTGATCTGGTTACCGACTCAGAGGTAAATAGTGAGAACGTCCCTTTGGTGGAAAGCGGGGATATGGTTGCTCTACCCCTGGAGGGTGTAGAAGGCGTAGAAGGGGGAGACCTGGTAAATCACTCCTTAAGGGTTCTTGTATGGAATGTGGCTGGGATCGCCAAGTTATTGGTGGACCCAGAATGGTGCTCCTTTGTAACCCCGGGCATCGTACTCCGCTCCGCCAGCGGAGTTTGCGGAGTTTTACCAACTCCGCGCTCCGCTGGGAATGCAAAGTTGGGCAAAACTCCGACTCCGTGGCGGAGCGGAGTACGAGGCCAGCCCCATTAAATGTTTTTTTTAAAAACACCACTTACCCTGTCTTCTTCCTGTATGCACAGTTCACGGATGACGTAATACATACGGGGACGCGAAGAGGAGGACGACGGAAGTAGGGAGACACCGCGGCGAGGAGCAGGGCAGGCAGAAGACAAGGTAAGTGGTGTTTTTAAAAAACATTTGCAGGGTTTTTGTGGTCCCGGGGCGGAGCGGAGCTCCGCGTAGTTCCACTGAGGTTTTTTACTCTGTGGAACTACATGGAGCACCACTACGCATACTCTGACCAGGGTTACTCCTTTGTAGATTCTTTTGATGTAATATTTTTCCAAGAAACCTGGAGCCCGCAATGTCCATACACAAGTGGCTTTTCCACCTATGCTATCAATGCTACAAGAAAAGAGCTGGGTAGACCCTCGGGAGGGTTAGCAGTATGGGTGAAAATTGACCTAGGGGTTAAAGTTAAACTCTTACATGTTGACTCGCAAGATATTCTAGCAATGGAGCTCACTTTTTACAGTGGACCAAAAATTAGGAAGTTTAACGTTTACAACAGAGTGCTGCGGGCCCAGGAGGAAACCAATACACTGCGCATCCTAGACCTTGTTTTGTCACACTATGCAGACAACATGCCTGCACTAGTGGCGGGTGATTTTAACTGTACATTTTATCCCCTTGTTCCGATTCCCGCATACTTGACCGATGAGTGGGTCAGAGAGTGGCAAATTCCACAGCTCAATCTTCCCTTAGTAAGTTGGTCCAAGAGAGGAGCCCAGATGATGGCCCTCATGATGCAGCATGATTTGAGAGCCACGAATGGAAGGACAATTTCTGACCCAAATGGGGATCCTACTTTTAATAGGCCAGGTCACGAAAGCAGGATAGATTACTGCCTGGTATCTCTCAACCTTTGGAAATCAGTTAAAGATATGGCAGTGGTCAAAAGGGTTGACAGCGACCATAATGCCCTAGCACTTACTTTCATCAAGCAGGGTACTGTTGAGTCTGTTAAAAGGGGCTGCCCAGACTTAGGTACTCTGACAATAACTAATAATCAGAGGGCAGTCAGATGGGACTGGGTGGAGGCACATCCGGGGGTCTTAGATGCGGCGAAGAGTAAGGCCCGTCTGTTATTGGAGGAAACAGCCAGGTCCACTATTCATAATGTTGTGGAGTCACTGGGCCCTAGACATGAGTTCCTATACAATGAGATAAGGGAATTGCTAGGTCAATCGCGCAATCTCCAAAAGAAGGAAAGTATTAGTATATATCAGAGGTCAGCTCAGCAGGGTGCCTGGTATAATAAGGATTGTAGGCTTAATAAGGAGGCGTTTATAAGGGCAGTAAAGCAATAATCACGTACTGAGATAGTGGCCTGCAGAGCTAAGTACAAGCGGGTAATTGAATCTGCGAAGAAGGAGTGGGAGGACTCCCTGTGGTCTGCCTTACGAAATGCACTGTCAGCCAAAGATTCGAAGAGCTTTTGGAGCATAGCAGCATACTGGCTTAAGGGGAACGGGAGAGCCCTAGAATTTACAGTTCAGCCAGAGGAGTGGTTAGCATATTTTGGCTCCCTTTATGAGTCAAGGATGCTATAGCCGAGGAAGTACCTCAGGGTCAAGATCAGGGGCCCATCAATGAGGGTGGAGACCTTTCTTTTTCCATTGAATTCACTTGTGCATCTTGGCCCGAGCCCCCGGACCAGACAGAATCCCCAATGATCTTTATAAGGAGGATATAGCACTCTGGGGATCCTATATAAATCTTCTGACAAACTCAATCCTTAAAGGTACCCCCATCCCTCCCTCGTGGAAGAATGCAGAGGTCGTCCCCATCTACAAAAAGGGGGACAGAGCGAGGCCAGCCAGTTACAGGCTCATTAGTCTTATCGATTCCCTGCTGAAGATCTTTTGTAAGCAAATATTAGGTCGGATACAGGACTGGATCTTAGAGTCCAGTATCCTGAGTGATCTTCAAGCAGGTTTTCGAGCTAAAATAAGCACCTTGGATCAAACCTTCCGCCTATTGTGTATCTATTGGAAGGAAGTGCAAGTCAAGGGAGGAAAGCTCTATGTGGCTTTCGTTGATCTACGGTCTGCCTTTGACCTTGTTCCGCGTGCAAGTCTTTGGAGGGTTTTAAAGGAGAAGGGCATACCAAGGAATCTTTTAGACATTTTAATTAGACTACATTCATCAAATACAGCACAGGTGAGCTGGGATGAGAACAACCAAGTCACAGATCCCTTCCCAGTCCAGTGTGGAGTAAGGCAGGGCTGTGTTCTAGCCCCCACACTTTTTATTCTTTTTTATTAACGATGTTGTCAATTTTTTAGACAGAGATGGGTGTGATGCCCCAAAAATTGGCAAAAAAAGAGTGCCCGCTCTTCTTTTTGCCGATGATACACTTTTAATTTCAAAATCACCGCAGGGATTGCAGCAGCTTTTAAATGATTTTATTAAGTTCTGTGATGGGCGAGGGCTGGTATTAAATGAATCTAAAACCAAATACATGATTTTTAGAAAAGGAGCGGCTAATCCCACTAAAAGACTTGTGTTAGTTGGTAATACTAATCTGGAGCGAGTTGATGCATTTGACTATTTAGGCATTCGCCTGACACCATCAATTAATTGGGCAGCACATATCGAGAAAGTTAAAATGCAACTTATACATCAGACTGCCAACATCACTAAAATACACAGGAAAACACTGTCAAGACAGCTTGCAACCACTCTGGAAATCTATAATACAAAGGTATTTGGTGGGGCCCTCTATGGAGCCGAACTGTGGGGCATTGGAATGACAAATTGTTTGTCCACAATTGAGAATCGCTTTCTCAGATCCTTGGTATATTTACCTGCTAGCACCCCATTGGTGCCCCTATACCTGGATCTTGCGCAAAGGCAGCTAGCACACAAATTAAGATACAAACTCCTTATGTTCTGGCACAGGTTGTGGACTGTGGACGAACTCTTGCCATATAGGGAGCCACTTTTTGAGTTATTGAAGTCTCCATCGATCCTCTGGTTTAGAACATTGAAAGAGTTACTGGGGAGGCTTGGGATGGAGGGTTTTTGGATTGACCCAGATAGTCTGGTAACTATATCCCGAACGAGCCCGAAAGAAAAGTTCTGGGAAGTAACATCATTGCAAGTCTTGGCAAAAGCAGAGGGCCGCTTGACTACTGAAATTTTAAACTTCAAATCCGTTCCCTGCTTCGAGGACACATTATGCGAGATTGTACCCCTTTGGCTCATAAACTATTCTTTCAGTTTCGATATAAGACTATACCTATGAAAACTTTTAGTAAAAAGTGGTGCAATGATGTCCCTATTGATGATCTCTGTCCTGGGTGTAATGCTAGTCCTGAATCTATTGTGCATTTGCTATTCTTTTGCCCTAATTACAAATTTCTCAGGAAAAAATGGATAATACCACTCTGTAAACTAGTCAGCCCAGGCCACTATCTAGAAGTGTTAAGAATTTTGAGTACTGATACACGCAGAGTTGTGGTCTTTGGGCTGTCTAGATATTAGCAGGCACTGTGGATAAAGCGTTTTAAATGCTCTCTATGACGCACCACATTTTTGAATTTATGTGATTTAAAATCTATTATTATGGAGATGGTATTCGATCTGTCTAAAAATTTGACATGCACTGTGGATTAAGCGCACGAAAAGCACTTTATGATGCATCTTGTTTTTTTTAATTCATGTGATTTTATATCAATTTTTATAGAAGATGACCTTATTTATTTATGTCTACCCATTTGATTCTTTCTATTGTATAATATATGTGCTGTGTACTTTTATGATCCTTTGTGATCGAAATAAAGTAATGATGATGGATGATGATGAATTAGCTCAGCTAACTACAATTGCAGAATTTCTCTGGTTTTGTACGAATGAAACCTGAGCCTAACTATAACGTCTCTGTATTCTTCGTTTTTTCAGTGAATATCTAAGGTTTTTTGTAATCTATTTCCTAACTATAACATACCTGTAACCTTTGATTTTTTCAGTTAATTTCTAAGGTTTTTTTAAATGCTAATTCCTAACTATAACGTTCCTGTAACCGTTGGTTTTTTCAGTGAAAAAATTATAATATATATATTACATATATATTATCTACTGGCGGTCGCCAGTAGATAGTTATAGTTAGGACCTATTTTCTATAGGAAATCCGCGACATTCTATTTGAAATAACTCTTGCGTCGGTTGACGAATCTTCGCGAAATTTTCAAACTTTATGGCTCGCTCCGGTCCGCTCCTACCCTGAAAGTCTCAGGGGGATTCGTCAAGCGGGGTCCGAGAAAAAAGGGGGGTCCCAAAACGTGTTTTCCCCATTTATTTTCCCATAGGAAACTTTAGACACGGCTACAGACCGAACTGCTGAACGGAATTACACCAAATTTGGCAAAGAGGTAGTTCTTGGTTCAGAAAGAACCCTTTTTGTTAAATAATGTAAATCCGTTCAGTAGTTGCGGAGAGATTAAAAAAATAAGAGTCAAAAAATCAATTTCCCATAGGAAACTTTATGCAAGGCTACAGCCCGAACTGCTGAACGGAATTACACCAAATTTGGCAAAGAGGTAGTTCTTGGTTCAAAAAGAACCCTTTTGTTAAATGGTGTAAATCCGTTCAGTAGTTGCTGAGAAAATCAAAAGTAAAAACACATATATATCTGGGCGGAGCCTAACCACACATGTCATCGTGAGATCTGATTGGCTGTCAGCACTTCATCCTGGAATTGCTGGCAGCCATCTTGGGACCAATATAAATGATAGTACCCCATTGAAATGCATTGTAGTGAATCGAAGATTTTGAGGGTTACCAAAAGGAGAACTATAAAGGGTGATAACAGACTTTAGTTACATTAGAATTCATTTGTTGATGGTACCATACTAATTTCAGGAATTGTGGTGTGTTTTAAGGTGATTTTACCCTGTGAAAAACCTTCTGCTGGGATATCATGAATCATGTTTGAGAGAAAACTATTTTCACATGCTTGTCCCATACAGTTTTGGAAGGTGCTCCAGAAGCTAAAATGAGAGCATATTTTCTGTAAATTCACATTATCTTTCTCAGTCATGTGAGAATGAAGTCTGACATTCTCAGTAAAACATGTACATCCAACAAGGGCAGAGACTGTCAGTTGATTCCTTTGTGTTCTACTGCAGCTTCCCAGAGTGTTCTAAAGAACAACTAGAGTGCTAACAGCCTTACTTATGACAAAAGTATGGCACACCTGAAGCCATCTTGATTGGAATAAACTGGTAACACTTAAAACATTTAATTTAAAAAGGAACAAAATGATGGGGTTCATCTTGTCATAGAAATTATGGTTAGTGCTCTGGAAAGAAAAATTAGGACATATTTCAAGTGTGATCTCAAATATCTTCCTGTTATATTTCAGCAGGAGCAGCCTGTCAGTTGATGCCTTTGTGTTCTACTGCAGCTTCCCAGAGTGTTCTAAAGAACAACTAGAGCGCTAACAGTCTTACTTATGACAAAAGTATGGCACACCTGAAGCCATCTTGATTGGAATAAACTGGTAACACTTAAAACATTTAATTTAAAAAGGAACAAAATGATGGGGTTCATTTTGTCATAGAAATTATGGTTAGTGCTGTAGAAAGAAAAATTAGGACGTTTCAAGTGTGATCTCAAATATCTTCCTGTTATATTTCAACAGGAGCAGCCTGTCAGTTGATGCCTTTGTGTTCTACTGCAGCTTCCCAGAGTGTTCTAAAGAACAACTAGAGCGCTAACAGTCTTACTTATGACAAAAGTATGGCACACCTGAAGCCATCTTGATTGGAATAAACTGGTAACACTTAAAACATTTAATTTAAAAAGGAACAAAATGAGGGGGTTCATTTTGCCACAGAAATTATGGTTAGTGCTGTAGAAAGAAAAATTTGGACATGTTTTAAGTCAGATCTCAAATATCTTCCTGTTATATTTCAACAGGAGCAGCCTGTCAGTTGATGCCTTTGTGTTCTACTGCAGCTTCCCAGAGTGTTCTAAAGAACAACTAGAGTGCTAACAGCCTTACTTATGACAAAAGTATGGCACACCTGAAGCCATCTTGATTGGAATAAACTGGTAACACTTAAAACATTTAATTTAAAAAGGAACAAAATGAGGGGGTTCATTTTGCCATAGAAATTATGGTTAGTGCTGCAAAAAGAAAATTTAGTGCATGTTTTAAGTGAGATCTCAAATCCTCTTCTATTTCATTAGAAAATTCTGACATGCAGACTGAAACAATCACTTTCAATACCAGCAGTAGACTTCCAGTTAACTCCTTGGTGAGCAGTAGCTTTACTACAGTGATCTAATGAACAACTAGAGTAATAACATTCTGAATTTATGGCAAATGTGTGACACATCTGAATGCCTTCTTGATGGAATCAAAGTAAAAACACCGAAAGCATTTCCTACTGAGGAGACTGCAGTAAATGAGGAAATTAGGAAACTTCATAACAAAGAAGTCTTCCAAGATGGCCACCAGTGAAAAAGAGCCCAAATGTAGCACAAATATTACCCAGATGTAGCCCACATATAGCCCAATGACAAAAGTGTGCAAAACACTTTTTATTTTTAGTTTTTTGCAGTTTTATGTAGTGCAGACTGGTCAGGTATTGGAGCGTTGCATCTTAAAACATGACCCCCTACACTACAAAAACACCACTGCACTACCCTAAACCCTAAAACACTACCCCAGCACGACCCCTACACTACACAAGCACCACTGCACTATCCTAAACCCTAAAACACTACCCCCAGCATGACCCCTTACACTACACAAACACCACTGCACTACCCTAAACCCTAAAACACTACCCCAACACCACTGCACTAACCTAAATCCTAAAACACTACCCCCAGCACGACCCCCTACACTACCCAAACACCACTGTACTACCCTAAAACATGACCCCCTACACTACACAAACACCACTGCACTACCCTAAACCCTAAAACACTACCCCCAGCACGGCCCCCTACACTACACAAGCACCACTGCACTACCCTAAACCCTAAAACACTACCCCCAGCACGACCCCCTACACTACGCAAACACCACTGCACTACCTTAAACCCTAAAACACTACCCCCAGCACGACCCCTACACTACCCAAACACCACTGCACTAACCTAAATCCTAAAACACTACCCCCAGCACGACCCCCTACACTACCCAAACACCACTGCACTACCCTAAAACATGACCCCCTACACTACACAAACACCACTGCACTACCCTAAACCCTAAAACACTACCCCCAGCACGACCCCTACACTGCCCGAACACCACTGCACTGCCCTAAACCCTGAAACACCAGCCCCTGCACGACCCCCTACACTGCCCGAACACCACTGCACTGCCCTAAACCCTGAAACACCACCCCTTCACGACCCCCTACACTGCCCGAACACCACTGCACTGCCCTAAACCCTGAAACATCACCCCCAGGAAGACCCCTACACTACCCGAACACCACTGCCCTAAACCCTGAAACACCACCCCCAGCACGACCCCCTATACTGCCCGAACACCACTGCACTGCCCTAAACCCTGAAACACCACCCCCAGCACGACCCCCTACACTGCCCGAACACCACTGCACTGCCCTAAACCCTGAAACACCACCCCCTGCACGACCCCCTACACTGCCCGAACACTACTGCACTGCCCTAAACCCTGAAACACCATCCCCAGCACGACCTCCTACACTGCACGAACACCACTGCACTGCCCTATACCCTGAAACACTACCCCCAGCAAGACCCCCTACACTGCCCGAACACCACTGCACTGCCCTAAACCCTGAAACATCACCCTCAGCAAGATCCCCTACACTGCCCGAACACCACTGCCCTAAACCCTGAAACACCACCCCCAGCAAGACCCCCTACACTACCCAAACACCACTGCACTGCCCTAAACCCTGAAACACCAGCACCAGCACGACCCATACACTGCCCGAACACCACTGCACTGCCCTAAACCCTGAAACACCACCCCCTGCACGACCCCTACACTGCCCGGACACCACTGCACTGCCCTAAACCCTGAAACACCAGCCCCAGCACGACCCCTACACTGCCCGAACACCACTGCACTGCCCTAAACCCTGAAACACCACCCCCTGCACGACCCCTACACTGCCCGAACACCACTGCACTGCCCTAAACCCTGAAACACCACCCCCAGCACGACCCCCTACACTGCCCGAACACCACTGCACTGCCCTAAACCCTGAAACACCACCCCCTGCACGATCCCCTACACTGCCCGAACACTACTGCACTGCCCTAAACCCTGAAACACCACCGCCTGCACGACCCCCTACGCTGCACGAACACCACTGCACTGCCCTAAACCCCGAAACACTACCCCCAGCAAGACCCCCTACACTGCCCGAACACCACTGCCCTAAACCCTGAAACACCACCCCCAGCAAGACCCCCTACACTGCCCGTACACCACTGCACTGCCCTAAACCCTGAAACACCACCCCCAGCATGACCCCCTACACTGCCTGAACACCACTGCACTGCCCTAAACCCTGAAACACCACCCCCAGCACGACCCCCTACACTGCCCGAACACCACTGCACTGCCCTAAACCATGAAACACCAGCCCCAGCACGACCCCCTACACTGCCCGAACACCACTGCACTGCCCTAAACCCTGAAACACCACCCCCAGCACGACCCCCTACACTGCCCGAACACCACTGCACTGCCCTAAACCCTGAAACACCAGCCCCAGCACGACCCCGTACACTGCCCGAACACCACTGCACTGCCCTAAACCCTGAAACACCAGCCCCAGCACGACCCCCTACACTGCCTGAACACCACTGCACTACCCTAAACCTTGAAACACCAGCCCCAGCACGACCCCTACACTGCCCGAACACCACTGCACTGCCCGAAACCCTGAAACACCAGCCCCAGCAAGACCCCCTACACTGCCCGAACACCACTGCACTGCCCTAAACCCTGAAACACCACCCCCCAGCAAGACCCCCTACACTGCCCGAACACCACTGCACTAAAGCCTGAAACACCACCCCCTGCAAGACCACCTACACTGGCCGAACACCACTGCACTGCCCTAAACCCTGAAACACCACCCCCTGCACGACCCCTACACTGCCCAAACACCACTGCACTGCCCTAAACCCTGAATCACCACCCCCTGCACGACCCCCTACACTGCCCGAACACCACTGCACTGCCCTAAACCCTGAAACACCACCCCTCAGCACGACACCCTACACTGCCCGAACACCACTGCACTGCCCTAAACCCTGAAACACCACCCCCAGCACGACCCCCTACACTGCCCGAACACCACTGCACTGCCCTAAACCCTGAAACACCATCCCCTGCACGACCTCCTACACTGCCGGAACACCACTGCACTGCCCTAAACCCTGAAACACCACCCCCAGCACGACCACCTACACTGCCCGAACACCACTGCACTGCCCTAAACCCTGAAACATCAACCCCAGCAAGACCCCCTACACTGCCTGAACACCACTGCCCTAAACCCTGAAACACCACCCCCTACACTGCACGAACACCACTGCACTGCCCTAAACCCTGAAACACCACCTCCAGCAAAACCCCCTACACTGCCTGAACAACATTGCTCTGCCCTAAATCCTGAAACACTAGCCCCAGCACGACCCCCTACACTGCCCAAACACCACTGCACTGCCCTAAACCCTGAAACACCACCCCCAGCACGACCCCCTACACTGCCCGAATACCACTGCACTGCACTAAACCCTGAAACACCAGCCCCAGCAAGACCCCCTACACTGCCCGAACACCACTGCAGTGCCCTAGACTCTGAAACACCAGCCCCAGCAAGACCCCCTACACTGCCCGAACAACACTGCACTGCCCTAAACCCTGAAACACCAGCCCCAGCATGACCCCCTACACTGCCCGAACACCACTGCACTGCCCTAAACCCTGAAACACCAGCCCCAGCACGACCACCTACACTGCCCGAACACCACTGCACTGCCCTAAACCCTGAAACACCAGCCCCAGCACAACCCCCTACACTGCCCGAACACCACTGCACTGCCCTAAACCCTGAAACACCAGCCCCAGCACGACCCCCTACACTGCCCGAACACCACTGTACTGCCCTAAACCCTGAAACACCAGCCCCAGAACGACCCCCTACACTACCCGAACACCAGTGCACTACCTTAAACCCAAAAACACTACCCCCAGCACGACCCCCTACACTACCCAAACACCACTGCACTAACCTAAATCCTAAAACACTACCCCCAGCACGACCCCCTACACTACCCAAACACCACTGCACTACCCTAAAACATGACCCCCTACACTACACAAACACCACTGCACTACCCTAAACCCTAAAACACGACCCCTAGCATGACCCCCTACACTACACAAACACCACTGCACTACCCTAAACCCTAAAACACTACCCCCAGCACGACCCCCTACACTGCCCGAACACCACTGCACTGCCCTAAACCCTGAAACACCAGCCCCAGCACGACCCCCTACACTGCCCGAACACCACTGCACTGCCCTAAACCCTGAAACACATACCCTAGCACGACCCCCTACACTGCCCGAACACCACTGCACTGCCCTAAACCCTGAAACACCACCGCCTTCACGACCCCCTACACTGCCCGAACACGACTGCACTGCCCTAAACCCTGAAACACTACCCCCAGCAAGACCTCCTACACTGCCCGAACACCACTGCACTGCCCTAAACCCTGAAACATCACCCCCAGCAAGACCCCCTACCCTGCCCGAACACCACTGCCCTAAACCCTGAAACACTACCCCCAGCATGACCCCTACACTGCCCGAACACCACTGCACTGCCCTAAACCCTGAAACACTACCCCCAGCAAGACCTCCTACACTGCCCGAACACCACTGCACTGCCCTAAACCCTGAAACATCACCCCCAGCAAGACCCCCTACACTGCCCGAACACCACTGCCCTAAACCCTGAAACACCACCCCCAGCAAGACCCCCTACACTGCCCGAACACCACTGCACTGCCCTAAACCCTGAAACACCACCCCCAGCACGACCCCCTACACTGCCCGAACACCACTGCACTGCCCTAAACCCTGAAACACCACCCCCTGCACGACCCCTACACTGCCCGAACACTACTGCACTGCCCTAAACCCTGAAACACCATCCCCAGCACGACCCCCTACACTGCACGAACACCACTGCACTGCCCTAAACCCTGAAACACCACCCCCTGCACGACCCCTACACTGCCCGAACACCACTGCACTGCCCTAAACCCTGAAACACCACACCCAGCACGACCCCCTACACTGCCCAAACACCACTGCACTGCCCTAAACCCCGAAACACTACCCCCAGCAAGACCCCCTACACTGCCCGAACACCACTGCCCTAAACCCTGAAACACCACCCAGCAAGACCCCCTACACTGCCCGTACACCACTGCACTGCCCTAAACCCTGAAACACCACCCCCAGCATGACCCCCTACACAGCCCGAACACCACTGCACTGCCCTAAACCCTGAAACACCACCCCCAGCATGACCCCTACACTGCCCGAACACCACTGCACTGCCCTAAACCATGAAACACCAGCCCCAGCACGACCCCCTACACTGCCCGAACACCACTGCACTGCCCTAAACCCTGAAACGGCACCCCCAGCACGACCCCTACACTGCCCGAACACCACTGCACTGCCCTAAACCCTGAAACACCAGCCCCAGCACAACCCCGTACACTGCCCGAACACCACTGCACTGCCCTAAACCCTGAAACACCAGCCCCAGCACGACCGCCTACACTGCCCGAAAACCACTGCACTGCCCTAAACCCTGAAACACCAGCCCCAGCACGACCCCCTACACTGCCCGAACACCACTGCACTACCCTGAACCCTCAAACACCAGCCCCAGCACGACCCCCTACACTGCCCGAACACCACTGCACTGCCCTAAACCCTGAAACACCAGCCACAGCAAGACCCCCTACACTGCCCGAACACCACTGCACTGCCCTAAACCCTGAAACACCACCCCCAGCAAGACCCCCTACACTGCCCGAACACCACTGCACTAAAGCCTGAAACACCACCCCCAGCAAGACCACCTACACTGGCCGAACACCACTGCACTGCCCTAAACCCTGAAACACCACCCCCTGCACGACCCCCTACACTGCCCAAACACCACTGCACTGCCCTAAACCCTGAAACACCACCCCTGCACGACCCCCTACACTGCCCGAACACCACTGCACTGCCCTAAACCCTGAAACACCACCCTCAGCACGACACCCTACACTGCCCGAACACCACTGCACTGCCCTAAACCCTGAAACACCACCCCCAGCACGACCCCCTACACTGCCCGAAGACCACTGCACTGCCCTAAACCCTGAAACACCACCCCCTGCACGACCTCCTACACTGCCGGAACACCACTGCACTGCCCTAAACCCTGAAACACCACCCCCAGCACGACCCCCTACACTTCCCGAACACCACTGCACTGCCCTAAACCCTGAAACATCAACCCCAGCAAGACCCCTACACTGCCTGAACACCACTGCCCTAAACCCTGAAACACCACCCCCTACACTGCACGAACACCACTGCACTGCCCTAAACCCTGAAACACCACCTCCAACAAAACCCCCTACACTGCCTGAACACCATTGCTCTGCCCTAAATCCTGAAACACTAGCCCAGCATGACCCCCTACACAGCCCAAACACCACTGCACTGCCCTAAACCCTGAAACACCACCCCCAGCACGACCCCCTACACTGCCCGAACACCACTGCAGTGCCCTAAACCCTGAAACACCAGCCCCAGCAAGACCCCCTACACTGCCCGAACACCACTGCACTGCCCTAGACTCTGAAACACCAGCCCCAGCAAGACCCCCTACACTGCCCGAACACCACTGCACTGCCCTAAACCCTGAAACACCAGCCCCAGCATGACCCCTACACTGCCCGAACACCACTGCACTGCCCTAAACCCTGAAACACCAGCCCCAGCACCACCACCTACACTGCCCGAACACCACTGCCCTGCCCTAAACCCTGAAACACCAGCCCCAGCACAGCCCCTACACTGCCCGAACACCACTGCACTACCCTAAACCCTGAAACACCAGCCCCAGCACGACCCCCTACACTGCCCGAACACCACTGCCCACTGCCCTAAACCCTGAAACACCAGCCCCAGAACGACCCCTACACTGCCCGAACACCACTGCACTGCCCTAAACCCTGAAACACCACCCCTGCATGACCCCCTACACTGCCCGAACACCACTGCACTGCCCTAAACCCTGAAACACCACCCCCTGCATGACCCCTTTGCCCGAACACCACTGCACTGCCCTAAACCCTGAAACACCACCCCCTGCAGCACCCCCTACACTGCCCGAACACCACTGCACTGCCCTAAACCCTGAAACACCACCCCTGCACCGCCCCTACACTGCCCGAACACCACTGCACTGCCCTAAACCCTGAAACACCACCCCCAGCACGACCCCCTTTACTGCTCGAACACCACTGCACTGCCCCAAACCCTGAAACACCACCCCCAGCACGACCCCCTACACTGCCTGAACACCACTGCCCTAAACCCTGAAACACCACCCCTGCACGACCCCTACACTGCCCGAACACCACTGCACTGCCCTAAACCCTGAAACACCACCCCCTACACTGCCCGAACACCACTGCACTGCCCTAAACCCTGAAACACCACCCCCAGCACGACCCCCTACACTGCCCAAACACCACTGCACTGCCCTAAACCCTAAAACACCACCCCCAGCATTACCCCCTACACTGCCCAAACACCACGGCACTGCCCTAAACCCTAGAACACTACCCCCAGCACGACCCCCTACACTACCCGAACACCACTGCACTACCCTAAACCCTAAAATACTACCCCAGCACAACCCCCTACACTACCCGAACACGACTGCACTGCCCTAAACCCTCAAACACTCCCCCAGCACGACCCCCTACACTACCCGAACACCACTGCACTGCCCTAAACCCTAAAACACTCCCCCAGCACGACCCCCTACACTACCCAAACACCACTGCACTGCCCTAAACCCTAAAACACTCCCCCAGCACGACCCCCTACACTACCCAAACACCACTGCACTGCCCTAAACCCTAAAACACTACCCCCGCATGACCCCCTACACTACCCAAACACCAATGCACTACCCTAATCCCTAAAACACTACCCCACATGACCCCCTACACTACCCTAAACCCTAAAACACTACCCCCGCACGACTCCCTACACTACCCAAAGACCACTGCACTACCCTAAACCCTAAAACACGACCTCCTACACTACACAAACACCACTGCACTACCCTAAACCCTAAAACACTACCCCCTACACTACACAAACACCACTGCACTACCCTAAACCCCGAAACACTACCCCCAGCAAGACCCCCTACACTGCCCGAACACCACTGCCCTAAACCCTGAAACACCACCCAGCAAGACCCCCTACACTGCCCGTACACCACTGCACTGCCCTAAACCCTGAAACACCACCCCCAGCATGACCCCCTACACAGCCCGAACACCACTGCACTGCCCTAAACCCTGAAACACCACCCCCAGCATGACCCCCTACACTGCCCGAACACCACTGCACTGCCCTAAACCATGAAACACCAGCCCCAGCACGACCCCCTACACTGCCCGAACACCACTGCACTGCCCTAAACCCTGAAACGGCACCCCCAGCACGACCCCCTACACTGCCCGAACACCACTGCACTGCCCTAAACCCTGAAACACCAGCCCCAGCACAACCCCGTACACTGCCCGAACACCACTGCACTGCCCTAAACCCTGAAACACCAGCCCCAGCACGACCGCCTACACTGCCCGAAAACCACTGCACTGCCCTAAACCCTGAAACACCAGCCCCAGCACGACCCCCTACACTGCCCGAACACCACTGCACTACCCTGAACCCTCAAACACCAGCCCCAGCACGACCCCCTACACTGCCCGAACACCACTGCACTGCCCTAAACCCTGAAACACCAGCCACAGCAAGACCCCCTACACTGCCCGAACACCACTGCACTGCCCTAAACCCTGAAACACCACCCCCAGCAAGACCCCCTACACTGCCCGAACACCACTGCACTAAAGCCTGAAACACCACCCCCAGCAAGACCACCTACACTGGCCGAACACCACTGCACTGCCCTAAACCCTGAAACACCACCCCTGCACGACCCCCTACACTGCCCAAACACCACTGCACTGCCCTAAACCCTGAAACACCACCCCCTGCACGACCCCCTACACTGCCCGAACACCACTGCACTGCCCTAAACCCTGAAACACCACCCCTCAGCACGACACCCTACACTGCCCGAACACCACTGCACTGCCCTAAACCCTGAAACACCACCCCCAGCACGACCCCCTACACTGCCCGAAGACCACTGCACTGCCCTAAACCCTGAAACACCACCCCTGCACGACCTCCTACACTGCCGGAACACCACTGCACTGCCCTAAACCCTGAAACACCACCCCAGCACGACCCCCTACACTTCCCGAACACCACTGCACTGCCCTAAACCCTGAAACATCAACCCCAGCAAGACCCCCTACACTGCCTGAACACCACTGCCCTAAACCCTGAAACACCACCCCCTACACTGCACGAACACCACTGCACTGCCCTAAACCCTGAAACACCACCTCCAACAAAACCCCTACACTGCCTGAACACCATTGCTCTGCCCTAAATCCTGAAACACTAGCCCAGCATGACCCCCTACACAGCCCAAACACCACTGCACTGCCCTAAACCCTGAAACACCACCCCCAGCACGACCCCCTACACTGCCCGAACACCACTGCACTGCCCTAAACCCTGAAACACCAGCCCCAGCAAGACCCCCTACACTGCCCTCACACCACTTCTCTGCCCTAGACTCTGAAACACCAGCCCCAGCAAGACCCCCTACACTGCCCGAACACCACTGCACTGCCCTAAACCCTGAAACACCAGCCCCAGCATGACCCCCTACACTGCCCGAACACCACTGCACTGCCCTAAACCCTGAAACACCAGCCCCAGCACGACCACCTACACTGCCCGAACACCACTGCCCTGCCCTAAACCCTGAAACACCAGCCCCAGCACAACCCCCTACACTGCCCGAACACCACTGCACTGCCCTAAACCCTGAAACACCAGCCCCAGCACGACCCCCTACACTGCCCGAACACCACTGCCCACTGCCCTAAACCCTGAAACACCAGCCCCAGAACGACCCCTACACTGCCCGAACACCACTGCACTGCCCTAAACCCTGAAACACCACCCCCTGCATGACCCCTACACTGCCCGAACACCACTGCACTGCCCTAAACCCTGAAACACCACCCCTGCATGACCCCTTTGCCCGAACACCACTGCACTGCCCTAAACCCTGAAACACCACCCCTGCAGCACCCCCTACACTGCCCGAACACCACTGCACTGCCCTAAACCCTGAAACACCACCCCCTGCACCGCCCCTACACTGCCCGAACACCACTGCACTGCCCTAAACCCTGAAACACCACCCCCAGCACGACCCCCTTTACTGCTCGAACACCACTGCACTGCCCCAAACCCTGAAACACCACCCCCAGCACGACCCCCTACACTGCCTGAACACCACTGCCCTAAACCCTGAAACACCACCCCCTGCACGACCCCCTACACTGCCCGAACACCACTGCACTGCCCTAAACCCTGAAACACCACCCCCTACACTGCCCGAACACCACTGCACTGCCCTAAACCCTGAAACACCACCCCCAGCACGACCCCCTACACTGCCCAAACACCACTGCACTGCCCTAAACCCTAAAACACCACCCCCAGCATTACCCCTACACTGCCCAAACACCACGGCACTGCCCTAAACCCTAGAACACTACCCCCAGCACGACCCCCTACACTACCCGAACACCACTGCACTACCCTAAACCCTAAAATACTACCCCAGCACAACCCCCTACACTACCCGAACACGACTGCACTGCCCTAAACCCTCAAACACTCCCCCAGCACGACCCCCTACACTACCCGAACACCACTGCACTGCCCTAAACCCTAAAACACTCCCCCAGCACGACCCCCTACACTACCCAAACACCACTGCACTGCCCTAAACCCTAAAACACTCCCCCAGCACGACCCCCTACACTACCCAAACACCACTGCACTGCCCTAAACCCTAAAACACTACCCCCGCATGACCCCCTACACTACCCAAACACCAATGCACTACCCTAATCCCTAAAACACTACCCCCACATGACCCCCTACACTACCCTAAACCCTAAAACACTACCCCCGCACGACTCCCTACACTACCCAAAGACCACTGCACTACCCTAAACCCTAAAACACGACCTCCTACACTACACAAACACCACTGCACTACCCTAAACCCTAAAACACTACCCCTACACTACACAAACACCACTGCAGTACCCTAAACCCTAAAAACTACCCCAGCACGAACCACTACACTACCCAAACACCACTGCACTACCCTAAACTCTAAAAACTACCCCAGCAGTACCCCTACACTACCCAAACACCACTGCACTACCCTAAACCCTAAAACACTACCCCCAGCAGTACCCCCTACACTACCCAAACACCACTGCACTACCCTAAATCACTACCCCCAGCACGACCCCTACACTACCCAAACACCACTGCACTACCCTAAACCCTAAAACACTACCCCCAGCACGACCCCCTACACTACCCAAACACCACTGCACTACCCTAAACCCTAAAACACTCCCCCAGCACGACTCCCTACACTACCCAAACACCACTGCACTACCCTAAACCCTAAATCTACCCCCAGCATGACCCCCTACACTACACAAACACCACTGCACTACCCTAAACCCTAAAACACTACCCCCAGCATGACCCTCTTCACTACCTAAACACAACTGCACAATTTGTTACAGGCGTTGCAACGCAGGCCTGTGGTGCTTACTGGAAGTACCTAGTGGGCTAGTTGGGCCCCAGGGACCCTCAGGATTCAAGGTGACCTAATCCCCCAACTTAAAACGCACCACAGGCGTGTTTGCACAGTGGTGAAGGGAGGGGGCGGGGCCTCAGGTGACATGTGCGCAAACACGCCCTGTGGTGCGTTTTAGGTTGGGGAATTAATTCCCTTTAAATCCTGAGGGACCCTGGGGCCAACTAGCCCACCAGGTACCTTCAGTAAGCACAACAGAGTTGCGTTGCAGAGAGGTGAAAAAGGTGCGTGGCCTCGGAACGCCTCTCTGCAACTCAGCTCTGTGGTCCTAACTGTAGGTACCTGGGGGCTAGTTGGGCCCCAGGGACCCTCAGAATTCAAGGGGACTTAATCCCGCAACTTAAAACGCGCCACGGGGTGCGTTTGCACACATGTCACCTCAGGCCCCCTCCCTTCACCACTGTGCAAACGCGCCCTGTAGCGCGTTTTAAGAGGTAGTTTTAATCCCCCTGCCCTATTATGTACTAGGGACTTGCAGAGGAGGTCATGCTAATCACAGGGGTACCCCAACGCATAGTGTTCCCTAGTGTATGTAGGTGTTTTCACTGTATTCTAAGTGTCTTTTAGCATAGCACTGGCTCTGGTTAGTCATAGTCAGTTACCACAAGTACCCGTCTGAAAAAGTTGTGGGCACAGGATGATTTTGCAACAAGGCCTCTGTAAGCCCGTAACT